>PVIA01000242.1:0-537577 GCA_004024845.1 Tonatia bakeri | reverse complement strand
TGGGAATAGGGGCTCTGTGTGGGACTGGAGGGCTCTGCATGGGAGTGGGGGATTCAGTGTGGGAGTTGGGGGCTCTGCACGGCCATCATGCCCTAGAGCGGGAATTTCCCAGCACAAGTATCACCACCTCTGTGACTCTGGTCACTCTTTTAAACTTTTCTGCTCCTCCATTCTTAATTTGAAAATGGGCATATTCATGTGTGACCCCTACTGTACCTCATAGAAAGGATTAAGCAGATTAAGTCTATAAAACAGGTGGTCACCAGGAGGAAAGGCATTAAGGAAATTATTCAGCCTACTGCCGTGACTTCTCTAACTGCATGAATATTTAATGAACAGGTACACACAATACTTGTCATTTCTGGGGAGGTTTTCATGCAAGCACCTCAACATCGCTTAAGGAAATGCATGGCAACAATTACTAGAGATCTGGGAAGCATCAGCTCATTGGCCAGAGCGAGCAGAGACCCAGCAGCTTCGTTTTGAACATCACGGTGTTCAGGAGTAGTGGGATATTCCATCAACCGGAAGACAGGACTTCAGGGATACGGCCACGTTATCTGAGTGCCTTCCATACACACATACGAGACGTCCTAACGCAGGAAGTGCGAAAAGCCCCTGAGAAAGTGAGCACGTTGCCGGGGAGGGGCCCTGTTCACTGGATGAGAGAAACCAGCAACGGGACGAAGAAAGGGTATCTGTGAGAGACCAAAATGAAACACTTTCAAGATTTCAAGAAAGCAGGACAAAGCAGAGGGATAACTTGTCAGATTTCTAGTGTCAGCTTTGAACTAAGAACTGAGACCATCGGGTGAGAATCAAAGAGGTTCACTGGGGATCCATGAGGGGGTCCTCTAGGATGTCCAGCAGCATCAGTCCCACCCGGCCAGGCCCCAGGCACCCTGAGTGCTGAGAAGGGCCCAGAGTCTGTGTTAAGGGGCTCCCACAGTGACTCTCAGGATTTTGAGAACCCTTGTTAAAAAGCAGTGCTGTCTGTTCCCCACAGAACTTCCTGAGATGAGTAAAATGTTCTATGTCTCCTCTGTCCAACCCATGAGCCTCTAGATGTAGCTAGTGCTCCCAGGGAACTGACTTTTAAATTGTATTAATTATAATTACATTTAAAATAGCTATATGCAACTAGCAGCTACTCTATTGGACAGCAAAGTTCTAGAATGCTGTTGTAAATGAATGCCAGGCTTTGGGTCAGTAACAGAAGCAAGCGGTGAGGACTGAAGATGCTGGGTGTGTGACTCTTCTGTATAAGAAATCTTGCTTGGAAAAACAGCAGGGGAAAAGGGCATCGTAGCCTGAACATCAGGAGGCAAAGCAAAGGTTTCTCCTCTAGGAAAGGAAGTTCTGAGGAGTCTGAAGGGTAAGGGGAGTCGGCAGCAGGAGAGGTGGCATGAGGGAAGGAAGGAAGGACAAAAGAAAAATCATGTTGGAAATGTCTAATTGTGGTAAAACTTATAAAATTTACCATCTTAACCATCTTAAGTGTCCAGTTCAATGCTATTAAATTCAATCACACTGCCGTACAACCATCTCCACCATCCGTCTCCTGAGCTCTTGTAATCCCGCAAAACTGAAACTCTACACTCATTAAACAATAACTCCTTATTCCTCCCTCCTCCCCTTAGGCCCTGGCACCCAGCATTCTACTTTCTGTCTCTATGATTTTAACTACTTCGAGGTTCCTCATAGATGTGGAATCATATAGTATTTGTCTTTTTATGACCAGAATATTTCATTTAGCATAACGTCCTCAAGGTTCATCCATGATACAGCGCGTATCAGAATTTCCTCCCTTTTTAAGACTGATTAACGTCTACTACACATGGATGACATTCCTCTGTCCACAGACATCTGGGTTCTTTCCACCTCTTGGCTTTGGTGGGAAGTGCTGCTGGGGATGTGGATTTACAAATCTTGGAGACCCAGCTTTCAATTCCTTTGGGTAGATACTCAGGAGTAGAATAACTGGATCACAAGATAGTTGCATTTTTAATTTTTTGAGGAACCTCCATACTATTTCCCATAGTGGCTGCACCCTTTTACATCGCCATGGAGATATTGTTTTTGAGACTATGAAGAATGGCACATCTAAACCATTGAAATAATGATTTGTAGGCAGGGGTGGGGGAGAGGTATGTTAAGATGGGAAGTGCATGTGCGTGTGTGCGTGCGTGCGTGTGCAGGAAATAAGATAGTTTGGCTCCAGCAGTTTCCATTTTCTCACTAACAGCAATGCAAGGACCTCAGCTCCAAGGAAAAACCCTGCTGAGAAAGAAAAACCAAGGGCTGAGGCGAGAAATGAAAGAAGGTTTTGTAGAGTTGGTCCGTTACATGAGGAGGACAGGAACGCTTCCTGAGGGCTCAGAAACAGAGGTATCACCACTGCCATGGGACCAAACTGCATTCCTATAAATAAGGTATGTTGAAGCAGTCCTATCCCCAGGACCTCGGAATGTGACTTTATTTGGAAGCAGGGTCACTGCAGACATAATTAGTTCAGATGAGGTTACAGAGCAGTAGAGTGGGCTCCTAACCCAACATGTGTGGTATCACTCTTGTAGGAAGATGGCCATGTGAAGACATGGAGACACACACAGGTGATGGTGGAGGCAGAGATTGGAGTAATGCAGCTACAAGCCAAGGAGCGCCAAAGAACTGCAGGGAGAGGTGAGGAAGGGGTCCATTCAGAGTCTGAGGACACGGCCTTGGTGACACCTTGATTTTGGATTTCTAGCCTCCAGGACCATGAGACATTAAATTGCTGGTGTTTCAAGCCACCATGTTTGTGGTACTTTGTTACAGGAGTCCTAGGAACTAATACAGCTGCAGAGCATGAATCTGCAATAGGCCAAGGTCATCCCATGCCAAGGACAAAATGAATATTTCTGAATTACCATGTGTCCCACCTGTGAGCAGTATGCTTTCTGACATACTGCGATAATACAGATGCTCCTAGACTTATGATAGGGTTATGTCTCCATTAACCCATTCTAAGTTGAAAGTATTGTAAGTCAAAAATGCCTTTAATAAACCTGACCTTCTGAAGGAACATCTTAGCTTAGCCTGGCCCACCTTAATGTGCTCAGAGCACTTGCACTGGCCTATAGCTGGGCAAAATCATGCAGCTGCCACTGCCCAGCATCGCAAGGAAGCATTGTACCAGGTATTGCTAGCCTGGGAAAAGATCAATATTCAAAATTCGATGTACAGTTTCTATTGAAACTGCACCATCTTCTGCACCAGCTGGGGATGTTTGTCTAGAATTGATAATTTCTTTACTAGACATTGTAAGTCATACAAATGTTTGGAATCACAGTCCTTACTAAAGGTTTTCTTTCTGGCTGTCACAGGCACAAACAGGGCATGCAGGTAAACAGTAATTGTGTGCTTGTAAGAACCAAGAGAGAAAACGACTTCTCAGCACCTTAGGACAGGGGCATGAGGAGTAGGTGTGGGCAAGCAGCACCTTAGCTCTGCCATGGTCTGAAGTCCTTTGGAATTTTGTGTCACCCACATTTGGCCCTGAGTTTTTTTCTGGGTTAGACGCCTGAGTGTGGCTCTCGGTTCCCCTACAAGAATCAAAGACTTTTCTAAGTTTTAAAATGTCTAAGTTTGTCTGCTTTTGCTGATGTTTATCTTTGTCCTAATTGCCAGGGATTTGGGGAAAAGAGTAACACAATTATTTTCCTACTTTTACACTTGAGTTCTACGGTGGAAAGTCAGCATTAAGGTGATGCGTGCTGATTAAGCCGCTGGGGACAAAGCTATCTGGTCAGGGATCCTGGGCGAGTCTCTCCCAGAGGCAGAGGTACAAAGACTCTGAGAGCCCAGGGCCCGGGGGTCAGCACTGACACTGTCCGAGCTGCAGGGCAGTGTCAGAATCCTTCAGGTGGCTCAGCAGGAGTCTCTGGCTGGCGGACCTTGGAAGCGAGCTCGGTTACGGCCGACACGGAAGTGATATGGGTAACGTGGTTAGGCAGAGCAACCTTGAGCATCTGCCAAGTCACAATGCAAGTGATAAAGACAAACACCAAGTCTGTCCTTTGCTGCCTAAGCCCTTCTCCCTTTAAAACATAGCTTTTGCTCATGTTAAAATTCACCTACATCCTACTCAAGGAGCAGAGAAGAGCACTGAGCTGCTGTTGTGACAGAAAAAAGTCCAGAGGTAGTGACAATTGTACATTTCTTTACGAGATATACATTAACCAACTCTTTCCCCTTCCCTGCTCCCTGCCTCAGCCCCTCACACTGAAAAAAGAAAAGAGAAGGAAGAAAGGAAAAAGCATTTAGATTTTGGCGTTTCATAAAAGGCATACAGTGAAAGTATCACTGTTCCAAAATTCCAAAGCAATTTCACAATCATAATGAAATGAGGGAGGAAATGGTTTTGTTGAGGTCTTGAAAACAGTCACCCCATGTTGTTATGCAGAATATCTTTATAAATTATAAGGGGAGTTGCAAAAATTAGTTCATTCATTCAGTGCACATTCACGGAGCATCATTTGTGCACCAGACCCCATGAGAGAAGCCGGGGACCAGAGATGAATCGGACCCAGTCTGCCTGGAAGAGCTCTCGACAGAGGGAGACAGTTATTATTATTATTCATTATAATGTGGCCAGGCTTGCCAGGCCCTGGTCCCACCTCCAGCCCCAGGAACCTTGATTTTAATGCACAAAAAACCATATTGTGGGGGGAAAAAAAAGGAAGAAAATGACCACAGTAAATCCTGTAAAGGTGGCAGGTCTCTCCAGAAATATAGCTACACTGTGAGCTTAGACCTCCTCAGATGAAGGGCAGGGGAAGAAAAGAACACAGCAAAATGCCAGAGCAAATGGCACCACGCCGAAGCACAGCAAACATCTGGAGCTAAATTAGGGAAATTCAAAACTGATTGGGAAAGGAAAATTATCTCTAGTATAAAAATCAGTTAAAAAGAAAAAAGCAAATGGGAACTGAGTCAAAAGCATCCTTCTTGCCTTGTCCTTTTCAGAATTGCCCCAGAGTGGCACCTGAAGAAAGACATTCCCTTCGGTTCCACTGGGGACTGAGGTTTCCCAGACAAAGGGCCCCAAGTCTGGAATTGATAACCCAATTTTTACGTATTTAGGTTCTAACTCAGATGTGCCAGCTCAAAGCGAATATCAAAACTCGGGCTTTCTGATGTGATTTCGTGCCTGCTTAGAATCAGTGGCTGAGGAGTAAAGAATATACACAATAAATCTAAAATCATTCAATTACCTTAAGTCAATAGGGAAGCTTATATTTACTGAGAAGAGGCATTTGACTCCCATATTACAAAGACATGCAAATGACTCCCATGTTGCAAAATCATTCTGGGTAGTTTATTACTCTGTTCTCAGTTGTTCGAGGAACAAGGGGAAAGGCCTGAGCGTTTGATCAGGAAAATGCAGCATTTGTCAGTTGGTATCACCAGCTAACAGGCTAGTGCAGCCTCAGAATTAACTGCTGTATGAGCGTCAGCTCGAAGGATGGGAAACATTCAGCCCCTGTTCGGAAAGAGATTCAGGCTGCAAAACCATCCCAGGTAATTTGCTTCCATTCATGAAGCTGGTTTCCTTATGAGCAAAGGGGGATGACCGGGTCTCATCTACACGTGAGGACTCGGAGTGAGGAGCTTAGCTGGCCCCACCTCAGTGTGTCAACCTCCAGAGTCTCAGAGACTCTGCACGAGCAGCATCAGCGCTCGCCAGCACTTAGCTCTGCTTTTCTCACTGTGGCACCAAGGGCTCCCTCAGACATGTCTGCATGAAGTGCCATTGAGCTCTGCTAACTGCTGAATTCCCACGTTGCTTCCTCGCAGAAATCTGTGTGTGCGTGAGCCCACAGCATCCTAATGTCCGTGGGGACTCTGAAGATCCCTGTGGCATGGCACCTTGCGTGGGGGTGCACACACTCTGACCTCCTGCCTTATCTGAGGCAAAATTTTGGTGGTGATGAGGCGTGGGGATGTGGACAGGAATTCCTCTGGAATTGCTCAGGGATCCAGGTCCAAGCCAGGGGGAGGCTGATAGGCCCGTGGACCAAATCTACCGTTATCCCAGCAACAGAGCCTCCCCTCGAAGTTATCAGCCAACAGCGACTGTTTGCTCTATGTCCACCGTATGCCAGGCAAACCCGCAATCTTTCTCTTAGTTCCCACATCAGCCTTGCAAGGTAGTAGACATTTATACTCACGGGGAACCGGGGGCTCGGGGAGATCAGATAAGTTGCCCAAGGTCACACAACTAGTGTGAGGGAGTTGAGATTTGAATTTCTAAGCCTACACTTTTCCTGCTATGCGCCTCTCCACTTGGGAATGGAATGTGTTCCTCGTTCCCCCACTATTCAGAAGTGAGCGTGGCTGTGAAGTGAGACAGAAGAAGAAGGCAGAAATCCTCGGAACCGCTCTCCCCCCGCAGCTGTCGGCTGGCGCAGGAGGAAGTGTGTTCTGAAAGCAGGTTTCCTAGAACGACCACAGCGCTCTCAGGTGTTCTTGCAAGTTCTGGGCTGTCCCAGCTGCTCAGGTGTGAACATAACTGGCCACTGACCCAGCCCCAGTCCATGCCGTTCATGTGGGTCACTGTCATGGCTACTCACGTTGATACCCACTTTCCAGGGACATCGCTACAAAGGCACCTATGTGCTCGTGCAGTTCTGCAGTGTAGTAATGAACGTGTGTGCTCTAGGGACAGGGTGATGTGTTGCTGATGGCACCTGGAGGGCTGGCCTTGGTTCTGGGCTTATCGTTCTCATCAGGCAACAGTACAGCAAGGAGGGACATGACCAAGGCGGAGAAGGCTCCAGGAACCATGTCACGTGAGAGGCAGGTGAAGGGGCTGAGGGCACTGTGCTGGAGAGAGAAGAGCTGGGGAGCAGGAATGCCACAGCTTGTCTTTAAGTAGCTGATGGATCCCGATGTGGGAAAGGGAGCAATCTAGGCAGCTCCAGAGCATGGAACTAGGATCACTGGCTGGGAGTTATGGAGAGAAGGGATTCAGCCTGTGTAGAAGGAGGAACTTCTAAAAACAATCAGAGAGATTCAAAATAGAAAGCCTGGTGAGCTGATGTGCTTCCTTTTCCTTGAGTTTTCATGCCAAGTCTGTGAGTCCATCTGTCAGGAACTTGTAAAGGGGATTCTTTACTGGGTGGGAGGTAGAGGAAATGACCTCTACAATTCCTCCTAATTCCATGATCTGTCTACTAAGATTTTACATTTCATTAAAATGTACAGCCAAAGACCTATACACATGTTCCTTTACCTCATGTGATAGAAACTTCTGGCAAATGACTTTATGAAGGGAATAGTCACTTTAACTTTTTATTTTTATGTATTCTGTTTTCTTAAAATGGGGTGCCCCTATGTATGGAATGCTGCATCTGTGTTGTCAGCACAAACTCCTCCCATCAACCCCCTTTTTGGCATCTCCGCTGTCCCCAGCAGGGTCACCCACACTCATCTCTCCCCTGGACGTCTGTGCTCTCCTCCCATCAATTCTCCATGTGCGTCCAGAGCAGTTGTTTAAAACCACTCATCAGGGTGTGTCTTTCTGCCTAAAGCCCTTCTATAGACTCCCATTTTTCTTCAAGTCAAACTTGTAACCTTGGCCTACAAGGTGCAGAGTGACCTGGTGTCTCCATGCTCATTTCCTGCGAGCTCCCCTCTCTGTAGCACTCCGCCACTTGAGCCTCTCCTTCTCCTGCTCTTTTCCTCCTTGTAACTGCACCTCTGCCCTCTCTGTGTGCAACCTGCTTCTCCAAGATGCCCCCCTCACCCCTATCATCCTCCAGATTTCAGCTCACGTATTGACTCGGAAAGCCTGTCCCTTGCTACCCTGATTCAGTGTGCCACACCCCCACCTATGCGCTAGCACATCACTGTTTGATTTTCTTCATTCCACTCATCACAGCTCATCTTCAACATGCTTCTGATTTTGGGCTGGGAAGTGGCTTCTTCCCCATTCATGTGTAGGCTCTGTGAAGATAAGAACCTGAGCTGTGTTGCCTGTAATAGGCCTGCATCCAGTGTGTAGCAGAGAGAGACATGGTTGGTGGTCAGAAAGTATTTCTGGAATGAAAGAATGAATGAATGATTGTAAGAACACGTCTGTCCAGGACAGATGGTCAGCTTGGGGTTGTGTGTGACCTTGTTCTCTTAGACTGTGAGTGTGAACAGGCTCACTCGACGCCTCATCCCGTCTTCGGGCAGGGCAGTGCACATGGCAGGCCCTCAGAGCATTTTGCACTGACCCCTCACGAAGCTCACTAATGTAATTTAAAGACAAAGATTAGAGAAAACAATCTTTTTCACCGAAGAGAGAAGGACATTACGATACTCTGAAGTGTCCTCACATGCACTGTAGGGTAGAGTCCTAGAGAGGAAGAAGAGCAAGCCCCTAAATCTAGGCGAGGGTGTCTGTCTTTTTTGTCTCTGAGGTCTTTTAGAACAAATATTCTGGCAGCGAGGCACAGGAGATGCTGGAATGGGTTACTGAGGAGGTGGCAGAGCCTCCTTTTCTGGAGAGCTTTAAAAATAGAACAGCCATCTGGGATGATTTAGATATGGTCCTCACTGAAGAAGGGGGGTGGCAGGGGGAACGGGAGATCTCTCTAAGTCCCATCTCATCCTTGATTTTCTGATATTTCTCTTTAAAGTTTTACTCATAGCAAAAGCCCGAATGGAGTGAGGAATTCACTTTTTCTTTGTAACTGAAAGTGAAATCCCATTTTACTCCGAACTGTAATCGTGTAGGATCATTCTCTCCTTCTTGCCTCAAACAGGCAATTTGGACGTCGTGGGGTTTTTTTGTTATGCAGAAAGTTTGGGTGCATTTTTTCTTCCATTCTCTCTTTTCTAGAAAGAGGCTGGGGGAATTGAGATGCTGAGAAATGACAGCCTGCTGAGTCGGGATCTGTGTGGCCCCTGCTCGAACCCCTGACAGGGGCCGCCAGGACAGGGCGGCTAGCAGAGAATGGGTGAGCCCCCGGGCGCGTGGCACAGCCCACAACCATAGCTAAAAGCAGAAGCTAAGCCCTGGACGTCTAGTCTACTGTGCACACCTATTAATTCTTCCCCGTTTTGCTTTGTTTTCTAATGGGACCAAGCTTGAGAAAGTCAACATGTAGTGCATAAAGGCATCTTTTTCTTATGCTGGGTTATGAAGTTATAGCGGTTGGACTGCTTCCTGGCTTTGTCCTTGTGACCCTTGATGGATTTGTCAAGATGCATCGTCAAGAAAATAACGGACTTTAATACACAGAAGCTCAGAGTTTTACTATTTTTACTGTAGAGGCCACACTGTAACAAGCCCTGTGAAATGTGTTTCTCAGCGGTATTTGTGTGTCATAACTGTTTTTCTAACCTAAATAAACTTGGTCGTGATTATCAAAGACATTTATTTTTAAATGTTCATTCTAAGCACTGCCGTACATAACAAACCAATGGCTGAGATGACTCTAGTTTTTTTTTTTTTCAATCTGAAAGGAACACAGACAGCTTTCAGTGATAACATGAACTTTTCCACCTTTCTGTAAGTTAATGGATAATCCATATTTTAATGGAATATTGTGTTGTCAGAACAAGGAGTGACCAGAAAGGTCTTCACAAACAATACTTGAAAACTGGCCTTGTCACTCTACATGACATTCATCAAGTACACCTGTCCCTTCCTTTGCTCACTGCTTCCAGGATGTTGGCCAAGTGTCCACGTGGTGACATCTCTGTGGACGTAGGTGTGTATCTGTGTCCACTTATGCTAGAAACAGAGCTTTCATGCCAGCCCTCCCCAGAAGGAAAATTCCAAGGTGGAAATGAGAACGGAAAACAGAAAGGCAGAAATGGGATATTCTCAAAGAGCTTTAACATGAGTTACTGTACTTCCAGGGGACTTCAAAGGAGCAAATCCACACACTGCTGTGTTTTGGCACATACTGCTATGCTACTGTTTGCGAAGTGGCCGCCGCCCACTCGTCCCTGAAGGGTGAGGGTCCGTATTTGTTCCGGGCAGAGAGAAACACCTGATCCTCTAACCCAGAAGAATCAAGTGTCTGCAGGGAAGTTGCAATTGCTACAGAACAGAGCTCCAACTTTCCCTCCCAGGAGACCACAGCGTCAGGGAGAGTCCCTGCCCAGGCGCACAAGGGGCGGGGATCCTGCTGGAGCCAGCCAGGGCTGCAGCAGGATCTAATCCCTGAGGCAGAGATTGGACTGGTTTGGGCCCAGCCAGGTCAGATGTGAAGGGAGCGAGGCCCCTGCACGCCATCCTCTTGCTTTATAACCTCTCCTTCCCACTCACACCCACACCCACACCCATGCGAGCAGCTGGGCACAGCCAGAGTGCAGTGTCCTCCCCTCCCCCCACCCAGCCCCACTGCGGCTGATTGCCCTGGTCCTCATTTTTCTCTCTCCTCCTCTCATGTCCCTTCTTTCCTCTCCACCTTCTCTTATCTTAGTTGGTCCCTGGGGCCCTCCAGGAGGCCTGGGCACCTCAGTGGGCAAGTGACACATTCTCTGGGTGGCCTGGTCCGAATCTGGAACTAGTGTCTGTTCCACCCCTCCAGCTGCCCCTGCAGCCTGGCTCCGGGTGGCTCACACCAAATACCCCCTTGAGCTTCTCCGCCGCTCACGGGCTGGCATGTTGGAAAGCGGGGCACTCTGTTCTTTACAAACTAGCTTTCAGTCTCACTTCACTCCGCAGCGCTGCTCACGACTGCTCCGCTGGGGTTTTCTCACAGTCTTCCCTCACAGATTCCACACTACCGCTCGCCCAGTGCACAACAAGCGTCTGGAGCTTGCTGGGGCTTGCAACGACAATGAAGAAGTGAGGGGCCTGCTGCTTTCCCAGAGTCCTTCCTCCAGCACTGCACATGCTGACGCCGATCAGCGGGGAGATTGCCATTCTAACATAATGAGATATTAATGAGCTTTGCACATGTCCCTAGCCACAACATCTCTCTCCCTGCCCCCCTGCACTCCCTCTTCCGCCATTCTGGAGAGAATCTGCTCCTTCTCTGACGCCCCAGTCCCTCGCTACCCCTCTGCCTGCCCTCTCCACTCCAGCGCCCTGGCTCTGCCCTGCCTGCCTCGAGCTGCCAGCACTACAGAGCACCAAATGGGCTGGCACCGCCTTGTTTCCTGGCCTAATGGATGCTTGTTTAAACACTGGAGCTGTTTGCATTGCTGCGGCTCACTGCATGTTAAACACAGTCCTGTGAAACCCTACGCCAATCCAATAAAGGTATCAGCAGTTCAGTGTGGGGAGGCAATTACTATAGGGTCCCAAGTGTGCCTTCTAAGCTCTAGGAAGGGAAATTTGATCGAACAACTAAAAGGAAAATCTGATTCGGCTCAGCATCACGTGGACGACACAAGGCTTAACTGCAGCTGGTCTGTGGAGGGCAGAGGAAATCAATGGTAGCTAGGGAGAGCAGCTACATGTCGCTAAGAGGGCTTTCGGCAGCCTGTTAGGGACGTGGCTCCTGCCTCTGCCGGGAGACCTCCGCCTGTCCTCCTACTCGGCTCCCTGTTCTTTCCTGTCTTTCTTTTTTATTCCAAGGGGTGTACTTATTTTTTTTTACGACAAACTGCCATCCTCCTTAACACCCTCCACCTCTCACTCACCTTTAATTCCTTAAGCACTCAAGTAAAAAAAAATGGCTTTTCTTGTGCAAGATCATTACCATATCAAAGGTGATAGGAAGAGAGCAAAAATGATAGCGGGAAAATACACTGGCAGCGAGAAGGAGGGCCTGCGGTAGAGATGGGGGTGGGTCCCGAACCCCGGGCGGATGGTATCAGTCATTAATGCAATGGGTTGCTTTTCTGCCTTAGCTAAGCCTGATAAATCATGAGAATTAGACACAAGATTTAAATGTATTTCTCACCCAAGAAGCCAAAGTTTTGGAAGAGTGAATCCTTTCCTCTATTTTTAGGTCTGGCCATGAAGAGATATGGGACTTAGGTTTCTTTTATTTCCCCTCTGGTTTTCATTTAAAAACCTGCCCCAAGTCGGCCCTTCTTTCCTGAGGAAGAGCGAGGAAGCAGCAGTGCGCGTGTCTGCCAGCCCTGAGATGCTACACACAGTGCTCCGTGGGTGCCAGGCACGCACCAGGAATTCTGCCAAATCCCGTCGACTGCCCGAGCTCCTTGGCATCAGGGATCTGGCCAGGATGGAGCCAGGGTACCTGGAAGATGAGGCAGTGGCTCCTGCTCAGCAGTGTCAGGATAAAGCTGACCTACAACGGCTGTGCGGCCACAGTGCTCGGGAGTCCAAAGTCTCGTGTGATCCTCTGCACCCCACGGTCGAGGGATGGAGTGAACTCTGTCCATGACAGGGTCTCAGAAGGCTCATGAGCAGACAGAAGTATTCAATCCATGTGTTTGTGGGGCCAGCACACAGCGAGTCTGGGGATGGCAGAGGACGTGGCCTTGTGGCCTAGACTTGCCATTTTTGTTACTCATTGCACTGGTCTTAGAACAAGTCTGGCTCCCACACCCCAGGCTCCAGGGGGTGGGCTCCCAGGCAAGCGCCATGGCCTACGGTCCTATTCTGCAGGGGCACGTGCACCGAGGCACCTCCCTCTGTCACTCACTGGGGACAGCCATGACCACCAAGAAGGCAGTCATCTTCTATGCCCTAAGTGTTAACAACAGATAAAGTATTTCTGATTTTACAAAAGCCACAAATAGCATATTTGGTTCTTGTATTCACCTTGGTTTTCTCACTTAATATTCAGAGAATCACCTCATTCTCTCAGGCCTGGAAGTGAGGGTGGGCACACTGTGGTCAAAGCCTTTCTGAAAAATATAATAAATGTGCTTCTTGTCCCACACACTGGGGAATGAAGTGTACCACTTAAGTTTTCTACACATACACACATGTTACATATGTGTACACACATGCACACACATACATATGAGGGGGGCCCCCCAAAAGCAGAATTATCCTCTGGAGAATGGGCCCCTTGTACTGTAGGCTTCCCTTGCTAAGTGAGTGTTCTAGGAAACCATCTGCATCATTGTACCAGCTGGTGTTGTTGTGAGAGGCTGTGAGAGGCTTCAGTGAATTTTTTTGGAAGACTATTTCAACGGGTTTGCCCATTTGATGGTGGATGATCTACAAGGGCACCTGCCCATACCACGCTGAGAGTTCGGCAGTTTTTGACCAAAATTGGCATGACCTCATGCTCCAGCCTCCCTATTCACCCATCTCCCCCTGAGCAACGTTTTTTTGTTTCTCTGGATGAAAAAGTCCTCAAAGGGAAGCGTTTTGCCAATGTGAATGTGGAAGAGGTGAAACAAAAACCAGCAGAAGCACTAAAAGGCATCGAAATTGACAAGCTCAAAAACTGCTTGGAGCAGTGGGAAAAACTGCCTCGACAGGTGGATTGCATCAAATGGAGAGAACTTTGAAGGTGACCAAAGTTTAAACATGTGAGAATACACAATTTTAATAAATAAATTCTGTTTGCCTCCCCCCGTTGTATATACGCACATATGTACATATGTATAAGTATATGAATAATCTTTTAAGTTCCAAAAAATTTTAAAGATTTTAAGCCTTTGTGATGAAAAGCTTTCTTAAAATATTTGGATGCTTCCCTAGCTTATTAAAAGGTAGAAAACTTTTTTTTTGCTAACTCAGAGAGTCATAAACTAGTGAGCCCCTGTTATTGGTTATAAGTCTGCAGTTTAGTCTCTGTCTAGAAAGGAAAGGCTGGTTATTTGATGACCACCTACACTGGTCAGGAAAGAAGAGAACCCTGCACAAGATGACAGACCAACACATTTTTGAGTCTCGTTAATGACCCTGTTTGAGACACCACCGTGTTCTATGTCCAGCGTCCGAGGTCTGTAGGAAGGCCATATCTACTTTTCGACCACACACGAACTCGCTCTCTCCCGTCTCCACGCACCAGAAACCGCACATTGTAATTTCATTTTTCTCTACGGCGTCTGAAATATCACCATGGGCTACAAGAAAAGTAATACTGACCCCAAACTTCTTCGACCTACTCTCTTCCTCCCCCGCAGATATAGAAATTCACAAAATACCCGTGTGCCCATAATGCCATTCTTATCCAGAAATGGCAGCTGAGTTGTAATACAATTACAGAAAAAAATCCTATTCCAAAGGTGGAGATGTGTGGTAAAAGAATATTCTCTTAATAGTGACCCTGTGGCGACGGCAGTGGAGGCAGCCCCAGGTGGAGGTCAGGGTGTTCTTCTTGTGATTGCATGAAGAGGCCGTTTTAACTTAAAATACAGGGTAGGGCAAAAGTAGGTTTACAGTTGTGAGTACTTGAAACACGGCTTATTCCTGTATTATGATCTATTAATTGTTGCATTATTTTCCATAGAACAACTGTAACGCTACTTCTGCCCCACCCTGTACAGGAATTCCCATTCAGGAATCTTCACCTTTCATCCTATTTACATAAAAATGTTCTCTCTTTTTGTTTAAATTTGTAACCCATGAAATTTTCTCTCCAGGTGGACATCTTGCATTCTGTCACCGTGGATGAAGAAACGCATCCCTTCTCCCCTCCATGAAATAAAAACCCCACCCCAGTGTCAAACTGCCAGATGGGCAATGAAATTACCTAAGCCCGGCCGTTCTGAAGTTCTCACGTCCATCACCTGGTGAGCTCCGCCCCCAATCCCGCTCTCACAGACGTGTGGCTTGGGGTTCTGCTAACCTACCTGGACGCAGATGTAAAAATCTTTCTTCCCCTTGGGAAATGAACATCTATTCATCTCATTTCAGTGCCCATTTAGGCCACCACGTTCTGATGACCAAAAATTGCAGGAGCCTGTTTCGAGGAGTAAAACCCCAGCTTCCTCCACCTGAGCTACGGATGGAAAAACCCAGGTGAACAACGGGAAGGATTCTGGTTCGGTGGACCTTTGTCCTCCTGTTCCTTCAGTGTTTAGGAACACAGAGGCTGAGTCAGCACAGCCTGAATCCACAGTCCATTACAGCAAAAAAAAAAAAAGATTTTGAGATTAGAGTAAAAGCATAAATTAAATTTGGGCCCTTAGAGCAAAACATTTAAAACATCAGCCAGTCCAGAAATGACCTCAGTGTGCGTTGTGCAAAGGGGTAGAAGACAGGACGGGTCTTTCGTGGGTGCCTGCGCTGGAGCGGTGGCTCCTATTGGTAAAGTAGCCAAGAAACAAGGTATCCCCAAACCAAGTGTATAAAAATAAATATGAAAGTAGCCTCCTCCTCACAATGCAGAGTAGAGACCACAGATGACCTTGGGAAAGAATGCATGTCTAGTTAAGAACAAGCTGACAAGGAGTTTATTACCATCTATTTTCCTGTATGTTTGAACATTTCAAAAATAATGCATTTTCTAACTGTATGTCCAGTAGAAAAAGAGAATGTTTTAGGGGCAAAGAGAGTGACTGTTCTCCCAGTCCGGTCACCTGAGCCCGGGAACCCCGAGTGCTCAGTCACCAGGGCAGGAGACACAGGAGGATGGCAGAGCGGGCTGCGGTGGCCTTGCTCAAGGAACTTCCCAGAGAAGGAGAAAACTTCGCTGCCTGCATGGTGTTCTCAGAAGGGGTTTCAGGCAAAGCCCTGGCTAGCCAGAAAAATGAAATGATCCACCCACAGAGAAGGCACCTGTTATTATTTTCTGACCCAAAGGAAAGAGCCTTTTTGCACAGCATGTGAGACCCATATATCTAGAATCAAGTGGAACCAAGAGCTGTAAGGCATGGAGAGGAATGGTGAGCAGAAAGAATACAAAAGATATTTGATTGCTCGACTCCCTTCAGAGGTAGTTTGGACCCACTTTGGTTAAAGAAGTGTTTACGATCTTAATTACCAATAGCCTCCCTTTCATCTTTAAAAAATTTTTTTGAACTATTTTTGACCTATAAAAAGGTAGTACAAATAGTACAAAGCCCTTCTTATCCTTTATATCACATTCCTTAATGTTAACGTCTTGCATAAGGATAGTACATGCATCAAGAATAGGGAGTTGACAATCATACAATATTATTTAATGAACTGCAGACCTTATTAAAATTTCACCACTTTTTCCACAGTCCTTTTTCTTTTGAGGAGCCTCTCCAAGATGGCTTCCCAGCGCAGTCCGTTATTTCTGCTTTTCTAGTTTGTCACAGCCGCTAGTCTCTCCTTGCCTTTCCTGACACTGACACTTTTGAAGAGGACTGGACAGTTATTTTGAAGACTGGCCCTCAGTTTGGGTTTGTCTGATGTTTTTTCACGACTGGGATGAAGTTAGGCATTTGTAGCAAGAGGACTACAGAAACGATCTTGCGTCCTTCCCAGGGCATCGTGTGGAGGGATCCATGATGTCCGTCTGTCTATTGGTGGTGGCGTCTCCCTTGATCGCGTGGTTGGGCTGCTGGTCTCGCCGCCGCACAGTTACTACCTTTCCCTTTGTAGTAAATAAGTGTCGTGGGGGAAATGTGCTGAGACGAGGCAAATCCTCCTTCTCCTCAAACGCTGCCCACTAATTTTAGCATCCATCTGGTGACCTTGTCTGAAACAATTATTACTGTGGGCTTTGCCTAATGGTGATTCTGCTTCTCACTTTCTTTTCACATTTATTATCTGGAATTCTACTTAAGGAAGAGCCATCCCTTCTCCCCTGTTTGTTTTGTTTTATCAGTTTGGACTCCTGGATATTAATTTAATTTGTGGGTCAAAATTCACTCCTATCATTATTTTGCTGTCCAAGTTGTCCCAGCTGTGGTACCTGGGACCACATTTTCCATGACTTCTGTGTTCGTTCAAGAAGTCTTTTGTTTCTTTTCTCTTTTCCTTTCTCTTTTCTTTTCTCTTCCCCTTCCTTCCTTCCTTCCTTCCTTCCTTCCTTCCTTCCTTCCTTCCTTCCTTCCTTCCTTCCTCTCTTCCTTCCACACTTCCTTATTTTTTGCACTGTGAGATGTTCTAGTCTCATTTTGTGTTTTCGAAGCCTGAGCCCTGGCATCAACTGCTTCTCCATGGAGGTCTGGTTGCTTTTATTGGGGAATGATATTTAGAAACAAGGCATGAGTGCTGAGTGAGCTATTGCTTCTAGAGTTTCTCAGCAGATAGATCTAGGCGCTGTATGCATGTATAGGAACCCATTTATATACACATATCTGCATACACTAGTAGTATTGGTAGTTCATATGGCTCTTCTGATTCTAATCCAACATCACAGGGTTTGTTTTAGTTTTCTCCTTTCCTTACTGATAAACTTTCTCCACTAGTGTGATCCCTGTAATAGCTTTCTTTACCTTAAAAAAAATAGTTACATTTAATTATCAGCTCCAGATCTATTCCTTGATTAGATTGGTAATGGATTTACTAGTTTAGCAGATATTCATGGGTATGTCCCGTGGTTAAGGCCCTGTACAAGACACGGGGACATGGATGCCTCTTAGACCCTCCCTTCAGGTAGTTTATGGGCTACCAGAAAATATTTATGAAAGTCATACGGAAAATTAGGAGTGCTGGAAGGAACAAATAAATTGGCATGGGAGTGTGGGGGGAGGATCAATGTGCTCTCAATGAAGGTCTGTGGGAAGGTTCTAGGGAAGCTGTGGATCTTTGCATCTGGGCAGAACGGGATCTGTGGCGATTAGGGGAGGGCACTCCGGGAAAAGGGAGCAGCTTGGACAGACGCATGGAAAGGAGGCCAATCACTGCAAGGCTTGGAAAGGGAAGAACCGTGTCCAGAACGAGCCCAGGAGCCAGAGGCAGGAACCAGATGACAGAGCACCATGAACAGCTGTTATGGTGGGACTTGGGTTCTGTTCAGTGGACCATGGAGAGCTCCCAAGAGTCTGTGAACGAGAAGTGATCTAACAGGAGTGAAACCGTGAGATTCAGAATAGAGGGAGGATTCGAAGGACAAAGGAAGATCTTTGGAGGGGAGGAACCAGTTTGGAAGCTATTGGTATAGGTTAGGCGATCAGAGAGGGGTGGAACTCTGGCAAGGACCATAAAGATGCAGAGGAGGGGATACAGAGGAACAGCCATCACGTGCACAGCTGACTGTACATGACGACAGATTAGATGAGAGAAGGAAGGAAACAAAGGTGACTCCTTTTGTTTCAACGACGTATATTAACAACTACCATAGTTAGAGGCAACAAAATAGGTAGGAAGGTGGGAAAGTGGCCAGCAGCCCCCAGGATGCGTAGTTGAGATAGAGTGCTTCCCCTGTGATCATTTTGGTGTTTTGTTATAAGTGGACAGAGGAGAGAGAAATCAAACTTTTTTCAATCAAAAAATGTTGTTACTTTTTAGCAGCAATGGCTAAATCCGCAATAGCATAGAAAAAAACTGTATTAAAAAGCAAAATGAAATTTCTAGATGATAATGAAATTTTATTTATCTACGATGCTGGTTAGCCACTGGCATTGATCATCGCAAAGCGGAATCTTCTTCAAGGTTAGACAGTTCACACTCTCTAAATGACAAGCCGCCCGCATCTCATCCACTATGACCTGCAGGCGATGAAAGCAGAGCCCTGGATCAACTCCACTCAGCAGGGCGTCTTCAGACACAGGTTAGACCGAAGCCACCACAACTGCTCCACTGCTGTGGGGTCAGTGTTCAGACGCGATAGTTTACTCAGTGAAGAGCTCATACTCAAACACACTCGCCTCTACGTGATCATGATGACAATTGTTAGTTAGGACATGAGGCACATGTGTGGGCTTCCAGGTTCAAGGAGCAGCTACAAGTCAACTGGTGTTATGTCACAGGCTCCGTTTGTTATGTTCTTTTGAAGGAAGAAAGAGCTAAATTTATCCATTTGTTTTCAAGATGCCAGACAACTTAGCCATGTCATAGGGTAACAGGGAGAAGAGAAGTGGAAGAAAAGAGAGCAAACAATTTTTCTTCTACTAATTGGATGGTGAAGAAGTTTGAACCGCAGACCCATGGGCTCATGCGAAGTCTGGCCTGGATGTCCAGCCTTGCCCCAGCCAGGTGACCACGTGGCAATGGGTCAGTGTCTGCTCTCTCTCCCCTGGCTGTAGAGGTGAGTGGACTTCAAGCCTCGTCTTAGACAAGGTACCCTCCCTACCTCAAAGATGCTCACAGAATGAACTTCTAAAATGGTTTCTAAAACAGATGTTTTTCTCTACAGAAA
Source organism: Tonatia bakeri (assembly GCA_004024845.1). NCBI lineage: Eukaryota > Metazoa > Chordata > Mammalia > Chiroptera > Phyllostomidae > Tonatia > Tonatia bakeri. The sequence goes on along the minus strand of PVIA01000242.1, from coordinate 518,438 downwards.
TGCAAATGATCTGGTGAAAAGAGAGAGAGAGGCTATTTTTCTTCTTCCAGGGAGTCCAAAGAGTCACATTGAAGGAGAGGTCCACACTGTTTACCCAGAGCTGCCCACCTCCACCCCCACTTCCTGGCAGAGTCTGTGGACATGAAGTCCCACACTGAGTTCACAATGGTGTTGAGAAAGACCACACACCAGACCTTCATTATCGCAAAGATGGGTGGAATGGTGCAGAGTCACAGAGGGCAGTCCCCGCCATTAAGGGGCTCAGCATCTTTGATGCTATTAAACAGCCCCTCCTGCAGGATTGAGCCCTCTCATTACAAAGCTGCCGTATTAAAAAACATCTTTATCAATTAAGGCAAGCAGCGTTGGCAGGACTGAAGGGCCAGTCACAGGTACTCGAACACACAGTAGTAAGGAAGAGGGAAAGGTGAAAACTTGGAAGCAGAAAAGACACATGTCGAAAGCGGTCCGTGTTCCTCCCCCACCATACACTTCTCCCTTCATGGTCACTGTCCTCTTCTCTGTCTTTTCGGGTACCTTCTTCCAAGTCCCTTTTAAAAAAAGTTGAAATGGCTAGCAATCTGACATTAGATCTTTATACTATTTATTGATGAATTATATTATGTTAATATGTCAGTCACTTAGGTTATCATGCTACCAAAGGACCCCATGAATTTTTAAATTTCACTTTGGTATACAATATTATATTAGTTCTATTAGTTTCAGGTGTACCATGTAGCGACTCAACATTTTATTTGTTTATTTATTTTTACAGAGGGGAAAGGAGGGAGAAAGAGAGGGAAAGAAATATCATTGTGTGGTTGCCTCTCTCAAGCCCCCTACTGGGGACCTGGCCTGCAACCCAGGCATGTGCCCTGACTAGGAATTGAATCAGCGACCCTTTGGTTCACAGGCTGGTGCTCAATCCTTTGAGCCACACCAGCCAGGGCACGACTCAACATTTTTATACCTTCCTATGTGATCCAACCTACTGCATGGGAGGATATATTTGCAACTGATATATCTGACTAGGAGCTGATATCCAAAATATAGAAGGGATTCATACAATTCAATAACAAATACCAAACAAGCCAACCAAAAAATGGGCAGAGGACACAAAAAGACATTTCTCCAAGGGAGACATACAAATGGCCATTGTATATGACATACAATCACATATAAAAAGATACTCAACATCACTAATCATTAGGGAAATGCAATTCAAAAACCACAATGAGAGATCACCAGTCAGAATGGTTATCATGAATTTTGGGGGGTTGGTGTATTTCTGATCATGAAATTGAAGACTGGTCACTGCTATGGGAATTTCAAGCCTTGGCCAGTCACAGGCTGTGGGAATGGAGCGGCAAGAATAACAGCTACCCTTCTATTTTGAGTTCTTTAAAAAGGAGGTTGTAAGGTGGGAGAATGGGAGGAAAGGTGGAGTCCACGTTTCCTTTTACCTCTGGAAGGGCTAGGTTATGGTCCCCATGTCCCAGCATTCTGAGAAGGGACTTCCGTTCCAGCAGGACTTACTGTTCACCTGTAGGGCCTAGTGGGAAATGAAAACACAGGACCCCTTGACCAGAAATTGAGACTCTCAAGACAGTGACGCAGAGCATTAATCAAGGGCCCGAGTCCAGGGGCCACAGGCCCAGAAGTTCGGCAGTTCAGGTCCCTCTCCCGGGGGATGACCTCCTTTCTCCATCCACAGCCCTTCCCTGGCTGAGAGGTGTGGCAGCCTGAGCAAGTCCATCATTCTGCAACTCAAATTCATGGACGCGCTAAACGCTGCTTAACGGGGCAGGGCTCCTCCACCATTTTCTCTTCCTACCTTGTACGCCTACATCTGCAGAGACAGCTCAAGTGTTTTCTACTACTTTATGTTTTGTTAAGGAATATTTCATTACGTTGCTATGTTTTGATACCGTGTCTGATGTTGTGGAAAGTGTCCCCAGGCCTTCCCTAATTTGTTTCTATGAGGCCAAGTTCTTGACCTTCGTGTGGGTCAACGGGTACATTGTCTTCCTCAGGACCTTCGTCCTCCTCTTCCCAAACCCCGGCACAATGTCAGCAGTCTCAGTGACCCCCGGGTCTGGAGCTGCTTTCGGAGAGTGAAAAGGACTTTAAGGAAGTATTTAGAAGTAATTTCCTGATTTGTATAATACTTTGAAGAGTGTTTTAAACTACCTTTCTTTGATCAAATTAATAGAAGAAAAGTATCATGTCAGTTCTTACTTCTCACATCAGGACACTGTCTTTTATGCTCAGGTTTGTGTAGCTGCTTGATTTTTTGGAAAAATTATTAACACTCTACTATTTTAGAGCAGTTTAAGGTTTGCAGCAAAGGTACAGAGATTTCCCATATAACCTCTGCCCTGATGCTCAGATTTTCATTGCTAAATTTACCCCGTATTAGTTCCTTACTTGTTTAGAAGTTTTTGTTATGTTGATATTTTTGATATCTTGGAAAGTTTTGCTATTTTCCTCTAATTCAGATGGAAATGGAAACAGTCCATCATGTGGGAAGAAAAAATTATAAAATAATTTAAAAGAAGTCGTTGATCTTGGGATTGTGCAGTACCTCAAGCCAATGCCAACAAAATGTTGCTTAGTTAGCAGGGACCTGGAGTCGGTTCAATGTTAAAATAAGTAGATAAGACTTGTTTGTAATCATGGTTGTTTACATAGAAATGCATGCTTCTAAAGTGCATTTGAGGGGAGCTAAAAACAGCTTGTCAAAAGTTTTAAATATGCCTTCCACCAAATCATTTATTTCATCATTAATAGACACTATCTTAGAACCAAATCTTTGCTAGGTCAAGGAAAGCTAAAATCACTGTAAATTCCAAACAACTAGTCACCTGGTAATCTTTCCTCCTAGAAAACCGTTACCGAAAGTGCCTCTAAGAGTGGGCTGGCTTGACTGCCAAACAACTGGAACGATAACTTGAAGCTCCTAGCACTCGTCTAGTTTCAAACTCTTGCACCAGTAGGCCGATCTCCCATACGTCTGCTTCAGGGGAGAGGATCCAGTTCCACCAGTTTTGTCCGTGAGGCCGTCTCCCTGTGGTGACAGCTGATGGGACCAGGGAGGAGCACCCGGTCTAGGGAAAGCCCGTGGTCTCTGTATGAGAGCCTGGCTTGAAACATGAGCTTGTTCCATCAGTGTCCGACCCTTGGGAAGGCACTGGGGACATGGAGAGACAGCTGCAGTTGGTGGGCAGCAGGACTCTGTCTGTTCGCCTGTACAGAACTCTGAAGAATCTTTTTCTGGGGTAGCCGAGGCCTCGGTGCTGCTGGCAAGGCCTCAGGCGGGGTGGGGCTGGGGGGACTGCCCCACTGCTGGGCCCAACGGGGCAGCCAGTGATGGAGTTTGGCGTCCTGCTCAGATGTTCACGGTCAGGACAGCTTCTGCCTGCTAAATATTTATTTAATCCAGTTTGGCCAGTCAAGCTTCAGATCTGATAAATGATTACAGTAACAGGCAGCTCTTAACCCAGAGTAGTATTCTACTTCCTGAGGTCAGCCTGGAGCTTTGTCTGACAACAAATGTGTTTGCAACGCAGGACGGGGGAACAGCAGAGCGTGTGCATGGGGATATGTTTGAATGTGTGTGTCTATGTGTGTGACTGTGAGTGTGAACGTGTGTTAGGGGAAAGGGGGAGAGGAGATGGAGCAAAATAAAATGAAAGCTGAGAGGCTGTGTGAAAACGTACGGAAATTCTCTTCTCTCAACTGGAAATGCAGATTAATGTGTAAAAAAAGCATGAACTGGGTTTTCAGCGGCCCATGCAACTATGATGTCATCCTCCCGAAGGCAGATCACCCTCGCCTCCATCCTCGCTCATCGCGCCCTGAGAGTGAGGGAGGAAGTGGACAGGGCCCTCCGCTCTCCTGCTTCTACTTCCATCAGAAGACAAATATGAACCACGTGGCTCCCTCTGCCCCTGACTTAAAAGCCTGTGTCACTAAGGGACATCAGCTTCCAGAGGGGTATTCCTCAGGGGGTAGGAGAAAAACAAACCAAACTCAGCGCTTTCTTCCCTAAATGTCAAAGGAAATCCGGTGGGCTGCTGCTGTTGTTTTTCTAGATCTCTTTGCCCTAACAACACTTTGTAACACACCTGAGGTGCAAGATTCTTTATCCGCAGAGAGAAAATAAACCTGAAGGCACAGAGCAATTTTCTGCTTGTTGAATCTTGTGCCTGGTTTGTTTCAACAAAGCCAAGTTTCCTTTGAATCACCTGACTCAATCTATAGAACCGGCACTTCCTTGCGCCTGTGACCACATTTAGCAGATTTCTGCTTTGCCAGCCCCTTCATGTCCCGGGCAACGCACCACTGCCAATATCCACTCAATTAGAAGGTATTAATCATCCATTTCACTGCTTTCCCCCACCGCCCCTCAACAAGACACGGAGCCCAGCAGCCTTCTTGTGTAATCAGCCTTCCCGGCAGACGCAGTTACGTGGCAACCAGAAAGAACCTTCTTTTTTCCAGACCAATATTCTATTAATCCTTACAAGTTTATTAGTTCTGACTCATAACAATCCATCAGCCATAAGTACAATAAGTGATGCTTGGAAATTAATACCCGCATTTCAGCAGAGGAGGTTTTGCATATTAAATTATCTTTAAAGTTATAAATAAATAACATACATGGAATAGATTTAAGCAATAAACATATATTCAACAAACAATGCTCAGGAAGCTTCCTATTCTGCAAAGCAAAAGCGATTTCAGCAATATCTCGTTAACGGGCCCTCACTCCCCGTCCTCCTTCTCTGCGCTGCTAGAATCATAAATCTATCACATCCAATATTGGCGCTGCTCCTTTCTTAGGAAAACGGGGCTTCCTTAATCTAACTTTCTTCAGGCTGCAGTTTTCCTGGTTTTGTTCTTTATTTGGTTGAGGTCTTTCTTTTTTTTGCTTATTGTTTTAAAAGAAAAATTGAGAAAAAATTAAAGATATCTTTGTTCATGTCCACCCCTTTCTCTTTACCTGTTCCCCCATCCCTCCAACAATGGTGCTTGAATAGCTTTTAAAAGGGGACCCCCCACCCTGTCTGCCAAAAGGAAGTTCCGTTGAAACCATGGCTTCAGTAGAGTTTTTCTAGAGCCAAAACCCTTAGAAGCTCATCTTGCTCCTGAGAGCCAAGAAGCTGGATTCAGAAGCCAGGAATCGATTCTGTTATTTAATGAAAGCAAGGGAAGGTCAAGTTTCTACCGGGTGTCAAACAACTGTATCACATTATTATCCAAAAATGAGTCAGAAAACACTTATTTTAAATTTTGTTTTTAAACAAAGAGAACAGGAAAGAAAGGGACAGGCTGTTGTGCTGTTTGCCAACTGTTATTTCTAACTAGCTAAATTTTCTAAAAGATATTGTGCAATCAGAAAGCTTTGTAGAGATACTTTTCTCTCAAGTACTGAATTAAATCCACCTGATTTCATCAAATTTTATCCCTCATGGAAATGCAATTATTGCACTCTTGTCTTCTAGAACTAAATATTTTATTCTTAACCTCATTCACAGATTTAACCCGCAGCAACAAAACAGAAAGGATTCGTGTCAGTGACAGTTTAAAGTGAATTAAGGGTCAACGGTGCACGACTGGCCTAGACAATGCTACATCAAGGGGCATTTGTATTACTTAACCTCAAAGGCAACCCCAGCAGAACTCAACTTCTGGTCAGCCACTTTTTGTCTAGCTTCTTAGTCCTTTCCCAACGCATGTCTTTTTCCCCTCAGCTTCTCAGCACACAGACGTGCTTCCTGTTTATGCATTTAGGAGAGCCGACTCCATAAATTACATCACAACACTCCTGCCTTCACATGATTTCCCCAGACTTCAAATTTCCACAAAGCAGACAGATCAAGATACACAGACTTCACCTCCATGTCCCTGCTGGATTCGGAGGTAGGGAGACAAACGTGGGTTTAGTGGTTGTCTGCTAGGTGAGATACCACACGCACGGAGCTCCCCACTCTTCCTCGTCTCCCAGGACAGGGAGTACACTCCTGGATCCCTACAGGGTATGGTCACCAAGAGCTATGTGTGGTCCCCAAGGCCATGACATTTTACAGCACAGGCAATGACATATTCTGAAGCTATACTAGCAAACATTCTGAACTGCCCTTAGTCCATAGGTAAGTGTTCAACACTAGAGATGGGGAGAGATGGGGAGAGATGGGGACAGAGTGTTAAGTCTTCCAGGAGGAATACCTTGCAGCTAAGGGTATCTTACAGGTGGCGGGGATCCTGGTGACCAACTAGTGCAACTCCATGCATTCCCAGACAAGGAGACTAACATCCAGAGTTGCAAAGCTAGTTGGAGGCGAGCTGAAGCCAGAATCTGGGTCTACTATCAGTTGGTAAGGCTTCTTATACTTATTCAAACATACTGTAGATCGGAAAGTCGGAAACTACAATGATGTTCTAATATATGCATCCACATCTACATTACATTAGCATATATAATATGTACATATTATAATAGTGCTTGGGTGATGAGATATGATATGATTGTGGGAGTGGAGTGGAGGTTGTGGTGGTTATGAAGGGGATAAAATACTTTAATAGCCTGCTGCATTCTAAATTAAACGGCACAGTTTCATGTTGCTTCAAGGGTTACACAAGATATCAAGATAAAACTCTGAATCACAACAAAACTGGATGATTCGAGTCAATGGAGGCCAGCTTTACTTGGTAAAGGTGCTTTTTAAAATATATGAGACATTTTATACATGTCAAAGCTATATTTAATATACACTTATAGTAAGTAACACATTAATGCATTTGTATGTGAAAGGTATATTTTAAAGATACACATATACACATAACACATGTATTATAATTAAAATAATAAGACTAATTTTAATGTATGGACAATAGTAGTCACAGTGCCGACCTAGAACCCAAACACCTTTGGATAGACACAAATCCAATTAGTATAACAGGTAGTACATCTGCTTTCTTTCCCCATCCCAGTCCTGCTAATAATCTTCTATGGCCTTGATGTAAATATGACTGAGGTAGGCTCCGTCACCAATAATGCCTCCTCACTCTGCATGCCGTGAAGACTGGCCTCTGACTCAAGGCTGCATTCTATGAACAGCTTTATTTCATCTCTGCCTCCTGGAACACGTGGTGCCTTGACTCAAGACGGCCCATGGCCGCCTCCCTGATTCCTTGCTGACCTTCCTTCTTTACATCTTGTCTGACGCCACCTCTTCAATGACTGTCTCTTGTATGTGTCCTTCCTTTTTCACTACTGAGACTTGCTCAAGGTTCCCTTATCTCTTATATAAACTATTATTGCAAAAGCCTTGTAAATATTTACCTTCATTCTTGACAGAGGCATCAGAATTATCGTTCTAACATACAACTCCAGGCATCAAGTTGCTCAGAAATCTCCCCTGGCTCTCCATGGCTGAGCAAAGTTCAAACTCCTTGGCCTGGTATTCTACATTCTCCAAGAAAAGGCTCAGACTGGCTTACAACCTTTGACCCAATTCTCTAGGCACCCTTGGTATTTCCATCCTGTACCCTTGTACCCACTGATCTCAGTGCCCGGAATACCCTTTACATGCACTCTAATCACCATCTCAGCCTCCATTGCCACTGGCCAAAGCTCTATCTGTTCTTTAAGTGATATTCTCTGTTAAAACCTCCAAGGATAGCTCTTAATGCATTGAACACCTATATGGATCCTTCTGTACAGTAGACTCTCAATAACTACTGGTTGGAATGTACTTCCATGTGCCCAGTCATGTGTTAGAGCTCTAATTTTCCAACCTGCGTACCTCTTTTGCATGGTTTCAAATTGATTTATAGGTGCATCCCTGCACCTTCCCTGCCCTGTCCTTCCCCTGCCCCACTGCTAATACGGCTGCTGTGGTTGTTTCAGTTAACTTGCCAGGAAACACCTTCATTTGCATTTGGTGAGCTTGTTTTCTCCACACGTACTCTCCTCAATCTGTGTCATATTGGCCCAGTACGTGGTCTCAGTCTGTTCAGGCTGTTATGAAAGACCATAGACTGGTGGCTTATAAGCAACAAAAGTCTGTCACAGGTCCAGAGGCTGCAAGTCCAAGATAACCAAGCCTGCACAGTCAGCAAGGGTTTCTTCTGGGCTGCAGGGTACTATAGTATCTGCACCTGGTGGGAGGGCCAGGGAGTTTTCTTAGATGATTTGATAAGGGCACTAATCCCATTCCTGAGGGCTCCACCCTCAAGACCTAGTCGTCCCCAAAGGCCCCACCTTCCCACACCATCACCTTGGGAGTTTGGTTTCAACACGTGAGTTTGGGGCGTGGGATACAAACACTCAGTCCATAGCACTATCTAAAGAGTTCCCAGAGTGCCCAGAGTACACCATAATTGGAGTCTGCACTTCCTTGCTTCCTGGCCATGAGACTTTGGGCAAGGTACTTACTTTGAGCCTTGTTCTCCTCACTTGGACAAAGGGGCAAAAATCCCTCGATTCTACCAGACTAACTGTGGCAGTAATGTAGGCAAATCACCTGAAGTAGAGGGGCACTCAATAAATGGTATGTGGTATCATTCAGACCAGGCCAAAGAAAGCCAGCTGAGAAGCAAAGCAAATTGTTTCCCTAAATCTGTGTTAGCTGCCTCACGAATGAGCTCTTACACTCATCTTCAAAACCTGGCTGCCTCTTTGGGGGTGCGCTTGGCTTCTCCCCAGCACACGGGACTTCTGAGTTCCTTCACACAGCTGGCCTTGCTTGTCCCTCGTCACATGCACAACGTGACGCAATGCCTGGCATAGGCCGCACCCACCTCAGGAGTGCAGCGCTGTCTCCGTTCCTGCCCTGTCCCAGCCCGCATGGAGAGACTGTAATGCCAGGGAACCGCTGTTCATTCAGATTTACTCGTATAACTCAGGAGCTGGCTCCATCTGCGGATTTCGTTATTAATGATATTGTCCTGTAATCGATGTTAAATATAGATCATGAGTGATGCTGATGAATGGGCTGGGTGTCACATTTGTGTTAGTTCAATTACAATCATAAATTTTAGTGTTCTCCACCCCTACTATGTAGATTTGGTTTAGGGTTTCATTATGATGACATAATACTCTCTTAGTTTTCATAAAGACATGCTGGCTTTTTCATTTTGTTTTCTATTTCCAGATTTAGCTGTACATTATTGGCAACATATGCTGCCAAGATTACAGAATTTGGTAATAAATTATATTTATGCTGTCTTTGAACATTCTTTTCAGGACATAACATTTTCTAGCTTAAGTTGTTGTATATGTTCAGTCTTCCATTTTCCTCCAGTATTCTATAGATTCTATAGAGTCATCCATGGCCTTATGAGAATGTATCACTGTGAGTAAGTTTCTGAAACAAAATCATCAACACACAAAGGTATGAATTAGTTATAAACTTTCAACAGTACTTGTATTGTGCTCAGTAAGAAGTTTTCTCTCCCAGGGTCATGCTGTAGCCTAATTATGGTACATGAAATAAGGGTAACCCTAACTTGCTGTGTTGTGTTGGTGGTGGTGGTACTGGAGTCAGTTTTGTTCATGGTGGGGGGAAGATGTTGGGGCAGAAAGAATAATAATGATGACCAAACACCAACTAAGGCCTGTGCTCTAGTGTGTACATGTACTGTGTGTGTAAGCACATGGTGTGCCACGTGTGGGTGTTCAGAAGGTTGCTAAGCCTCTGTAGGGCAAGACACAGAGAAATGATGGGCCTCTGGGACGTTAGGTCTAATATGCCCCCATAACTTCACACAACGGGACGAACTACACAGTCCTTTCTGACGTCACGGTGAAAACCTTAGGCCCCCAAACAAAGTAGTGAAGCACCCAGGAGAGTGCCAGCCTGAGTTTTCCATTCCATTCCCTCATAGCCACGCTGAGATTCAGGGGCTCCTGCCCACTCCCTCCTCCACGCTTCCCATCCTCTCTTGGCACACACGTGTTGTGCCCGGGAACACCCGTGATGACAGAAGGAAGTTGTCTGTGAGGAGCTGGACATGGCACTACCCAGAGGAGCTGGAGCAGGCCACTCCCTGCTGCCCCTCTCCAACCACGGCGAGAGGTCGCTGGGCCCTCTGCGTTTTAGGCTGCATCCTACTTGAGTCCCTCATCGGAGAGATGATTTCAATCATACGTCATGAAAATACAGTTTTATTATTGTATTTTCTCAGCAAGGTATGTTCCTGTTGTATAGACTCCTTATAGTTTTCTCATGTAAAGAAGGTACAGATCATATGTACAAACCACACAGAAACACACGTTGGCACAGTTACATCAGAAAACTGAATCATGATTTGGTTATTTTATTCCTTGAAGCTAAATAAAGCAGATATCTGTGAAGTCACGGAGAGACAAAATATTTTCAGCTTGACAGGTTAATTTGGGCAACACTTTTTTGCTCTGCTGTATTAGGGGAACAACCATCATAACTCAAAATAACTGATATTAAATTTTGCCAAGGTAAAATGTTTATAGAAATGTGTTTGCATTGTGATCTCTTTCTTCAAAGAAACATATACTTTTTAAAACAAACATATCAAATCAAAATTTATTTTATTTATACAGGTGAAATGGGGTGCTGACAAAAATCAAAAATAATGTTTTACTTAAATAAAAGGATTCTATCAAAATAAAAATAAACTTAAAATATAGGGTTGTTTTGAGCAGGACCTTGCCCCTCCAATCACACAGCAGTAAAGAGCAGAAAGTGTCTTCTGTTGGAGGGGAAACAAGGGTGTAATCATTACAGCTTACAGAGGCAAAAGAAGATTGGAGAAGCCAGGTGTCATTGAGGGGAAAAGAATAAAGACGACCCACAACTGATGGGTCCTGGAGATCGGCTCCAGAGAGGTCACCAGTTGCCAGGGGCTAGAAAAGTAAAAATGCCCATGCTTTGAAAATACAGAAAGTAACAAGTAGAGGAGAAACAAAATGAGTATTAGTGAAGAATAGGAAGCCAGTGTAATTTGAGCCTTGGGATGGGAGGTGGGTTCTGGCGGCAGGGCACATGAGGATGGTTTAGGGTTCAAGGAGATGAGCCCATTGCAGCATCCCTGGAATTCTAAGACAAGACCAACTCTGAATCCAAGTGATTACCCAGAGCATCATTTGGGCTAAAACCCACATAGAGAGTGAGGACCAACAGCAGATGTGTATGAGCTGGATTCAGCGTCCACACTCAATATGTGTGATTTACTTGCTTAGCATATGTACAATGGGGATCTTCTTGCAGCAGCAGATCTTATGTGCTAAACAGTGACCTTTCTGGCGATTAGCTCCCATCTGTTGATTATCTACTACAGAGAGTCTGGAATGCAACGTGGTACTACCTGGCGAGGCTGCAGGCCCAAAGGAAGGATTCGGTGGAGGGGGCACTCTGTGGGCAGTTCTGACCCGAGGTCCACTCTGGCAGTTTCCTCCCTGGGCTCTCCCCACCGCCCTTCTCCTCTCATTTGCATGGGTGATGAAGGAGAGATGAGCATCCCTGCTTTTAAAATTTCAGTTTCCTGATTAAGACTGAATTATTCTGAAGTAAATAACTCTATTTCTGCAGATTATTTGAATTATCATTTTACTTGCTTCTGATGAATTCAGATGTTTAAATGATTCCCAGCAATGCACAGATGTGACTCTGTCAAAAACTTTAAGGAACACTTTTGAAAAGATTTATCCTTAAGCATGAAGCTTCATACTTGGTATTATGGATTGATGGCTGCTGGATGCCAATTCCTCTCTTTTAACAGCCACATGTTTGTCTTTACTGCTGAAGTCAGACCGCAGGGAAGGCAGTATACAGGGGTGGGTAAAAGCAGGTTTGTAGTTGAGAGTACATGGAACACAGTGCTTATTCTTGTATTATTACTTGTCAATTATCGTATTATTTATTCGTATTGCAACTGTAAAACTACTTTTGCCTACTCCTATATTCTATATCACCCTTGTAGTCTTTCAGAAATAATTTAAAGTCCAAGTTTTAATTGCATGAAGACAATGAAATGTTAACAAATCATGATGTTAACTGTCAACTAGGTTCACAAACTGTTTCCCTGAGTTTAGACAGCCTGACACTAGGTAGGTATGGAACCAATGTCCAGGCATACTTGTTCCCACAATGAATAAAACCGAATCTCTATTATATTTAAATTTTTGAAAAGTACGAGTTCCTCCAGATTTTGCTTGCACAGTTTCATCTACTGATCCATGTACATCACTATTCCAAGCATCTATTCAGAGAGCAGTTTTTAATAAGTTGCTATTAAACAAACAAATGAAAAAGTGGGTAGTGCTGCCTGGGACTTACTGGCAGTGATACAGAGCCAGTGGTTTGCTCCTTAATGAGTCTCCTCGGTCCTGATTTACTACGTTCTACTTTAGAATCACACACCTGCCAATGAGGAAATGCTAAGTTACCCCCAAATGGTCTGATGGTAGAATTGGAATGGGAAATACCAAGTAAACTGAGTGAGCATGTATGAATGGTTTTATCTTTCTTAGTAAATGACTTCACTTTAATTGCTTTTGAACTAATCATTCAATATTTATAATATTGAAAACTTTACATCCAAGGTGTGATAAAATCTTATATGCAGAAGCTAAAGATAATATATCCATCAGATTCATATTAAAAGAGTTTATTTTTGAAGGTGAGAAGGGGTTTATTAATTATCTAGACAAACCATCCAGGCTGATTCTTTAAGACTCAGGGAACATGGGTTTGAACTAGTTTTCATGGTTGAGATGAAGGACTTAGGCTAGAATCAAGTACTTTCAGTCTGTGTAATGAGCCTGACAATGTGAATAATCTCAATGCAATAATTGTTGATGCTAAACACAGACACACACACACACACACACACACAGGCACGCACACACGCACTTGCAAAAGAATCCTTGCAGAGTCAGGAAATAACTAGAACAAACACATACCTGTAACTGCTAATTCCAGGGATAACAGAACAAGGAAATATAGACTTTTTAAAGTGTAAGTTTCCATGCCAGAGAAAATTTATTTCCACTAGAACCAAAAAAATGTATTTCCAGAATTAGCACATTACTTAAGTAAAAATAAAAAATGAAAGCTTTCTACACTGCTCAGTTGACATCCCTGGTTTTGTTCAGTAAACATCATGAAGGGGCACGGTATGGGCTGGAACAGAGGACTGAGACGTGTGCTGACATCAGGGGCTTAGCAGGTCACCGAGGGTCAAGAAACACTATACTGCTCCAAATGCCTTCCCTCGACTCTCCTGATGCTTCAGAAAGAAGCAAAATAATAACACCTGAACTTTTCCAGGCAGAGCAAACCACACACACACACACACACACACACACACACACCCTTTACAAAAGCAAAGTTTGCAACATGCTATAATTAAGCTCACATCCTGACAGTAAAAACACGAAGTTTTATTCTAAATATAGAGGAAGACTCTCCACATTGCACAGCCTCTGATTGTTTTTTTTCCTTTGGTCATTGATATGCCAATGTCTTCTTTGCATAAAAGAACCACTCTTTCTGAAAATAAACATGTGACGGACATGAACATTGTCCTGCTTTAATTTTTGGTTTGGAGTGGAGATTTTCTTACCATCTCCGGTAAATTGTATCCCTGCCTTGGTCTTCCTCTAGGTCTAACCCACCATTCAAGTGGCATTTTCCTCTTGCTCTCGAGGCAGGGAAGTGATGTTTGCTAAGTGGACCCGGAGAGCCACCCACAGCCCGATTCCTAGGTCTCAGCATCTACAGGGGCTGTCCCCCATCACAGATGAAATTTGTTCACGGCAGAGAACCTATGTGCAGTCCGGCTGTCAGGAACTGGGGAAACACCTGCTCAGTGAAACACTAACAACACTACACGGACCTGACAATTTCCTACTGTACTAGACTGGACTCAGCACTGTTTAATAAAAGAATTGTTGACCTGAGAACAGCTCAGCCCACACCTTGCAAAACCCCTCCAAACACTAGCAGAAGGTAGGGCAGATTGTAACTGGTGGGCCTTAAAGAACGTTAGGGAATAGTGGTAAGGTGGCTGGGCTTCTGTGGACCCGCTACCTAGAATCCAGCTGCCTGTCGTGAAACCGGAGCAAGCTGGCCTCTTGGAGCCTCAGTCACTTCACATGGAAAACTGGGATAGTAATGGAACCCACTTCGCTGGATGCTTCGGAAGATTACATGTGATTTCGTGTGAAGCATTTAATATGGTGCTTGACACACAGAAGATCGCAGTGAAAGATATCCAGTGCTGTTGGATCATCAGAATGTTCAGAACAACAGAAGGCACCAGTGTCCATGAGAAAGTCAGACGTGGGGTATACAAAACAGAATCCTACGAGAAAACACCAACGACTGACAAGGATGAATTAGATGTCTCAGGAGCAAACACGCTCCCAAACTCGCCTTGTACTCTGCCCACCCCTACACTTTATTGGGCTGTTAAGGACAACTGATGGGCATTTAGGGAAAATACTTCGGCTTTCAAATAACTGCTTAGAAAAAAACTAAAAACTACATTTAACTGCCTCTCGGGCAATTAGACCATGGCCATTGCCACATCTGCTATTTGCTCGTCAGGAAACTGCTTCCAAGACATTTAACATTCATAGGTGTATTAGCTCATTATTAATACCCTGGAAGTTCTCCACAGCACTATTTACCACGGCGCAGAAGGTGGCTTAATTCGGGGAGGCTCCATCTTGGTTTAAAAGGATTGTGAACAGAATTCCCTAAGGGACAACGCTCTACAGTCATCTCAAACATGGACTTTTTTAGTGCAAAAAATTCTTCTTCAACCATCTCAGTCGTCTCCTTGACTTGATCTCTTCATGTTGCCAGGAAGTAGTCATTTTAGACCATTGCTTATATGGTACCAACTACAAGCACTTACATATGGTAATACGCTTATACCTCAGGAGAGCCCTAGGAGGTAGAGAGGTTTACCATCATCCCTATTGTGTAAGTGAGGAAACTGAGGCACTGGCAGGTCACACAACATGCCAGTAGTGCCAGGGCTGGGGTTTGATACACAGCAACTTGGCTAGGGTACGGTGCAAGCTGTTGGTCAAACGCCAGTTGCAGATATTGCTGTGAAGGCCGAGTTTTTAGATGTGATTACCATTTATATAGGCAGACTTTGAGTAAAGCAGATTACCCTCCTTAATGTGGCGGGCCTCCTCCAGTCACTGGAAGGCCTCAAGAGCAAAGACGGAGGTTTCCTAAAGAAGGAGTTCTGTTTTAAGACTGCCATGTAGAAAACCTGTCTGAGTCCCCAGCCTGTAGATTTGGGGCTCAAGGCTGCAACACCTACTCTCGCCTGAAGGTCAGGCCGCTGGCCTTCTCTGCGGAGTTTGGACTGACCAGCCCCACGGTGGTGTGAGCCATCTCCTTCAAATCTCTGTCTCTCTCCACACACACACTAACACACACAGATCTAAGGGATATATATATCTGTGTGTGTTAGTGTGTGCATATATATATATATATATAGGGTATATGGGACATATATGGGCTATATATGGGCTATATGTAACATATATACCAATAGGACATATGTCTCAGATATATAATCACATACACATATATAACTATATATCTGAGATATATATCCTATTGGTATATATCAAATACACACACATGCCCCATTGGGAGGGGGTGTGTGTGTGTGTGTGTGTGTGTGTGTGTGTATCCTATTGGCTCTTTTTCCCTGGAGAACAAATACACCCCAGAACCCCACCTCTATTGCCTTGCACAGAGGAGCCTCTCAGTAAGAAGTTGTGAACTGTTACTGGCTCGAGTCCCCATCTGGATTTCTGGTTGTAGCTCTTACAAGAAAACAAAGCCGGCTGCTTCCTGTACTGACCCTGTGATGAGCAAACGTTTGGGAAGTGGGGAACCCACTCTCCCTGGTTCCATAGCGTAGGCTGGAATCCACGTGCCCTCTGTGAGTGGCTGTGGCTTGACAGACTACACAAACACACACCCTGGCCTGTGTAAGTCCCCAAACAAGGCACCAGTGACCTGCTGTTGCCCAGCTCAGGGTCCAGCCAAGCCCTGCCCTGTGGGAGTGGCGCCCGCCACCACCCAGCCTTTCCACGCCCTGGCCAGCCTGAGACTGGAACAGTCAATCTGGTTTCCAGGGTGGCGTGGTGGCAACCACTTCCTCCCAAGATCGCGGACAGCTGCCTCAGTGCCATCTGCACATGGGTTTGGTTGTGAGAGCCTCATCTCACTTGCTGGCAATCCTCTCCTTTCTGCTGTTGGAATTCCTTTTCTCTTCCAGCTCCCCAAGAAAGGACCTGGTAGAAAGCCAGTGTTTCCTTAAGAAAAGCTCTCAACAAGCCGAGCCCCCTTCTTTTCTCCCCTCCTTCTTTCTCTCTCCCCATCCCACCCAAACCGCAAAGCCCTGTCCCCTGTAAAGAGCCTCTGCCGGGAGCCAGGACTATGTCACATGGAGAAAATGCACCGTGGCCCAATGCTGTTTTCCCTGTGGCCTTGTCCGTAGCAGGCATGCCGCCTGCACTGTTTACAGTCAGCAATTTTGAATGTGCTGACATGGGGAAGAGTGACCACAGAGTCCACGCAAACCAGCCAGGAAGAGAAAACAGACGCAGAAACGTCAGGGCAACGCTAGACTTCTCTCCTCTCTGCTTCCCTGCTGCCCCCTGCCAGGGTTCCTCCCAGCCCAGCCCACAGGCCGGATGGCAGAGAGTGGCAGCGGCTCACCTCCTCCTGCTCTTCCCCGCCACCCCAGCTTCCTCGCAGTGTTTCTATTTTGGGGGCTGACGCATGCAGAGCCACGGAGGAGGGAGCCAGTCTCTTTGCAATGTAGGCCTCCCTCCCTGTGGCTGCTGGGATGGAGAGGGAGGCAGGTCAGGCTGCTGCTACGTTTCGGCTGCTTCACCAGCTTCTCCCTCTCCAACAGCTAACTGATATGTTCTTTATATTGCTGATGTTTTTTGTTCACTTTTTCTCCAGCAGCAAAGGAAAAGTTTTGTAAGCAAAAAGGGTGCCAGAAAATTGCTAGGTAGCAAGTCTAACTGAGAGAGAGAGAGTGAGAGAGACAGAGAGACAGAGGCAGAGAGAGAGAATAGACAGCGAGAGACAGAGAAGAATTAAAGCTTAGAACGAACTACTATAAAATTGCTATCATGTGTTATAGGCAGACTGGGACCTAGCGGTTCTGAAACGCTTCTATTCCTGGCTCTACCCAGGTTAGAAAATAGGGAAGCCATTTAGTTGGGGGAGGCCAAACAAATAGTGATCAGGTAGCCATGGGTCTCTGGGTCCACAGACATATGCTGTTCTGGGCCTGGGCTCAGACACTAGAAGGGGGGGAAGAAATCTCTGATCTCCTGTGTAAAGCAGTGGTTCTCAAAACTTCAGAGGCTTCCTCTGAGGTATAAAATCCCTACCAGATCCCCTCCTGTACTTCCATGTGCCAAGAAGGAAAAAAATCCCAATTGCAGTCATGAAAAGAAAGAACTGGGGGCTGAAAACTATGGCAGAGTGGCTAGCTACCCACCGCAGGTGTGTGTACCCCTTGACCTCTGTGGACTGGATGCTGGCAAGTGGCTGTCTGATCAACCAAATGACTCCTCCAGCTAAGTAACTCCTTACGTCTGCATGGGGATATGTGACTTAGTTCTAAACAAAAGAACATGGGCAGAAATGATGCCTGCCATCTCTAGGGCTGACCCATAAAAACTACCAGCCAGATCCTTTGTGATTTTCGAGGCTCTCTCTTTTCTCATCCACCCTCTGGTGGTCCCCAAACCCAGGGAGGAACTTCAGGATGGAAGGAGCCGGCTGCTTGTCCAACAAATGCCCACATCAGACTGTTACATGAGGGAAATAAACTCACATTGGTAAGCCAGTAGGGATTTCAGAGTTTCACTGTCACAAAAGTTATTTTAACTGCTCCAAATCAACAGGTGGTATCAGAGGAAAAGCACCAAGTTAACGCAACACAAGGACATGGGTGGTGAACATGGCAGAGATGTTCACCATGGGATGGGTACCATCTGGGTCTCAAAAAGGCACATGCCCACGTACACGCGTCTACGCCTGGGGTGTCGCCGACACAGAGGGAGATGGTGACAGTGGTTGCCTCCGGGCAAGGAAACTGGGAGCCAGGGAGAAAGGGCTGGAAAAGAGGTTTACCTTCCAGCATACACTATGTTTAACCATTTGAATTTTGTACTTGTGCATTTATTACCCAGTTAAATGTTACATTTAAAAAACACAAATTCTGAAAGATTCTAGCTTTTGGACCACCTGGAGGACACTTACACTCTATCAGTTCCCAGCGCCTTTTTTGAAGGCCAATGGCACAAGATGTTGATATTTAAAAATACGTAGCACTGTACTCTTCTTGAAAACTCCAGGGATGGGGAGAAGTAGCTGCTATTCCCACAGTACATCTGAATTCTTGGGCTAACTTTCTCATCGTCCTAGGGATCTTCCTTCCAGTGGTGACAGCAGGCCGAACTTCGAGAGGAGTCGTGCCCTCCGCTGCACCAGGTTATTCCTAAATGTGCACATCACGAGTCCCTCATAGCGCCTGGTGAAAGGCTTCCTGGGCCCCCTTCCCGAAAATGCTGACTCAGTACCCCTGAGGGGAAGCCTGCGAACCCATCTTGCTAACAAGCGTCAGTTGACTGAGGCCTGCCCAGGCACACCTGGGAAACCCTGTTCCCCCTGCCCATGGGTCCTCCCTGCCACCTTGGATGCCCTGCTTCACGTCCACAGTCCGTATCCTTGGAACACGGGGAATGGAATGTCTCACCTGTGAAGCTCCACAGTGTCTGTCAAGACCAAGATGAAAATGCCTGAACTCTCTATGAAACGACAGTATGGTGTACAAGTGCCAAGTATGACTCTGCCTACCGTTAGCATGTGCATTTAGGGTCGCCATTTTTATTTTAAAATTCACTGAATAAAAACTACTTGATTTTAAAAGAGAAGGGGGCTAGAAAGCAGGCCTGCGTTTCTGTGGAAAGCCCGTGTGAGGATGTCTGTGGTGTTGCCTGGTGTTCAGCAGGGAGCTCGAATCGGGCTGACCCTCCGCCCTGACAAGTGCGGCTGCTTCCAGAATAAAGGGAGCCAGGCCGGGGGGGTGGTGATGCACAGGGCAGCTCCTCAGGGGAGCCCAGTGGCGGGAGGGGGGCCGCAGCTGAGACGCAATGATGTCCAGGCCACAGTTGGTTCTGTGGCAAGTTATGGATGTGAGAGATTCACTTCGCTAGGGAGGTGTCTTAGTGGTGGAGCTGGCCCCGGACCACGTGCTGTATGTTCAGCGCACAGGTGCCGTCCTTATTGCTGGATGCTCTCAAATCTTTGGCACCAAAGGCCATCCACACCCATGCAGTTTGATTCCAGCGTCAAACCAGCTCATGACCCCGACTGCAATTTTTCTCTACATTGTCTGAACACGGAGGTGAACTACACAGGCTCTTATTTCCCGGGAAATACCCTGAGTGGTTAATAAAACTTGTTTGGAGTGACTCGAGAAGTTTTCTAAAACATTGTATGAGTTAATCTTGATATTTTTCTAGGGAATAACTTGAAGATTTTCTTTATTAATCTAAAAGTTTCTTTGTAGAACAGACTGGGGAGAGGACCAGTAAATTTAAATCCTATGTTTTCTGTTTACTTTTCAGAGAAAATTCTAATTTTTAAGAGGTGAGGTTTAAAAACACGTTAAATATGTGAACTGATGGATGTGTGAATTAGCTAGATGGGAGGAATCCTTTTACAATGTATTTGCATATAAAATCATCATGGTGTACACTTTAAATCTTATAATTTTATTGGTTAATTATACCTCAGTAAAGTGGAAATGAAACAAAAAAGGAAAGGTTAACGTGACCTATTATGATCTCAAATTGTTTCTTTTTTCTTTTCGGCAACACCTCACACGCCAGGTGCCCTCCTGTCGTTCTTCTCAAGCGCACGAAGTGTGTTGGGTGTCGGTTGGGCCCCCGGTAGGGAGCAGTGCCTCTGAGTGCACCACCTGCAGCCCGCACCGGAGAGTCTGGGGTCTAATCGGAGCCGGTTCTCTTTGTTTCCGAGCATGTGGGAAGACCTCCTCGGCTCCCACCGGTGAGCCTGGGGCCCTGCAGCTCCTCTTGGGATTGGGCTCCAGACAGAAAGAGCGGGTGTGCATTCTCCATGTTCTCCGCTGCTGCTGCCGCCGCAGCCAACCTTGAGGTCCCACGCTGAGATGGCAGTGTCACTAGATGGGGAAGCCTCTGTCAGCCTGCGTCCCTGAGTGGCTAGGTGGAGCAGAATCTCCCTACCTTCCTCCCACTGACTCGAGTTGGAAATGTAGCAGGAACAACATCGGTCATGTTCAGCCATGGAAACCAAGGGGAGGGGTTGGCATGCAATTTGTTACTACAGCATAATTTTGCCTTTTGGGATTAATCAAAGCTCATGGTTTGAAATCTCCGAGTTCTGATTAGGACACTGGATTTCAGATCTGAATGACTGGGAGACAAGTCCCCTAATCTTTCTGGGCCTCCATCTGTTTGCTTTTTTAACTGAAATGGGAATACTAAGTTCTAACATATCTATCATTCAGGGATATGTAAGGATCCGGTGAGTTTTCCTGAGAGTATTTTGAAATCTGTAAATCACAA
Source organism: Tonatia bakeri (assembly GCA_004024845.1). NCBI lineage: Eukaryota > Metazoa > Chordata > Mammalia > Chiroptera > Phyllostomidae > Tonatia > Tonatia bakeri. The sequence continues at coordinate 497,776 of PVIA01000242.1, read as the reverse complement.
CCCTCGAAGGAAAGTTTTCGCACCGTTGTTGTGGATATGTCAGGGAACCGAAGGGGCTCAATTCAATGGCCAACTTGGCGTCAGGTGTTAAAATTCATTGTTTCATCATCGTTAAAGCCAAGCATTGCATCCCAGTGATAGATCAGAATCACAAGAAGTCAAATTCTGATACCACTTGCAGAACAATTTGTTATCTTAAAAATGTCAGGGCGAGGTGAACGGTTTCAGACGCCTCACTTCCAGCCAGCAGACTCAACTATCTGCCTCTGGCATGAAAAGAAAGAGAAAACAGGGCTCCCCTCCCCAAAGAAAGGCTTGGCCCAAAGCCCTTCATTCCTCCCTCAGCCTGTCCAGGAGGAGTGGAAGGGAGAGCACAGAGAGGGACAGCAGGACCCCACATTCCAGACCCCACCCTGCACAGAAGCAGGGGGCGAGCACGCTGCATTCAGGAGGGGGAGCACAAATCTGTTCTTGGCTTCCTCTTGCAGAGAAGACGGATTTCTCCACAAGGGAGAGAAACGGAAGAGATGGCTTCCACACAGAGACGATCTTGCAGCAGAACAACAATCTGTGTCCCCTGCTGTCCCTGACAAAGGGCTGAGGTGCCCTGCTCCAGACCTAGGAGAAGGGCTCCCTGACCCTTTGAGCAGATGACCCTGACCCACAGACTGATGTGCGGAGGGCCGTTTGCACCCAGCTGCTGGGGCTGTCAGCTAATACTGGCTGGCTTTCTGGGAGCACTTGCTAAATGCCAGGTGCTGACATTTTAGCTGTCCAGGGCTGAGGACCTGCCTGAGGTCATGCAATGGAATACGGCAGAACCAGGAGTTAAACCCAGACAGTCCAGAGCTAGATGCTGTGGCCTTAACCACCTATGAGGCAGGAATAAAAAAGGGAGGAAAAATGGGGAGTAGGGGTGGGGAATCCTGTCGCCTGCCACATGCCTTGCAGCAGGCGTCAGACACATTAACTCACGTATTCCTCCTGTTCATTCTAACATGACTGGGATTCTTAGCTCATTACAGGTGAAGAAATAGAGCCTCCAAGAAGTCCAAGAACTTGCCCAAAGTCACACAGCTACAGAGTGGCAAGTTAGGAATGAAATCCAACCTGACTCTGCCAGATTACAGTGAAAAAGTTTATGGCTAAAAAAAACACAGGACTTTGGGGAAGAAACCAAAATACATTAAAAAGGTAGCAGAAAGACAGACTATAGAAGGTTGAAGGCGACACTCCCAGGTTCCGGGAAATAACACAGATCTAAATACAGGATAACGCCTGTCGCTGGCGTTCCCTTTATCACAGGGCCTTTCTGTCTTCAATGCAGGAGACGTGGAGACTCCAGTGTTTGGACCAAAGAAAGATAGTCCTGCACATCACACAAACCCCAAAGAAAATTTTTTAAAACTTAGCGAATGAATAGTTACTATGAAATAGTCAACTGCCTTTTTTTGGGCTGTCTTTACATCTAAATTGTTATGATCATATACTTCCACATTTCCAAAATTTATGAATCACTGAATAATTGTTAGTTGTTGTGTTATTGTTATTTTGCATCATTTGCTGATCCACAGCGAAAATGTTCTCCCCAGCTTAAGCGAGAGAGGCGCAATGCAATTATGACCCGGGAGCAAAGAGGCTCATTAACATACCCGTGACTGACACAGAAGATCATTAATTAGGCATTCTGAGCATAAGTATATATGTATAAATTAGCATCTATTCACCATTTAAACTGTAAGAGATTTTTCATATTTGAATATTAACTATGTTGGAAAATTAACTAAGTTTTCCTGAGTGACTGCCACAAACAATACCCCAACCCTGATTTAAAGAAAAAGAAAAATGCTACCAGCACAACCGGACTCAGTGGGTGGAGTGAAGTGATATCCCCTCCATTGGTCAGAGTCCTCATTTGTCTGTTTCCTGGCTTTGTGTCTCTGACCACGCCCTCTGTGGGGAGCCCTGTGCGTGGAGCCTTTCTTGGTGAGGAAGCCCAGCTATGGCACTTCCATGAGCATCCCAGAGTGGCTGGGCCATGTCTGTGTTCTGTCACTGTGCACTCATTTATTTTTTCAGTGCTGGTGGCCTGGGCATGATCTACGTACCAAAGACCATGTGGTGAGTCCATCTATGAATACGGCAGAGTTTCTACTCTCGAGGACTTCCTAGTCTGGCAGGAAAGAGAAGACATGAAGTGTCCAAATGCAGCTATAACATAAGGTAGAGAATCACACTGCCGAAGAGTGCCGACCCTACTCAGAGGAAGAAAAGACTTCATCAGTGTGTGTGTGTGGGTGGGAGAGGGGACTGGGAGTGCTTCATGGAAGAGGTGGCATTTAAGAACAATGTAAAGGAGGAGCAGGAGAAGCCAGATGTGGCAACGTTTGAGGCATGTTAAGAGAGTCGTCTCACGGAAAACCCATAGCCAAATCAACGTCCGTCTGCTCACCCAGCCTTGGATTGCACGCCTTCCGTAGGCAGCAGAGCCCCTGCTCCATTTCTCCAACGTGTCTGAAGTCCCTCTCCCTCCAGGGGTCTGGAAAACTACTAGTGTCAGGACTGCAAGGATAATAATACTCTATTGTCCTTCACATAGATGACAATGATAGCAATTACTCTGCAGAGCTATGCTCGCATTGTTTTCCTTGCTGTGGTGCTGGATCTGCGCCAGCACACCCATGGCTCTCTGCTGGTCTCTCCTGGGACCTGCGGCTCCTGTTCGTAAGATGGCTGTCTGTCCTGGACAGGAGCTGGGAGCTTTAGCTTCTAGAGCATTTTTTCCCTGGGTGGAGCTAACAAGTTTATGTGGGGGCTAACAAAGGAGCTTGGTCTTTGGGGCCCCAGGCTGCAGCCACCTCATCCTCACCTCACCAACCACATGCATTTCACTGGTCTGTGTTTCCAGCAGGAGGAGTAAAGCATTGTTAAAAAATCTCCTAGATGGAGAAGGGCAGCTACTTACAGCTGGATAGCTTGTTAAATGGGATAAAATCTCAGCTCCCGCCGTTTCTGGCATCTGCCTGGACAAACCGGGTGGCCCACAGACCGATGTGTTCAGCAAGAGGCCCAGAGTAGGTGCTTTTCCCTGCTGTCCTGAGACTACATCTGCGGGGTCCAGGCTGGGGGGTGGTTTGCAGGCTGAAATCCTTATTTGAGGGCCTCCACAGCACATCAGTCCCTGGAACGTCTTGGATGGGATTTAAGACCTGTCTCCATACTGGGTACTGTTCTATGGCAGGAAGGCAGGCTGCCGGGGAGGTGGCATTTCAGGGGTGCTCATGGAATTAAAACACAAGTGGCTGGCAGTGGTCATCATGGGCATGTGAGCCTTTCTAGCCTTAGGTATTGGCAGGTTTTGAAGTTTGTTAGGCCATCTAGGTCCTGAAGAAAATAAACAGGTTCCCTACAGGGGATTAATCTGGAAAAAAGATTGTTGAAGAAAGAACTACTTAGGATTATGATTGCCGATTTCTTCCATGCTCCTAGCTAAATATAAATCTATCTTTTATTTGTGGAACAGACTTATACAGGGCAAGTATAAATATTCCATCTTTCTAATGGAAGTAGAACTTTTTGAGGCTGTTAGTAGCCATGATTAAAATGGTGTGAAAATTCTTGAGTCACAGGTCCTTATAATGGATAATCATTTTTATAATTAATTGAAAAGCCATTCATTAAGACCATCTTATATATCCTACCCCATGCCCGGCATGTAGGGGGCACAGCCAAAATGGAAAGCAGAGAGTACCACTGCATTAGAGAGAACCATGGGGATCCAAAGACATGTTGGTGCTAGAAACTCAAGAGGAAAAGAAAGCTCACGGTGACCTGAGGTCATTTCAAGAGGCCTGCACGGGGAAGGGAGACGAGGAACTGGGGCCTCCAGAACATGAGGGAGCTCCGTGGTCTTCATGGGAGCATACATCCAGAGAAAAAGAATCTGGGGTAGATGATCTCAGTAAAAATTGTTAAAATTTTATCGTATCAAAGAAGGGATATAAATATGTTGTCCTGTGTGCATCTACCAAAATGCATCTGTTTCAAGAGATGATTGGCTGTGTTTGCCCCTTGTCCCTCACTAGCTGCTAAACTTGGACGAAGCTCTCCCAGGTGGTCTTCTGACAAAGGCAGAATCCGGATTTTTATGCTGAAGCACCTTTGCTGCACCAAGTGTAGTTCAGTAAAGTTTCACAGAAAGACGGTCTGAGCCCAACCTACGGAGACACGTCCCAATTTAAGCTGCGGAAAGAAAATTACAGGGCAGCCACAGAGGCAAGTTTAAAATTAGGACGAACTTGACTTTGGGCCTCTTAAGCCTCAAAGAGTTAGTAGATGAAGCAAAGAAAATGAAAAAAAAATTAACAGCAGGAACTTGGAAAGCAAAATCCCCAGACTTCTGTTCCTTCCTATGGCCCTTCTGACAGGCTGAGCTTTTCGCACATCTGCAAATCAGCAGCAAAGCGCATTCTCAGTCCCTCCACTGCTTCCTAGGAACCACAGCCTGTCAGGACCTAGGACGACCTTCTGGAGGTCACTATTTGGAACAACCCTGGTTGGGGATAAAAGACAAAGAAAAGAAACAGGGGCCAACCCTCCCCAGACCGATTCCTTTTACTTAAGTCCCTGTTGCTCAGACCCCAGGTTCCCCACGAGAAACCCAGGATCTAGTTCTGTTGGACGCACGGAGCCTTCTCAGCGTTCCTACGTCATTAAGCCCAGTCCAGCCCCAGATGGGGGTACAGGTAACAGTCAAACTATCTGTTGTCTCCACTGAAGAGGTGGTCTCTGGGGGAGTGACTGGAGGCCAGCAAGCTCTGCGTACTTCTTGCCTCTGAAATCTCACCTTCCTGCCACTGAGAGCTGAGAAAATGCCATCTGCGTTTACCTTCTTTTGAGACTATTTTGATGGGGTGCTATGTTTGTAAAGAGTTTGAATTCCTCTGAGGAATTCAGTGATTCTAAATTGGGAAGGAATTATTCTTTCAATACCACCAAAAGGGTTATTTTCACTTGCAGATCTGTTTATAGAAAGCTTGAGGGAAACATCCCTAACAACCAACAGACAAGCCTCATTAGATTTTCCTGTGGCAGGAATCAGGTATCTGAATGGGGGGAGGGGCTGGTCAGATGTCACTGTCCCCGCAAGGCCTCACAGTGGGCCCATCCTGGGGCCCCTTTTTCAAAATCATCTGCTAGATTCACTCTCTGCTCTGGCTTCCTGAAAGGAGATTGTCTTACATGTCGTTTAATTTCTGGTTCTACGTTCCTAAACGTCAGAAGACAATAACATGTGGAAGAATAGGGTTGGTTTCATGTGTGACTCTTACTTATGGTCTGAAATGTATGACATCTGTTTAAGGAAATGCCCACTTTGTTGTGTCATGTCACTGTTTGGAAAAAAGTCCCCAGTAAATGAGAAGTACAGCAAATCTTCAAGGAAAGTGTAAATACACTCGTGGCCTAATTCATTATGCGAATGAAGAAGTCAGGCACGGAGTCAGACCGCTCACCTGAGGCAGCCCTGGTGAGCTAATAACTGTCTTAGTCCACGGAGGGTTGTTTGTAAATCAGACCGTCCTATCGGTGGGCCTCTCCCACCAGGTGTTGCCTTTTAGGCTACAAAACTCATTTCATCGGAGTGATTTCAGCTCAAGTTAGGGAATAACTATTTCTACAAGTTGATCTCATTGAAATATTTGGTGCCTGCTGATATGTTCAAACAAATTCACGAGATCTTGATTATGTTCTGGCAATTAAAGCTATTAAGTCAGTAGATAGACAGCAGGTTATTTCACTGCTGGTTGAAAAAGCCAGCTTTCTTTTCTCCCCTTTTTATGTGACAGCACTATAATTAGCCTTAATCAAATACTATTTGTGTGAGGTGCTGTAACTTTGCTGCCTCAGCCAGGAAACTCTGCCAATCGAGTAATAGTAGAAATACAACTCTGGTCAAAAACCAAGAAAGATGGGCGTGAGGTCTATGGAAACTCTCTGTACTACCCTTGTAGCTTGAACTGTTCTAACATAGGAAAGGTTTATTTTTTTTAAAAAGCGTGAAAGGGGAAAAGAGGAGTGTGAAAGAGACATGCTATTTAATGTGAGACTTCCGTTTTAGCAGCTTACTATGGAAAAACAAGCTTTAGAAATAGTCAAACACAGTTGGCCCTTGATCAACCTACATGTGGATTTTTTTTCAATAAATACCGTAAATGTATTTTCTTTTCTTCAGCTTATTTTATTATAAGCATATAGTATAGAAGACACATAACATATAAAATGTGGGCTAATGGACTGTTGATGTTATTGGCAAGGCTACTGGTCAATGGTAAACTATTAGTAGTTAGGTTTAGGGGGAGTCAAAAGTTATGCATGGATTTTCAACCGCACAGGGCCAGGGGTCAAAACCTAACCCCCTAGTTTTTCAAGAGTCAACTGTACTTCAGAAAATATTGTTCCCGTTAGAAACCCCAGGTGAGCACTCTCATGACCTTGGGGACACCACGGCCCTTCGTTTTTCACGTCTGCAGAAAAGTTTGTCCTGGAGACTAGAGCCGGGTGACATGAAAGACAATAACCAAGAATAAAACAGATTCTTCCACCATCTATCCAAACTTTTAGTTTGTTCCTCTGTATTTCTTAAACCCACAGTCTCTCTCAATAACCCTGGAAAGGAGAGCGCTTCAGACAGTGTGGGAATGAAGTTAGTCAACAGGTAAGGCAGCAAATTTCAACATTTAATGTTCATACAAATCGCCCGGCAATCCTGTGAAACTACACAGTCTAATTGGGTAGGCCTGGGAGGGCCCCCAAGATTCTGTGTTTGTAGCAAGTTGCCAGCTGATGCCAAAGCCGATGGCCCACAGCCCACACTTTGAGTAGCGAAGATGTAAGGAATACTAGGGGAGAGTAATTTCAGTCGGCTAGAAGCAGAACCATGATGCCTTGTCCACCTGGCTGACAATACATCTGAAAGAACATGTATCAATAAAACTGATATACATTTTCTATTTTTCTTGGCCAATAATGCCTTGTGTCAAAATTTTAAAATATTTTAGTTTTTTTTAAAAGATTTTATTTATTTATTTTTAGAGAGGGAAGAGAGGGAGAAAGAGAGGGAGAGAGAAACATCAATGTGCGGTTGCTGGGGGCCAGGCATGTGCCCTGACTGGGAATCGAACCTGGGATGCTTTGGTTCTCAGCCCGCGCTCAATCCACTGAGCTACGCCAGCCAGGGCAATATTTTGGTGTTTTACGTGGTGTTATGCCATGGGTCAGACTGCCCACTAGCTCAGAGAATCCAACAACAGAAGTAACTGTCCACTCCTGTTCCAAGTGCCCCAACCATGATGGGAAGGCATCAAGGACAATAGGGAAGGGGGCTATCAGCAGTGACCTGATATTTATTTGGTGATATGTCTGCTCATTCCTCAAATTTGTATCTATAAAATATTAGTTATTAGAACGAGAATAAGGTTGTGGTTAGGGAAAAAATTGTCTAGCCACTGTTAAACCACCCCTTTTTGGAGATGGATCTTGGCTACGTCCCACTGGGGTACTGTGGCAAGAAGGAGGGTCCCCCTGCCATGTGGCAGACGTCCACTTAACAATGACATGTTCCATTTCACTGCACCCAAAGTGGGGGGACCAGGCCATGAGTCACTCTGGACAACTGCAAAACACAGTTCCTATATCTTAAGGGAAATATTGTGATAACTGTCACAAATGCCACATTTCCAGTTCTCCGCTAGTTTTTTGTTTTTACTCTTTTAACAAACATCCTTTGAATTCCACACAATAATTCTTCCACCTACTTGAGATTTCTTCCATATCTTGATTAATGCAACTCAGGCTTTATATACAGTGGTATGCTGGTAAATATTTAATAACCAGCTCTCCAGGACAAAAGAAGTCTTGGTATGTAGCTTTTGCCAATTTTTATGGTGTAAACACTCCTACTATGGCCAGCACAACGAAGAATCAGGGAGCAATGTGAGTGATCACAAAGCTGTACAAGTTGCCCTGGTGCAGAATAACACGTGATCCTGCAGATGTAAAACACCATTGTTCTCACAATTAAATTGTAGTAATCTAGAGGTGGTGTTGTATAATTCCAAGGTAGTTTATTTCTTAAAATGTTTTTACTTTGTTACTGAAGAGATTGAATCCATAAGCACATGTGTCTTTATACACCAAAAATAACCCCTTGGTAGTTTTATTTAATGACAATCTCATAACCTTTATAATTACCACAAAGTCTTGTAAAGTAAGCCATTTGGATTTTAATGACACAAACAGGCTGAAAGTTCAGAATTCTTCTGTATGACCTCGAGAACTGAACTCCTCCGTTTTGGCTTTCGGCTCACTCCAGCCTCTCCCTTCCACAACCACACAGCACCGCTCACTCAGCTCAGCCGGCCTCCGTGGCCAACGCGTCTGCAGGAAAGGCTGACTCCCCCCCACCCCCCTCCGTGGTTTTGCTGTTCTCTGTAAGTACCTCTGAGAGTGAGGGCAACTTAGTGCCTTTACTGCCTCTCCCGCATCTGAAAGGATTTGCTTCAAATAAAAAAAAAAAAAAACAACTATTTTATACTAAAAAGGACACTAAGATGAGAAAATTGTATTTTTAGCAAAACAACTTTAATACAGGTATGTTTTTTGCATGTTTAACAAACACAGCTCTTTCTAACATCATCGCATGCCTTCATTCTACCCCCATCTCTCTTTCTTTAAGTGTGCTCTTCATACCTTTACCCACCTGCTTAGTGCCAGTGTGGTTCTTAGGGGAACGCAAAGGCCCATGGGATGGGGGCAGGGAGGGGACTGGTGAAAAAGTGCCTAGCCGAGTAATGTAATTGACTCGAAGAAAAACATTTGCTCTCTACTCGCATCTTTTTCTGCCAGCGAAAGCCCAAACCAAGCAAACAGAAAGCTACCACCATCCCTCCCACTGCTCAAACACGATCGGTTTGGGTAGAGTCGTGGCCATGAAAAAATATGTCCTGAAACAAAACTGGGTGAGAAAGACTGCCTCGAATCGTGTCCCTGCCTTTTCCCAGGGTGCTGACCTTGGGATCTTTTGAATGAGGTACCCTGTGCTCCTATTAACGCTTCAAAAATACGTTTTAAAGTCTTCCTGCTTTCTGAACTCTTAAAATGCTTTTTTTACTGAGCATCCCATTTATGATGAACACATTAGGTTATAACACATGCAGAACATGGCCCAATGTATACCCCCCACCACTCACCAGATGTTAGGAACCAGAAACAAGAACCACGCAAGGATTTTTCATGTTAGAAAAGCAGTGGAAGTCAGCTCATCAAAGGTAAAACAGGCAGAGTACGTCCCTGCCTCTGCCTTGCCTCAGATGCATTTAAATTCACCAGGCTCATCTCTAGGTTGACAGGATTATTAATGGGATGGGCTCCCCACTCCTGTGGATGAATGTGTTAGCCACAGGACAGCCTTTTACTATCCTGGTTGCTTCTTGCCGGTGCCTGCTGACTGCCAGCCCGTCTCTGCATTAACCAGCGATTCCGGCTGGTGATCAGTTTCTAGCGAAGTCAGACTGGGAGGTAACATCAGTGTCCCAGAATTGGAGTCCGGCCTTTTTTTTTTTTTTAAACAGAAGGTTTTTACATTAACCGGAATACTAGCTAACGGGCTTTCATGGTGACAAAAATACTCATTGTGAAAAGAAAGCAATTACAATACTTGACTTCTGGAATGATTGTAACAGAGAATCTTGACTCCCTACTGCTCAAAGGCACTAGCCCGGCTACATGAAGACATTTAAAGAGAGCCATGTAGAATCAAGTTCTGTTTGAGGGATAGAGAGCTATAAATATAGTCACAAACATGGAATTGGAAGATGTAGACTATATATATCCTGGTCGACAAATGAGTGTTCACACCACTTTAAATATTAGGAGTACATTTAATTGTACTTAAATGAAGAGCAAAACAAAACACTCTATATTCTCTATCAGAAAAAAACCCCCAAATAAGTGAACATATACGGCAGTGACGGAGGAGAAACTTGCAGTCTTCACAGATGTTTGGGAATCCCTCACGGCTGAGTACGAGGCAAAGGAGACGAAGCTGATGAGGAAGAGGAGGTGTGCATGGGCGCTCCTCTCCCAGAGAAGCCGCTCCGGGAAACCCTACGGTTCTTCCCTGAGGTCACCTTTCTGTCTCTTCATTGTTGCCCTTCCTGTTGGTAGCATTTGGGAAACACAAGAAGGAAAAGGAATCGAGAGGCAAGCTGGCATTAGAATACAGCCTTACTCTAGGCCCTGGCCAGGTAGCTCAGCTGGTCAGCGCGTTGTCCCGACACACCAAGGTTGTGGGTTAAATCCCCAGTCAGGGCACATGTAAGAAGCAACCAATGAATGCATCAATAAGTGGAATGACAAATGGATGTCTCTCTCTCTCAAATTGATCAATTATACACCTATATATATACACACACACATCTATGTAATCTTACTCTGTTTCCCTGCCCCCTAATGTAGATCTCTCTTTAAAAACACTGTGAAAAAAATATCAAGATGGTTCCTTGTTTTCTTTGTAAGGAACACACACCCACACGCACACGCACACGGTCTATTCTTCATCCTAGGCAATTTCCCAAATGAAATCTGCTGTCCTGGGGCTGCTTGCAGAAGCCAATGGGAGACAGGCTCTCCCTGCCAGGTCTGAAGAGTTCTCGAGGGCACCTAACACTGAAAACTTTCAGCAAAACACAGATGCCAGCAAACTGCAAAATCACAGTGTCTGCAGGACCGACTTCTGGTTGGCACAGGCTCGGAGATGGGGTTTTTGAAACACCTGGGCAAAAGGGAAAGGCGCCTCCCTGCCTCTTGGCTGGCCCTGCACTGCATCCGGATCTCACTTCTTACCATTTTCCTGATGTACGGTCTCCTACCTGAGCCTCTCTCTCCCGACACAGTCCAACAGACACGTGAGGCAGGCTCCTTCTGATTTTAGAGTCACATTTGGGCTCCTGGGCTTCCTCAAGGTCAGGTAGAGGACAGACAGAGGCCCTTATGGCTTATAAGCATTTTAAAGTCAAGCAACTCCCTGGGCTCCATCCGACCTCCATTAACTGGCTGATTTAGCTCTGTGCCTCAGTTTCTCCTTTGGTCAGAGGCTACCAATCCCTCTTGACAAGCCCATTTCAAGATGCCATAAATGGAATTTCTGAGCAGCAAACAAAAACAAGAATGTAAGAATACAGTAATGATAGCTTGAGTATTTATATTATGCTTATTACGGGCCAGAGAACTCTTCTAAGTGCTCTATGTTAACTTACTTTAGCCTCACACATCCCTGTCAGAGTGGTTTGTTACCCCCTTGTACAGACAAGGACACTAAGGCACAGAGAGGTCAACTATCTGCCACCTGGAGAGGCGGAGGGCTTGGAACCCTGCAGCGCACGGCAGAGGCGGACTCCCCCAGCACCTCTCTGAAGGGACTCTTTCAAGCCAATGTGACTGTTTAAACATCTTCATGTGCAAGCACTTCAGTGGTTGTGGAGATCCCAGGAAGCAAATTCCCCCCGTTGCAGAGCAGAGAACAGGAGAGGCTGTTCTTTCCTCCCACCAGCATTATCCTATTCCAGGGAAGCAAGCCAGCCAGCATGCAGCCCAGGCCTGCCCGGAGGCGTTCAGACGAGTGATGATAAATCAGACCAGACAGCAAGCACAAGCAAGAGAACAGGTGAGGGGTGCTGGGTGGCCCAGGCTGGGTGAAGAGGGAGGTGGAGGGAGCAGGGCAAGCCAGCCAGCCAGTGAAGAGGGGGTCACAGGTGACTGCGCCGACAGCCTGCAGCAGGGATGGGGATAGCAATGGGCCCTGGCACACAAGTAAGGGGCTTGCAGAGTGTAAGGGAGAGTTAGGGTGAGATGCCCCCCTCCTTTTTCCAGACCCCATCCTAGTACCAGAGAACATGGGGTTGACCAGAGACAGCATACCCCCCCATGCAGTGTAGACAGACAGACAGACAGACAGGGGAGAGAGAGAGGTTTAAAATACCAAAGACTGAGCCAGTCACTTCTCACTTCACCCGTACTCGCTTCTGCTTCCCTGTGTTTCTGCGTCAGAAAATCACACTTGGAAAAATGAACACACACACTCAGTCTTTTGTCAAGGACCTCTATAGGCATGAAGAATTGCTACATTCCATAATTTACAACAAACTTTCATTTGGGTATTAACATGTAGACATTTGAAAAGCTCCCTGACACCAAATGCTCCCTCCAATGGTAAGATATTTATGTGGAAGAATTCATGATAGAAATTTTATGTTAATATTCCTTAATCTTTACTTCTTGCATTTCAACTTAACTTCCCTCCTAGGAAAAAGCTGCCAGGCTCCCCTTCAAATATTCATAGGGCCTATTGCAGGTCGGGAAATCATGCTTGACATACACACATCCATCCTGACCACGTCCTCCCTATGCTGCCACTGTGAATGTGGGAGCCCCGACAACGCTGGCAATTTTACACCACAGACTCACAAAGAAGTCTTTGCAAGAAGAAGCAACTGATGGAGTGGCTACATGCTAGGGAATGCCTTGGAGTTCCTAAAATATTGACATAGGTAAGAAGAACCCAGTTTTTAGACTTGGATTGGCCACTAACATCTGACGCTGGGCAATATTTAGCAGCATTTGATGAGGGGTTAGGTATGAACTATGAGCTAGGAGGTCAATGGGTTATGGGGGACATAGTCCCTGACTTCCAGGGATTTAGAGTACAGCGAAAGAGCCAAACTGTAAGCATTGAACATAATCAAAGTACAATGTGACTGCTTGCAAATGGGTGTTGTGGAAATGTGAGAATCAGTCATTAAATCATACTGGGAGCATCAGGGCAGGCTTCATGGACAAGGTAGCAGTGGAGCTGGGTTTTGTATGAATTAGATTTTAATTGATGGAGAAGAAGTTGGTCAACAAAGAACATGAGCCAAAGCTGGACGCCGGAAATGTGGGCAGCACGGGAAGGCAGAGAGGAGGCGGGCCCTGAGGCACCGCTGGTGGGGACTCTGGACTTACTGTGCAGGCGGGAGAGGTCCACGTAGGGTTTTAAGAGGAAAACAAAACAATGGTTTTGAGAATGGACCAGAGGATCAAGAGATCAGCAAGCAGAGGGAGGTTAGGAGGGTGCCTGAGTAGTCTCGATGACAGGTGAAGAAAAAAGTGATTTGATTTTTCAGGGCCTTAGCATCATTTTCTTTACTCCAAATGAGACAAGGTCAAGCACAGAGGGGGTGAGCCCAAGTCTCGTGAGGCAGACACAGGGGCTTGTTCTCCCAGGTTCTAATTGTGCCTGATACGACTCTTCATCACAGCAGCTTCCATGGAAGACTCACGACTCATGTTCACGTCTGTCTGCTCTGCATTGGAAGTGCCTTACGAGCAGGGCCTGCGTCTTTTCATTGTATTTCTGGAGACCTAGAAGGGTACTTACACACTGTAGGTTGTCCGACATCTGAATCATTCTACTCTATTATTTTCAGATAAGGATACTGCATTTCCCATGATTGTGAACAAGAAATCAAGGCTTTAAATTTCAAATTTGTACTGTTAATTAGAAACAGTCATACTACTGCTAAGAAAGGCTTAGAATGAATATATATAAAGCACCTTAGGGTTAGTTTTGCCATCTCTTCATATGTCAGTTTTTCTATTTCTCAGAAAGTACAGCCATTGGCCCCAACCTGCTCTGCATGGTCTTCCCACTGAATACTCTGAGCCATCTCAACAGTACTGACTCACCAGCAGCCTCTTAGTCAACCACTGTTGCAGCGACTGTGAACCAAACTACTGCAAGCATCGGGAGGCCTTTCTCCATCTCTAGTTCAACAGATTCCATTGCAAACGTTAACTTCCCCCAAATTCTTGGACGCACACCAGGTGCAACTACATTTAATGATGCAGGTATCGGAACTAACACAAACAGAACTTACAGAATAAACCCTCAATATTCACGGATTCCCAAATCCAGCAATACAATAGCATGTAATTTGTCTTGTGCTTCATAGTAATATAAACTATGACTGAAACATAAGGGATCTTTTCAACCTCTAGTGACTTATTTCCCTCTTAAGGAGTTATTTTTGCATTAGCTGGATTATTCCCTGAGACTACTTTAAAAGTTTTTATTTCTATATGGTAAACTCATTCATGGCATGACCTAACCTCCCTTTAATCTACTTAGTATTTCCATTTTTCTGGTTAAGAAAATTACTTTCTTAGTCTTCGTTACTTTCTTCTCCGGTACCCTCACTTAACTTTCTAAGGGGACCCACTTCTCAGGAAGACACCATGCTTCTATCACTCCGTGAAAAGGGCCTCATGGGGACTTGGAAGAGACTTAATGGTCCTTTGGGACTGGAATGACTTGCAAGGTGCTCAGCTCACTCGCCAGTGAATCCCCTTCATCTTGTTATAGCCCATCCAGCCTGTAGGGTCATTTGCACTTATGCCGTGGCAAAACTACACATTTCTTCCTATCTCGGATCTTTTGGGTTCTTTTAAATACACAAAATGTTAAATCTGCAAATACTCGGGGTCTATTAAAAAATAGAGAAACAAATGCTATCCTTATAGTAGTAGCCATACTGGGAGACAGTATGAGAGATTTATTACAAAACTACATCCAATCCATTGCTCAAAATAATTTGGGAACTCAACTTTGAAAAGCCTGTCAATACCAGTTTATAAGCCTCATCAGAAAACAGCTGCCATGATTATATGAGTATAGTCGAATCTTCTTTTTTGATCCAAGATCATGTCACTGTATGGGATCACCAACCACCTTAGCCGGCTGTACTTAGCTCTTAATGTTTTTCTTTTTAAAGAAATATTTATTGATTTTAAGGGTAGGAGAGAGAAAGAGAGGGGGGGGAAGGAGAGGAGACAGAGAGAAAGACAGGGAAATGTCAATTTGTCGTTCCACTTTTTTTTGAAATTATATTTTATTGATTATGTTATCACAGTAGTCCTAACCCTTCCCCCTTTGTCCTCCTCCACCCAGCATCCCACACCCCCCAGGCAATCCCCGCACCATTGCTCAAGTCCACGGGTCATGCGTAGGTTCTTTGGCTGCTCCATTTCCTGTACTGGACTTTACATTCCATGACTATTCTGTAACTACCTATTTGTACTTCTTAATCCCCTCACCTCTTCACCCATTCCCCTACAGCCCTCTACCATCTGGCAACCATTAAAAAACTCTCTCTGTCCATGATTCTGTCTCTGTTCTTCTTGTTTGCTTAGTTCATTTTTTAGATTCAGTTGTAAACAGACATGTATTTATTACCATTTTATTGTTCATACTTTTTACCTTCTTCTTTTTCTTAAACAAGTCCCTTTAACATTTCCTATAATAATGGTTTGGTGATGATGAACTCCTTTAGTTTTTTTCTTGTCTGGGGAGCTCTTTATTTGTTCTTTGATTGTAAATGATAGCTTTGCTGGGTGTAGCAATCTTGGCTGTAGGTCTCTGCTTTTGATGACTTTGAATATTTCTTGCCAATCCCTCCAGACTGAAAAGTTTCTTTTGAAAAATCAGCTGATACTCTTATGGGAACTTTCTTGTAGGTAACTAATTTCTTTTCTTTTGCTACTTTTGAAATTCTCTCTTTATCTTTAACCTTTAGCATTTTAATTATCATGCGTCTTAGAGTGGGCCTCTTTGCATCCATCTTGTTTGAGACTGTCTGTGCTTCCTGGACTTGCATGTCTATTTCCTTCACAAAATTAGGGAAGTTTTCTTTCATTATTTTTTCAAATAAATTTCCAATTTCTTGCTATTTCTCTTCTTCTGCTGGCATCCCTGTGATGCAAATGTTGGAATGCTTAAATCTGTTCTAGAGGCTGCTTACACTATTCTTGTTTTTTTTTTTATTCTTTTTTCTTCTTTTTGTTCTGATTGGTTGCTTTTTTGCTTCCTTATGTTCCAAATCATTGATTTGATTCTCAGCTTCATCCACTCTACTGTTGTCTCCCTGTAAATTGTTCTTTATTTTAATTAGTGAATCATTCATTTCTGACTGGATCTTTTTTATCCTGTTGAGGTCCTCACTAACTCCTGGAGCATCCCTATAACCAGTTATAACCATCCCTATAACTGCGTTGCGTTCAAAACGCAACCAGTTTCGAACTTTGCATCTGATAGATTGCTTATCTCTACTTTGTTTAGTTCTTTTTCTGGAGTTTTGATCTGTTTTCTCATTTGGGTCATGTTTCTTTGTTGCCTTGTTTTGGGAGTCTCCCTGTGTTTGTGTCTATGTATTAGGGAGAGCTGCTTTGATTCCATATCTTGGTAACATAGCCTAATGTAGTAGGTGTCCTGTGGGGTCCAGTGGTACAGCCTCCCCTATCACCCAGGGTGGGTACTCAAGGTGTTCCCTTTGTGTGGGCTGAGTACACACCCTCCTCTTGTAATTGAGCTTTGGTTGCTATTAGCAGATCAATGGGAGGGATTTACATAGGCCAATCAGCTGCAAGGACTGACTGTAACCATTGACCACCAACCTCCATCCTCTGCTGTCCATGGAGGATCAGCTGTGCAGGGGTAGGGTGGTGGTGCTCCAATGTGGTCTGTAGCTGTCCACTGGGTGTGCTAGCCCTGGGATTTCCCAGGTGGTATAGGCCAAAGTCAGTCCTCACCTGTGTTTTGCCCAGGGCTACCCTGCCTGAGCTATGAAGCAATCTGAGATGGCTGCTACTTGTGCTGGGCATGGAGATTCCCAGATGAAGCCAAGCTGTGAATCTAGGCTGGTTGCTGCTAGTGCTGGGCCTGGGGCCACTTAGCAAGAAGTACAGGGGCCAGGGACTCATTGAGGCTGGCTGTCACTTATTTGAGAGGATTTAGGAAGTTGTGAAACATAAGCCCAGACCAGCCAGTCATACTGAAAAGCAGCTTGGGTAGGCCTATAAGTTGGGTAGAATGGAGTCTCTGGGGATCTCCAGGGTGGAACGAACAGTGTTAGCCAGGTTGATGGAGTCTCAGATATGGCAACTGCCTGCCAGTTCTGTGGTTCTATGGGGAGAGAGTTCAGAAAAACTACAATACCCTCTGCCTTTCTGTCTGGGAGAAAGCAGACCCCCATCCCTCATGTTGATGCCAGACACTTCAGTTTCTTTCTGTATGCCACTGGTGCCTTTCAAGCTGCTCTCCCAGTGTTGGAGCTCAGAGGGAGTGAATGTGAGTAAGTCTGTTTGTGGGTTCTTTAAGGGGAACTGCTTGGGACTCTAGAAGTTTTTTCTACTGACTCAATTCCTGCTGTTTTTCTGCAGCCAGAAGTTATGGAGACTTATCTTTCTGGCACTGGAACCTTGGGCTGGGGGGCCTGGTATGGGGCTGGGACTCCTTACTCCCAAGATATCCTCCTGAATTTTTATCCACCACACATGGTTGTGGGACCAACCTGTTCCATGTCTCCACCCCTCCTATCAGTCTGGATGGATGTGGTTTCTTTAATTCTGTAGTTGTTAGGCTTCCACTCAACTTGATTTCTGACTCTTCTGAGTCACTTCTATGGTTTAGCTGTAATTTTGATGTGGTTGCGTGAGGAGGCAAGCCGTGTTTACCTATGCTGCCATCTTGACTGGAAGTCCCCCGTTTCACTTGTGCATTCATTGGTTGATTCTTGTATGTGCCCTGACTGGGGATTGAATCTATAACCATGGCAGATCAGGACAATGCTCTAACCAACTGAGCTACCTTGCCAGGGCTCTTAATGTTTCTAATTCCTACAAAACTCAAATTCACTAAATAGTTGCCACCAAATAAAAGTAGCAGTAAAATATGTGCTAAATGTGTATAAATCAAGCTACTTGACTCATTTGGGTATGTCATCTTTCTTCTTAGTGTTGCCGTAGTCATGCTATGGTCAGCTAAGTTAACTGACCTGATCATAGAATTAGACCATGGATCACAATTACTAAACATTCAAAGAGGTCTCCAAAGTCAGCAGAATTTCTGCACAAGGTACTTCAGATGTCAGGAGCTTTGTTTCAGCTGCCAACTATGAATAGCAATGGCAGACTGAATTTACTTTCTATACTGTAGTCTGTTGTTCTGATCACACATAGGACAAATTCAAAACAATGCTAAATGTATTGGCAAAGATGAAAACTTGGACATCATTACTAGTATGTTTGGGTGGGTCTGCATTTTAAAGGTCAAGTGTAACAAGTTAAGTTATGGACCCTGGACTCCTGGAAACCACTTTGTTTCATTGTGCATTTACTACTAGAACAGGAACTTGGCCCCTTCCCCTCATAGAGCTATGTGTTCAAGTAAACCCCATGTTTTATGAGGACATCTCTGGGTCAAAGGATGAATTAGGTCCCCGAATAGTATGGATAGCCACTCAATATCTGTAGACATTGAAAGTTCATGTCTGTGATCAAAACCAATAACACTCCAAAGAAACAGCTTAGAGGATGGACTCAGCCATGAGTCTTTCCCTTTTAGACTAAGATGGTAAAAATAACCATTCTGTTTTTAATCCAAATTGATTTCATAAATCTTATTGAAGCAACAAAAATAGCTGTATCATGTAGAGGTGATAGAATTATCTTTTAACATTTCATCAGAACAAATACCTACAAGATAGGCAACATTTTTCATTCCCCATCTAACCACATTCACAAGCAAATTCCTCAAATCTGAAGCAAAATCATATACAACTACTTCACATGGCTTTCTGCACCTAGAATGTCTGTGAATTCAAGATGTCATTGATAAATTAAGGTCCTATAATGTTCCTTTAAAAACAAATAAACCAACCCAAAAATCAATTTACTTTTTCATTTAATTGGACTTAATGAGCATCTGTTACATAAGTACTATGTTAACTACTATCATAGGGGACTTCGGAGAAGCCTACGGTATGGTACCATCCGTTAATGAGCTTATAATGTCATTACAAGAGGCTATTTACACATTAAACAGCTAGCTGAATGGACTTGAGCAATAGCCTGAACTTGCTGGGCCTCAGTTTCCTCATTTATAAAATGAAGGAGTCAGTATAGAGAATCCCTGAGGTCCTTCCAGGTCTCAAGTTCTACAGACCTTTTGGTATGATATCCATGAGACCTGCTTAGAAGACAGTGCAAGACAGCATACGATCAAGTTCAAGTGTACACTATAAACCATCAATACCATAGGAGGTCAGAGCAGAGAGAGATCAGTGTTGGGTTGGCCAAAAGTTTTTCTGGAAAAGCAGAAATTGCAGCACAGACTTGAAGGATGTAGACTCTGAAGGGGGTGAGGCCATTCTTTCCTGAGAGTGCAGAGTGCTTTTTGCAAGGTGAGAGGAAAAGTTCTTGAGGAGGGGTGGGGAGGGTAAGTTGTTGTCCACTGGTGGGTTAAGGTAGGGGAAATGACATGAGACTCAATGACAGATCTCCCTGCTCCCAGAATCAGCCAGTAGCAGCCCGTCTCTGAGCTAAAGGCTGTGCCTCCCCACTCGCATTAACTGTCTCACCTTACTTCCTACTTTTCTCCCACACTGGCCTTCCCAAACCTTCCCTCAAACATCTGACAGGCTTCAAACTTTTATACATGCTTTTCGTATCCCTTCATGTATTTGCTGGAAAGTCCCTTTCTCGGTGAAGCCTTCCCATAACCATATGTAAAACTGCAGTCCATTCTTTCCAAACACAGAGACACCCAGTCTCTCCCTTGTTCACTTTTCCCTATCACTCTTCCCTGCTCGATTCTGTCCGTAGCATCTGCCACATTTGCCCATACCACCTCATTTATTTATCTTGTAAAATATCTGTCTCGGCCAGCAACCCTACCTCACTGCCCTGATCAGAATATAAACCCCAGGGGTGTGGGGATTTGTCTTCTTTATTCTTTGCTGTATTTCCAGAGCCTAGAACAATGTCTGGCCCACAACAGGGCCCAGGTGAATGAATGCTTGACTGTAATAAAAAAGGGGTGAAGTCAATGAATCTCACTGGCTAAACCGCAAGGAAGAATGCCTAGAGGTTATTACCATAAAGTGAGGCTATGAAAGCCTGGCTGGAGGGAAGGCCGTGGGAAGAGAGAATAGGCTGACCAGACAGGTAACGAATGACCCGAGGGGACCAGGCTCGATGCAGTACCCAGGCAAGGGCCAGAGGAGAGATATTCTCCGTGGAGGGAGGAGAATGTTCGACAGCAAAGAGGAACTGGAGGTGTGTCAAAAATACAATGCTGCCTAGTTTTGTAAACAAATACCAGTCAGATTTAACTTCAGCTGTTTCTAAACACGATTGCAATTTTCTTCCTGCTTACATTTCTGAGAACAGCTGAAAGAAAACTGAAAAAGAAGGAAGTGGAAAATGCACAGCATGCCACGTCTTCCTTTTAAGGCGACCTCCGCCTGAACAGCCGGGCCGGGCCTCCCACGTTTCACAACGGGTTCTCTATCAGCTCTCGGGAACTCGGACTGCAACCCAGGAAAGGCAGGGCTTGTTCTTCTGGATGTTTCTATTTCTTCTTCTCTTCACTGTGTTTTCTCCTCCTCCAAAATCGTGATCAGTGCAGATGACAATAAATCTTCCTCACACCAGCCTTGATGTGATGAAACATATTGGAGATGGAAAAAAGGGTTTGTGACGTAGTTTTTACCAATCTCTGCAGCTGTTCAGATGTAGCTAGAGTCACAGCAAGAATATACTGTATGTGTGAGACTAGCACCTTGCTCATGCATTTCTTAAGACATTATTAAAGCACTAACACTCAGTCATCCAATATTATTTGGAATCCGATATATCTTCAGAAGAAAAAGGTGGATATTCCTCTTTCTTGACTATTTAAAGATAATACAAGTGCAGCTGAGAAGGTGTTTGAGGATGATACATGTAGAAAATGAGCTTTAATGAGTTCTACTCTTCTGCTAATTCAGATTTTACTATTACCCCTTCAGAAATTCAGTATTCCCCCCACCAGAGACATTTGCATACTTAAGTTTGCTTCTATACTTATTTTTCTGCCTGTTAAATACATATCCTAAATCAGTGGTTCTCAACTAGGGGTGATCTCGCCCGCCCCCCAGGCACATTTGGCAAGGTCTAGAGACATCTTTGTTGTTACAACGGTGGCGGGGGTGGGGGTGTTCCATCTAGTATGGGAAAGAGCCCAGGAATGCTGCTAAACATCATCCACATACACGGGACAGCCCCCACAATGAAGAATTTTCTGGTACAAAATGTCGACGGTCCTGAAGGCGAGAAACTGCCCTACATCATCTCTGACAGAGATCAGCAAATTATGATAATAACCTGTTTAGTCCTCCCGAGTCCTTCCCACGAGACTGAGGAGTAGAGAAGTGGAAGCCTGCATCCTGCATTGTTTAAAAGTGCAGTCAGACCCTGCTCTGGAACATTCTGCCCCTATGGGTCACGCTAACTAGGAACATTTAGATTGAATCTCCAGGAAGGCACACAGAGGATGTTCTCTGCTCTCTTCTGTTCCTGCGCAGAAATGCAAGGAACTTCACAGCCACGGGATCAGGACTGATGGTCTCAGAGGCGAGCCTGACTAACCTCCCCATCTTACCAGTGGGGGCGGGGAAAGGGAAAGATGCAGAGTGAGGTCCCAGGACTTGCTTCTAGGCTCAGAGTGGGCCAGTTTTATGGCTGGGACTAGAACTCTCCACATCGCTCAGATCTGTGCTCATGCTCCTAGATTCATATGTGGAAGATGGAGCCCAAGGAAGTCACTAGGAAGTCCTTTGACCAAAGTCTGCCTACAGATATCAGCCTCAGGGGGAATGAGCTAAGAAGGAACTGCATGGCATGCGGGCTCTGACCCAGGCGGAGGAAGATTCAGCACCAACACTGACTGCAGACACTCCTGACACCAGGCTAGCAGGAGCCAGAACCTCTCCAGGGGCCCTCTCACAGTGATAAAAGGGCAGCCCCAACAGGTGGCAAGTGCTTCTCAAGGGCCATTTCTCTCTGCAGGAAAAGTCCTCCCCAAAAATGAAGATCTAAAAATGCTTGAACAATGGGTGGCACAGGATGGCCTCTTTGCTCTTTCTCCTGCTGCCTAGGGACAGTTGAATCCTCACCACATCCTCCAGATGCTTCTCGTGGCTTCCCAGCACCGACCACAACACACGAAAGAAGAGGACGCACAAGGCCCTGGGTGTGGGCAACATTCTCTCTCTCCGGGGTCTCCAATCTGGGCCCTGGGGGTTGTCAAAGAGCCTGGGGTCGCTTCTTGGCTCTGCATTCCCAATCTGCTCTGGGTGGCTCCTTTGGCCCTCCCACAGATGACGTTTGTCCCAAAGACCTGTGGGTCAGCCTACCCCTTTCCAGCTGCCACGACCTGGCCTGTCCCCATAGAACTGGCTACAGAGCAGGAAGCAGACCTGTCACTTTGCATCCCAGATGGCACTGGAACAAGTACACATTCCCCTTTCACTTTCAAAGGGCTTTCTGACTAGTCATTTTTAGAAAAACCGACCGAAGGCGACAAGCCTTCCTGTGTGGTGAGAATAAATCATAGTACCAGCCACTGTTTGTTAAGCATCTTGGATGTGTCCGGCCCTGGGTTAGGTGCTATTGCTACATTGTCTGTGAACTTTTCAACGACCCTGTAAGGTAGGTATTTTTCCTTTCATTTTAAAGGTGAAAGAAGTAAGGATTAGAGTGATTGAAGACCACAGAGCCAGGAAATAAAATTTTAAAACATTTTAATCCCAGCTGCCTTTTTCTTCCAACTGATACAAACGAGTCTAGACTTGCCTGACTCATAGCTGCATCCTTAATCTCCTTCATCATGCTCACCTGAATGCGCCTTCTCACAGCGGGGCCTCGAGGTGGAGCTCACCAAGCCCCTGCCCTCTGTGGAGACCACCGCCTCCCACCTCCCCATCTGCCCTGGCTGCTGAGTCCCTTCCACATTGCCCACAACGGGGCTGTCCATCTGCCGCCACATCTCTAGCCGGGCCCAGCCACTGACATCTGGATTAGTGCTTTTCTGGAGCAGCCACCATTAGCAAGGGGTCTGGCACAGTCCCACTGTCCGATGCAGGCAGGGCCCAGGTGGGTGTGCACAGCCTCAGGGCCAGACTGAGCATCGACCTGTGGTTCCTCTGGACTCTCCTCCTATCTGCTCGGCCAGCCCACCACAGAGCTTCTGGCATAGCACTCCTGCCCATTCAGTCTCCTGCAGAGCCTGGGCCCAGGCCTGACCCCCAGCTAGCTGTCAGGAGACCCTAGTCCCCACCAGCCTCTTTATCTAGGGCCGGAAGCATCCCTAACCTCATTCTGAAGGGCTTTTTGGCTTTATAGCCTCTACACTTACAGATAACAGAGACGGTGTCCTCCCTTGGAATCAGATACCACACTCCATCCCGCCTCCCTCCTTACTAACTCCCTCTCCCCCTGCCCATATACGCACCTCCTTTGGCTGTAACCACAGCCTTATTTTGACATGATTTTGTCCCAGGCTCTGAAGCTTGGTGAGGGCCTCTGCCCAAGTCAGCATAACCCCACCTCCATTCCTGGCTTAGATTCCTTTTTCTCAGATGGCAGAATATGTGAAAAAACAAACACCTAGGCCACATGCTTTATAGTTTCCCCACCCTTTAGGGCCCAGTAACTCAGATAGAGTCCCCAGACAGAGGGGTTCATTATCCATTCAGCAGAGAGTTACTGAGTGTCTCCGATGTGTCCAGCCCTGGGCATCGTGTTCGGTGATGGGGACTGAGCAGTGAGCGACACAGCCCAGGTTCCTCCTCTCACGGTACTCATGGTCTGCTGCAGCAGCACAGACATACATGGATAAACAAGCGGGAAAAATAACTGTTGGTGGTAAGGCCCACGTAGGGAAGTAAAATAGGGTGACGCCACAAGGAAAGAATGGTGTGTGGTCAGGCAAGGCCCCTTTGCCGGGGATCCTGAGCCGAGATCTGAATGACAAGAAGGAGTCCAGGTACAGGTCCCAGGTTGGGGACAGAAAGAACGCTAGTGCTGCTTTTGAAAACAATCTTATGTTTTAGAACAGAGTATTAGTCACTGGAGCTGCTGCAGCCAACTGCCAAAGGCTGGGGGCTTAAACAACAGACACTTGTTTTCTCACAGTTCCAGAGGCTCCAAGTCCAAGAGCAAGGTGCCAGCAGGGCTGAGTTCTTCTGAGGCTTCTCTCCTTGACTGGCAGATGGTCATTCTCTTGCTGTCTTGTCATAGGACTGTCCCAGCCTTTTGGGCCTGTGTACTACTGGTGTCTCCTTTTTATAAGGACACTAGTCGTACTGAATTAGGGCCCCGCCCTAATGGGCTCGTTTTACTTAATCACCTCAAAATAGTATGTAGCCTTTTCAGAGCAGCTGGAGCACCAGTGAGCAGAGCTCTACCACAGAGCAGAGCTCTGGAGGAGGAAAGGCCAAATCCCAGAGATCTCCAGGTCATAAAGCCATACAGCACATCACACAGATAAAAAGCAGAAGGATGAGTCAATATTCCACAATAATTGAAGTCTCGTAGTATACAATGGAAGGCCCGCGCTTTTAGATGTTCTTAATCTATTTATTCGACCTACAATGGCCTGTGGCCAGCAGTGAAACAGGCTCAACTAACTCGGAATCACTTAAACCATCTGTCTGCGTCACTGAGCTAAGCGGTCCAATGAGGAATGCGTAGGTACGAGGATGAAGATCCTGTGCTCTCCAGAAACCACCATGGGCAAGCTAGACAAGGCGCTCACCGGTGCCTCACCCAGGGCCACGCACACACACCATGCTAGTCTGTGCGGAACGAGCTCGAATCCCCGTGTGCTACAGTACCAAGGAGCGTTCAAAAACCAAACAAAAAACACTAGAAGAAGCAACCGAGACCTCCACGGAGACCTTCACACCTATTGCTTTCTGCAGTTTTTGTATTCCAAGCCCTTACAGAGTAGAGTGATTATGGACACAGAGGGGTCCCTTTCCTGTCTGTAAGGTGACACCTCCTCATGCTCTTCTCACTTCATCCCTGCCGGTCCCCTGGCAGACCCACCAGCACCCAGCATGTGGTTTCTTCCGGCTCCGCCGAAAGCAGCATGGGAATGAGCAGTGGAGAAGACCAGCATGTGCTTGCCACCATGTATGGCTCTCATTTTCCCCCGTAGACTGCCGAGTTCAAGCCATGCTTTGCCTGACGTTGGCCACAGACAGTGTTACCACTTGTCATCAGAGTGTTATCGCGTATAACAGTCATTTGTTTATTCTCCTCCTGGCTGACCTTCTCCTCCTCCTCCGTCTATTGTACCTCCTTGAGTTGAGTATCGAAGTTCCTTAGTGCCCATCAGGAGCAGGCTTGTTTGCCAAGATCCAAGGATAAAACACCTTGGAAGGAAGCCAAGAAAATGGTGTAGCCACTGAATTTCTACTTCTTTTTATAAGTACTTTTAGTCATTATCACTGGATTAAACACACACATGCACACAGGCACAAAACTGATTAGTTCTGGTTGTTATTCATTATTCTCCCACGTCTTGTTTCTAAAAAATCTGCATTACAAACAACCCTCCAGGATCTTATTCTAATCAACCTATCTCAAGTCTTACAATTAATATTCCTAATACAACCACTATGCCATTCGACTATTTTTTTAAAGCAACAAAACCCAATGCTGATGAATCATAAATCGCCGTGAAAAGGAGGCCAAAGAGGTTAACCAGAGAGTGAACTTGACATTGCAAAGCAAGGATCTCCCCTGTGTTTCCCTGCTCACTAAAGCCAGAGGCTTTAGTTAACACAGGAAATGCAGTAAATACACAGTGAATCTGAGTCGCACACACAAAGCAGCCATCAGCAATTTGCCTGGTGGGGCCGGAGCACACGTGGCTGACAGGTCTCAGGAGATGAGGCACAAACAGCCTGGATGGATTAAGTGATTGCTATTGGCCGTGTGCTCGCCCTGAATATTTCACCATGGACAGTAATCAATTACTGGAGCCCAGTAATGATACCAATCAAACACACTTAGCACTTCTGCACTATCAACCTGAGGGCTGCCAACCTGCCAGTTGGAAAGGCTGGCGGCTGTGTGGGAAGGGATTCTCGCGGCAGTTGTTGGGAGGCCTTCACGTTAGGGGGAAGCAGGCTTCCTGCCCTCGGAGTTGAAAAGATAAATGGGTAAATTAGCCACTCACCTGCCCTACATTAAGGTTCCTTTTAAAGTAAGCAATAATCGCCCACACCCTCCCTCCCAAGGGCACGACTGTTTGTAAACATTTTGGCACAATTCAAGGTCTCCTGGTCAGCAGTTTCACGTGAGCAAACAGCCTTGGAGAAAGTGACTGAACTGGGGCCGTGGTAAAGGCAGGAAAACAGCCAGCCTATTGCTCTGAGTGCCGCCAGCCGCCGCTGAGGTCCATGCTTACCACGTCACCCCTGCCTTCTTCCCTGTGCCGGGAAGGCTAGAACGCCCCAGTCTTTACGTATTCCGTGAGAAGGTGAAAGAGAAGTTGGCCTCTCTGTGTTTCTGGCTTGTCAAAATACAAGCCAGTGCCATGTCTCCTTGAGCTGGGCATGCTTCTTCTCCCTTCATAGCCGCCTCCTTTTACAGTGTCGGGGTCCCAGGAAGAATCACGCACTTGAAGTGTGTGGAGTCTTTCCCAGCCCTCATTGGGGGTCCTTCTCTCGTGGCCTGCTTGTTCGGTACCAGTCTTATAAGAAATAGTGGGCTGTCCCACTATTACCACTTTGAAGGACGCTGGGCTTAGTGCTCATGGTAACTAATCAAAAGGGGGTGGCTCTGAAAAGTCAAGTTGTCCCAAACTTAATTCCTGAGGTTTCTTTTTGCTGTGTTTTAACAGTGTTTCCCTTTTCATGAGCTAGGGAAAACGGAAAAGTTGAAGTCTGTTTAAGGCTTCTGTTAAACAGCCATTTGCAAATCACTTCAGTTCTGTAGTTGTCCTGGCTCACACTTTCCCAAAACAGGAACAGGAAGGGGCTAAAGAGAGTGTTTTAGGGAGGTGGGAATAGTCTATATCTTGAAGGGGGTCATAGACACACACTTGCACACATTTTTCAAAGCCCAGACTGCACACTTAAAATTGGTGCATGTGTCGTGTACAGGTTTTTATCAAAATTGAGTTTAAAAATTCTGGACCAACAAGTCAGATCCTCAGATGGGGAAGTGGGATAAACGGGTCCTTATCTTCTCCCTGTTGAAGAGGGGCGATCATTTTCAAATACCGCACATGCCTGGAGAATCACCCTGCTCTGCTCACTGCAAGGCAGAGGGGAATCCAAGAGTGTTCGCTGTTTGAACCTGCTCCTCTGGCAGTGGCTGGATACAGATTTACTAAATTTACTAAACTGCCTTGGTAGGCAGAATGGCCCCATCCCTGGGATTTATAAACTCTGACTATCCATGAGCAGAACCCAGAGGCAGGGCTCTGGACGAGACAGAAGCAAGAATCTTGGCCAAGGACACAAATCTCCCACTGCCCTCCAATAAAATAACATTCTGAATGGATTCACTCCTGTCCCATTATCAGGACTGTTCCTGATCATCTGTGCCACCTTAGCGAGGCCACAAGGGCACTGTGAGAGGTAATGAAATAATGAGGCCTCTGGAGCACTTTCCTAGAGAGGACGCCAGGAGAAACAGAACCGTCAGCCTCCCCCCGGCTGACATTTAAGGACAAAACTTGCCTTTTCCTGTTCTCTCGTACTATTATGGTAACTCTATTATGCAAACCTGGACAAAGTTTTTGTTGAACTTGCCGCTGAATGTGTATAACTTCTCAGCTAAACCCTCTCTAGTTTGGGATGTCGTTAATGTCCCTGTGTCATAGGCCCAGAAGGCTCTCTTTGAAACCCTGGGGTTTTGCCTGGTTCCTGTCCTGCCCGTATCAGCAAGTGATTTGCAGTAAGCCTCCTCCCGCTAAAGAGGATACATTCTCTGCTCTTGTCAGGCTACTCTTTGTCTCTGGAAGCCAAGGGCCAAGGCCTTTAGAGGGTTAGATAACAGTAGGGAAGATGGGAACATGCCAATGTGATAGCTGGGGGCCTGATATTTTAATAATTTTGTCCATCTAGCCCCTGCACTTAGCACCACTGCTGCATCCCTACACACACACATTCACACACATGCACACACTCACATAATGCACAGGCACACGAGTGTTAACTTTAAGAGTAATAATTTACCAGAAGCAGTTTACAAATTTGATAAATCTCTACCAAAATTCCTATGGCATTTTTTCCAGGTGTAGAAAACACAATGTTAAAATTCATGTGAAACCACAACAGACCCCAAAGAGCCAAATCAATCTTGGGAAAGAAGGACAAAGCTGGAGGCATCTCACATCCTGATTGTAAATTATATTACAAAGCTATTTGGTGTGTACGATGTGATGCACATCTTTTTAAGAACTTGTCAACTATTTCATGTAAGTTGTCTAATTTGTTAGTCTGAAGTTGTCCATAATATTTTCATGTAATTGTTTTAAAATCTGTTGCATCAATATGACAACTCATCTTTTATTCCTGATTTTGGTAATCCGTCTTCTCTTTCTCTTTCTTGGTCACTCTAAGGACTTGTAAATTTTCTTGATCTTTCAAAAACTAACTTTAGGGCTCTGATTTTTCTGTTGTCTCTTTTCTGCTTTATTGACTTCTGCTCTACTCTTTTATTATTTCTTTTCTTCTGCTTGCTTCGGGTTTAACCTCCCTCCCTCCCTTCCTCCCTGCCTTCTTTTGTTGCTTAAGGGCTTAAGTTATTTAAGACATTCCTTCTTTTCTGATATGGATGTTAAGGCTATTCATTTCCAACTAAGCACTGCTTTAGCTGCATCCCATAATTTTTAATATGCTGTACTTTTATTTTCATTCAGTTTGAAATATTTTCTAATTTCCCTTATAACTTGTTTTTTTCACTCATGAATTATTTAGAAGTACGTTGTTAAATTTCCAAATATTTTTATTATTGATTTCTATTTTATATTGTGGTGGGAGAACATATTTCTTATGATTTCAGTACTTTTCTATTTACTGAGACTTGTTTTATGGCCTAAAATATGGTTTACTCTGGAGGATATCCCATGTACACTTGAAAGGGACTTGTATGCTGTAGTTGTTGAGTGGATTGTTCAGTATGTGTCAGGCTAAGCTGGTTGCTAGTGCTGTTCAAATTTCCTGTAGCCTTGCTGATTACAGAAAGCCTTGCTTCCTACATTTTGGTTAACTAGTGAAAGTTGGGTATTGAAATCTTCAACTAGTATTGTTTGTCTGTTTCTCCTTTCGGTTTTGTCCATTCGGCTTTGTGTGTGTTGAGGCTCTGTAGTGAGATGTATGCATATATTGTTACATATCCCTGAGGCATTAGTCCTTTATTCATTATGAAGTATCCCTCCTGGTCTCTGGTAATAATTTTTCAACTGTATTTTGTTGATATTAATGGTTAGTGCTTACACAGTATATCATTTTACTTTTATCCTATTTATGTTTTGAGTCTAAATTGTATTTCTTATGGACAACATATAGTTGGACTTTGTTTTTTTTATATAATCTGACAATCTCTACCTTGTAACTGGGATGTTTATACCATTCAAATTAAATGCATTATTCACATAGTTGGATTTACAAAGGCCATCCTGGTGTTTTCCTGTATCTCCTGCCTTCTCTGTTTCTCTGTTCCTCTTTTACTGCTTTCCTTTGCATTAAATGCAGTTTTATACTGCATCAACTTAATACCTTTATTTAACTCCTTTTTATCATTTTTTTGAGTTTATGTTTTAGTAGTTACCTTAGGGGTTATAATATGCACCTTCACTTATCACAGCCTATTACAGATTAATACTAATCTAATTCCAGTAAAATATACAATAGAAACAATTTGGAGAATGTTTTCCTATTATCTCCTCAAATGTTTTTCTGTGCCCCTCTCTCCTCTCATTCTGGGATTCTGTTATACGTATGTCGGTCTGCCACAGGCCGACAGGCAGAAACTCTGTTCATTTTCCTTCCACCTTTTGTTTTCTGTTCTTCAAATTCCATCATTTCTATTGATCTAAAAAGTTCACTGATTCCTATTCTGTCATCTTGAATCTGGTATTGGGTCCCTCGAATGAATTTTTTAATTTCAATTACTGTACTTTTCAACACTATAATTTGTTTTGCTCCATTTGTTTTTTATTAAAATAATTTCTATCTTTCATTAACATTCGCTATTTGTTTACTCACTATTGCTACGCTTTCCCTTTACTACTCTAAACATGGCTTCTTTCAGTTCTTGTCCAGGGCTGGTTTGCTTTCTACCTTTCAGCCTTTTTACATGTGTTTAATCCATAATGTTGAATATATTTATAACAGCCATTTTGAAGTCTTTGCTTGGAAATCTGATATTTGGGGAAATTCAGACAGTTCCTGTTGACTGCTTTTATTCCTGAATATGAGTCACAAACCCCTTTCTTTGCGTATTCCATAACAGTTGGTTGAAAGTGAATGTCAAGGATGGATATACTGTAGTAATTCTGGATTCTTATATTTTTTCCCCCGAGGGCTGTTGTTGTTTCTGTTTTTATTCGTTTCTTTAAATGATTAATAATGTGTCTTGGATTAATTCTCTAAAATCTGTCTCTGCCACAGTGTGAGGGATGTCTCATACTACTTTTTTTGATGTCTCCTCCCTGTTTTTTTTTTTTTTTAAATCCTTGTTTTTTGTTTTTAACCCTGGCTTCCTGGTTGTCACCCCCATCTCTGCACAGCACAATGTTGGCCAACCACTCCACGGAGGCTATGATCAAACGCCTGAAGCCAGCATGACTTTCATTCTCTGCTGATGAATTTGTTTGTCAGTGAGGGCACACTCAAAGTTCAGGCCATTTGCAAGTGGGCCTCAGCTTTTGCTCTCCACTGGGCTCTCTCCCAGCCCATCTAAGCACGTGCTAAGCCTCAGGCCCGGCAGGAGCATGTGAGTAGCTGGGGTCCTGTGTTGTGTGCTAGGCATGTGAGCATCCTTATCTACTGGGTTGGCTAAAAAAGTTCATTTAGTTTTTTCTGTAAAATAAAAGACACCAATACTTTATTGATTTGGATATTTTGAGTATGTCAGCTGTCTTCCACATGGTATGACACTGATTGGTCTCAATAGTTCAGTTCGATCGCTATCAACTTCAACTGGTCTACCCAAATGTGGAGCAACGTCCAGTGAGAAATCTCCAGCACGAAACTTCACAAACCACTTTTGACACATTCAGTCAATCACAGCACCTTCTCCACACACTGCACAAATTCCTTTCACATACTTTTGTGTATTTTGGTTACACTTTTCCCTTTCTTCAAATAATAAAGCATAAAATGCCAAAAATATTGTGTATTTTCTTCCATCTTCAGTATTAAAGCGGCTACACAAAAATTCACCAATTTTGATAATTTAAAAAAAATGCATGCTGATATGACACCTGTCACAATATAATCTAACAAAATTGTTTTGAATGAAGTTAAACACCACTAAGCGCTACTAGAACCATCATACAGAAAAAAACCAAATGGACTTCTTGGACAACCCAATAGAAATATGCTTACCTAACTACGACTGCAACCTTAGGGTAACAAAGCCAATAGCCCTCTTCAATCCCCTGCCACCAAGATTATGTCTACTTTCGCTTTGTCCAGCTTTATGTTTCCCTCTTTAAAGAGAGGATTTGTTGACCTCCTTACTTGGCCATAGCCAGAAGTCCAGTCCTAGGATTTATTTTTAAAGGCTGTGCACACTATGCAGAAACTTGGCACTCTAGATTGTTTATATCCCATCCAATAGGATTTTTTTAAAATCCTCACCCAAGGATATTTTTTCACTGCTTTTAAGAGAGGGAGAAAGAGAAACATCAATGTGAGAGAGAAACATTGACTGGTTGCCTTCTTGTGTGCACTCGACTGGGGATCGAACCCACAATGTGGGTATGCATCCTGACTGAGAGTTGAACCCGCGAGTTTTTGGTCTGTGGAATGGCACTCCAACCAATGGAGCCACACTAGCCAGGGCTCCAACAGGGTTTTTATGGTGTTATGTTATATAGATCTTTGTAGGTCTGATAAAAACATTTACCTTTTCAAGTGAATATAACCCAATAACACAACAATTGACAAAGATCTATTTATTTTTATTTTTGATAAAGTTTTAAATCTAACCACATCAGTTCCGAATAGACAGCAGGGACTCAGTAAATGACCCTTGGTTTGTAGATGTAGATTACCATATATATTTTGAGGAGAAATGTGCTTCTTTCCCTTAATTTTTATGATACTTCTCCATTACATTTCACCAAGCATCTATACCAAATGCCATAGGAAGGATAAGATTAAGAATCATTAAGCATATATAAATAGATCTCCCCTAAATACAGGCAATTATAGCTACACTTTACTTTCTGGCATGATCTTTCTGCTGGAAGCCACACTGGGTTTTCCAGTTAATCTCAAGCAAGCATCTGAGTGAGATGTTGTTAATGTTAAACAGCAATACCATTTGATTAATATATTAAAACTGTCATGGTCATCTTCATTTACCTCAATAAAGACTCTTCAGTACTTTCGATGGCTCTTTATTGCTCTGTGTCTGAAATGACGAGATAAAAGCGCCAGCAAGGCAGTCGGGGACCCACAAGCTCCCTTCCCCTACTTCTGAAGGATGAGGCAGCACGACACTCCCAACAGCATGACTCACCTGGGAATAACAACAGCTATGCCAACATCCACTGAAACTCCCCACAGCTGGCCAAGTTAAAAATCATTACCAGCCCCTTAGGAGAACATAAAACATATCTACCTGAGATCGTGTAGCAGATTGGTAAAAACCCAGAAAAGGAGACCAGAATGCTTGTCCTTTAATCACCATATCCCAGCCCCCCTGTACTGACAGGAAAACCAAACAACGGGGCCAGTTACCCAAACCTCTCTGCCCCAGCTCCAGTTCTGCTCCAGAGTTTTCTTCCAGAGAAAGAATGGTGGTATGGAGGAAGGCAGAGATTGCTTCAATGACCCAGCTGTGTTAACAGTGCCCCCCACAGAAAAAGAAGGAAGAATTAAGAAAAGATTTGGCCCTCTTTTCCTTCAAATGCAATGCAAGTATGATCACAACCCACATCTCAAATAATCTAACAAAACACATTGATCTGCTGTTTCAGCCAAGAATGGAATAGATGCGTGTTAAGTCCACACCATACCACTCCAGTTGCCTCCAACTGCAAAGGCAGAGCTAGCCACCAGTAGTTCTTACCATGTTACGGCACGTTTTCAGAGCTTCTTTTCTAAGAAATTACTTGGAAGGTTCCAAATTTCCTTCTTACGGGGGATGTTATCCCATATGTCCTGATAACTGGTGTGATACTCATTTAAAGAAGGTGGGGAACAGGTATTCTAATTCCAGAGAAAGAAAAGCCAAGGGCTTAAAAGATGTCCCCAAGAGTTCTTAGAGTTTTTAAGTAACAAAGTGACAAGTCAAAGTCACCGAAGTTGATACAGGGCTATGTCTAAAATATTGACCCCTTCTAGGTCACTTTATATAAGAAATGGACCAAAACCACAGGTGACAAAAAGTCTTCAGATGAATATTCTCACCTGTCTACACACCTGTACACATACCCACCTTGATGCATCAGAGATTTTATCTTGCATATTAACTAACCTGACAATGTTCCCCAATTTATCAGAATGGTTCTATGAAAACTATATGGAGTTTTTCACCATGTACTATAAGTTATTTGGATAATGAACTCTATATTTGCTTCACAAGAGTTAATCATTATTTGAACACACCCTAGGCCTAACATATGATTAATCTATACAGAGGGCCTTTTCAAAGAAACAACAGAATAAGAGTCATACTTGGACCACCATGTCTTTTCACAGAAATGTGGAAAGATAAAAATCATTGGAATGATCCGTGCTGGTTTTTCTTTATGTGAAATTTCTTCTGCTTAACTTATACAGTTGACTCTTGAACAGCATAGGCTTACACAGTTTGGGTCAACTCCTACACAGATTTTTCCAGTAAATATGAACAGTACTGTAAATGTATTTTCTCTTTCTTGTGATTTTCTTAATAACATCTTTTCTTTAGCTTAATTCTTTATAAGGATACAGTATATAATACATATGACATACAAAGTATGTATTAAGTAACTGTTTATGTTATTGTAAGTCTTCGCATCAACAGTAGGCTACCAGTAGTTCAGTCTAGGGGGAGTAAAGGATGGCAGGCATATTTTCAGCCGCACAAGGGTTGGGGGGGTTCAGTACCCCCAATCCTGATGTTGTTCAGGGGTCAACTGCGATTTACATTTGGAATAGGTTTAAAATTATTCCAATTGAGGCCTGAAGTGGGAAAACAGACACAGAATTAAAAGCAAAAAACACAAATCATGATTTTAATAAGTCACTATGGGAGAGAGTAATCCGGTCAACTTCCTATCAGATTTATTTTCATGGTATGCTCCTGGACATTTGGAAGACAATAATGACTTCAAATTCCATCAGACAACAGGTTCTAAATGCTACACTTAAAATTAGAAGGCCCCAGGCTTCTTGTTATTATCACTACTTACTTGTTAAGCAGAAACCCTCACACTGCTTAACACCATGCCACTGTGTGGTGACCCTCAAGGAGCTCAGACTTTGGACTCAGGTCATTCACACACACTGAACCCCAAAGTACTGACATGAACATAGCTACATGTAAGCCTTAATTTGTTAACTATATGTGCCCAAGCCGACTGGCAGAAAGACACTTGTGTGCATTAGAATCATTTTCCTATCACGCAGCATTCCTTGTTCCAGACGCTACCTTTACCAGCACCACTGGTCCCTTGATGAGCGCTGGCGGTGCCCGTCTGAGCGGCTCCCACCATGGTGGCCGGAAGGTGACATGGAGACAAAGCACCCAGCTCTGACATGGGACTAAAGACACTGCTATGCAAGAGCCTGAATCTTTCAGGTACAGCTGGACCAGGTTGAGGCCTCAGTGACCAATTTTTTCTCAAAATCCCTCTCTGCCAATTCGGTGAAAATTGAGGATCCTGGAGTTGGAAGGAAATTTGCACGGGCATCTACAGGAATGGAGATCTTTCCTGAACTGGAATGGGTACCACGAACTGCCCTCCTGCCCTCGGGCCTTCCGGTGTTGACCCAGCCACACCAGATTGGGGTGCATTTGGAAATGACACTACACTGTTTCTTTGGGGACATGGGTTAGGTCTGGACCACCTAGGGGTAATTCTAGAAGGGGCTCTTGGACACAGTTCTAGATATAACAGGAGAAAAGTACCCAGTAAAAGAGAACTATAGGACACACCTCGGGGAGGAGGTGGAAACATGCCAGACCATGTTGCGGGGAGGTGGTAGGTTCCCTCCAACTCTGAAGATGATAACCCCGGGATGGCTGGGGCAAGGGACTGAGGCCTGCAAGGCCAACAGGATTCATCTCAAACCGCAAACCAGGGTTCTACCTCACTGGCTTTGCCAACGGAAGTGAACATTGGGCGATCTCTGTTTTCTGTGCTCTGTCACTTCTCATTTTGAAGAAGTGATAATAACATTTTGCCAGTGACATCGTTCAAAAAGGACTGAGCTCCTACTGTGTGTCCCTGAAGGATTCCTGAAATGCCTCAGATCCAAGTCCTGTGTGGGCACACAGTGGCAGGGTGTCCCAGGCAGTGTCCTGCAGCGTCTTCTAAGCTCAGTTTCCACGTGGATAACAATAAGGGGCTGGCTCCTGGAATTAAATCTCTGCCAGCTCAAAGATCTCTGTGTGTGAAGTGCTTTCAGATTCCCCTCCAAGGAAAGTTTGTGTATAAATTACAAATGGCTTTGAGAGCCTTGTCAATCCAGCCTTTCTCAGCTAGCTGCTCTCCTTCTCAGCACACGCAAGAGAATCACTTAAAATGCACTGTGAGCTACAGGTAATGGGCAGGCAGAAGAGAAGGGGGAGCCGGCGGATGGGCTCTTTAGAGCAAAGCCCCACCAAGCCATTAGCACTTAGCACAAGACAGAATGCGGATTAGCGTGTTTATTTCAGAAGCCTTTCTGAACGTCCTACCTGGCTATTGAAATTCACAAGGCATTTGTTGTCGCATTTCCTTTCTTATTAACAATGGCACAGAAGCCAGGGTAGCTGACAGTTCTTGCAGTGTCTCAGGATGTTGGGGGAGAGGGGCTACTCAACAGCACAGTTTGCGTGTTCTTGACGTGCTCCTTGAGGACTGGTACCACCTCCCCATTCAGGGGCCCCTCCACACCACCCCGTCCCCTGGTATTTTTAACTAGAAACTGTTACATCCAGAACATAGAACTCCCAAACTCACACAGGTACACTGTCCGTGTGAAAGGCATCATATCTCATTTCTTCATTTCTTCAAAGCTCATTAGAAACAGTACCTTTAAGGCATTTACTTGACCAAAACGCTCTCTAATCATTCGAATCATAAAACGCATAAGCAGAGACACAGACCTCGGGTGGAGGGAATAGTGGGGAGAGAAAGAAAAAATGGGATGAATGACGCTGAGCGAGACTGGCTATGAGTGTGTGGCAGAAGCTACCCACCGCAGACAAAGAACACCAAGGGACCGGAGACAATGCCGGCTCAGACAGGACGCGTGCAGAGGCAGCGGGAGGTGGGGAGTCCGCAGCCCCTCCCCACACCCACGCTCACGGCTGGCTGGCTGACCAGTCTGCTCCCAGCAGCTGCTCCAATGTGGAGACACACAGTCATTTCCTGGCTAAAAGGATTTCTAGCATTCTAATTAGTTTTTCTTTAATTTAAAGATAAGAAATAACACCTCTCCACTGCCACCTTCCCCAGATACAGCTGTGTTTTCAACTATCAACAGAACAAACTACAACTTCGGTTTCTGCAAGAGTTTAGAATTTCTTGTGAAATCAAATAAAATAAGGGGAAAAAAGAACTTCAACAAAGTAGTTCAAATATGAGCTTGTTAGAAAAACACAGCTAGGAAATTTTGGATGGAAGCGTGGCAGGGGTTGGAACACAGGGGCTGTTCGCAACGAGGGTAAATTAACCTGACGGGACCTCGCCCTTTGTCCCTTTTAGCCTGACAGGACAGTGACAAGGGATGGAATTCTTAACATTTCACCTCTTCACTTGCCACCTCCCCCCAAAGATCTAGCACACGTTAATTCATTTGGGATTCCTAGACAGAATCCTTGACAGAAAAAAGAATTGGGGATTTCACAAGTAATGTGTGCAAAATCTTCCTTAACCTAGAACACATTAGGGAAAAGAATCAGCTGGGAACAGAGACCTAAAACTGAAACACAGAAAAGGAAAAAAGGCACAGTGGGGCTGCTCACCAGCCCCGCCAGGACGCTGGAGCCACGGGGATGAGACCTTAGAACCACTGTTGACAAACAGAGCCCTGACCCAACAGCACCCTGGGTAATAGATGGGGACAGGGGGAGGGTCTGCTCTTTTAAATAATGATAGATGGGGAAAAATATTTTGATGCCGTTGTACAACAAATGGAACTTCTTTTGTAACTGAAAAAAAAATGCAGATCTAACTGGGAAAATTGATTTCCTTCTGCCCTCTATTCTCCCAAAAGGAGATTAGAAAAGAGAAAACAGAAAAACATGCATCCTGGAGATGAATTTTGGTAATGAACACCATAACCACTCATGGGAGACACACTACTCTTTCAAAGGTCATCGACAAAAAATATTTCAATGTGATCACGTGAGTGAAACTCTGCAGTGAAATGCATTTAATGTTTAATTGTTTTTATATGCTGCAAGGGGGAGACAGTCTTGTCACTCATGGATGAAATCTGATCTCTTTCAAATCATCTCTCCCAACAAGTGTTAAAGATGATACTGCTGTGTCATAATTCAACCTCAAGATGTCTTGTGGGAAACACAGGTCAGTTTTAAAGGGCCAGGTGGGTAAACAGTCATTATTTGGTCTCCTGATCTTGAATTTTAGTTCTCTGTTGCTTAGAGCCTATCATTTAAGATCCTGTGCTATGCAAGGCTTTTGCAAATTTAAGTGGAATTTACAGAATAAGCTGACTCTTGTTTTATGAGAATGAATGAGGTGACCCCCCCCAAATACTCTCCCTCTCTTCCCTAGTTCTAAGGTGACCACGGAGAGAAGGTGGGTGGAAGGAGGAGGGACCTGTAGCCCCTCCCCCCTCCCAGTGTCAGAGTGGACAAGAAGTCAATTAAGGGAACACTTCAAGAGCTCTGAGCAAAGGGGAGAAAAAGGTGGTTGGCACGTCTTCTCATTCAACTGAAGTAGGTCTGTTAAACTTTAAGGGGCCAACAATTTCCAGGCCAGCCTTGCATCCAACCATAGCTGGGGATGAAGTGAAATGGATGTCCTGCATTCTTCTATCAAATTAAAACAATAAAACAGGTAGCAGTAGTGATAGCAGCAAAACTTATGTAGAGCTCACCTTGTCCCGGGCACTATCCCACATGCTTTGCATATGTGGACGCGATCCTCCCAGCAACCCCTTAAAGCAGGTGTGATACATAAGTGAATGTAGGTTAAACTCGAGAAAGAAAAAGCTTCATAATGTTGGTGGTAAAACAGGACAGGGGAGAGTAGTGATTTTGAAAAGGAATCTCTGAATAACACAGGATGTTTTCCTAAATGATGCTGGGACAAACGGTATATGAAAAAAAAAATAAGGATCACTTATCTGTATTTTGTTTAAATAGCTTTGTTTACAAATTGCCCCAGAAGAGAACACCAATCTCTGTAGAGAGGAAAATAAGATTTAAAAGAGATTAGGGGGGAAAAGGGTATGTGATAATTGGTGAAATGATCTCACAGTAACTAAAAAATCTGTCATCCACTTGAGGGAAATTGTCTACACTCATTTGCAGAGCAGAAAATTCTGAAGAAGCCTGGGACAGGGCTGGTCCTTCTCAGAAATCATCATCATTACAGCTTTCAGTTCCTGGGATTCTTCCTCATGCCATTTCCTAGTAGCTGAAATAATCATAAGGGCATGGAGGGTGAGGCAAAGGGAGAAGAGAAAATGTTTCTGCACTTCATTACTTTGGGGGAAGGGTGGGGGAAGCCTCTGAGAGCTAGAAAAAAAAAGAGGAAAAAGAAATCGCAACTGAAAAGGGGATGCTGGATCTGTTACTTTTGCCTTCTCACTCATTTAAAGCCGGTGTTCGGAACAGGATGGAGAAGCCAGACATGTTCTGAAGCCACCGGCCCAGGGCAGCCTCGGAGACCAGGCCGAGGACACTCTCTCGCCGACAGCTCCGCTTCTGAACCCTGTGCCTCTCCCCAGCCCCTCTTGGCGAAGTCACTGGCTTTTCCCCACCAAACCTGCTTCCCCATTCTTTGATGGCACCTTTGAGAAACCTTCCTTTTGAAGGACATGGCCCATATTTCTCCAGTAACTCGATCATTTATTTGGCCCCATTGTGAAAGAGACTTTCGCCAACACGAAATGGCTTTGCTGGGTCTGTGAAGTCAGTTTGGACTGCTGAGAAACGAGATCCCCAATGTCCAGGATTAATATTTGTGATATTTACTCTGGGCTAGTCCCAGGGTTAGAACATTTTTTTAAGAATGTTTTTACCTGGAGTTTACAGGTTGCTGACCTTTTGGAATCCTATTACATGGTGAGAACCAAACATTTTCTGACCAAACTTTTTTTTTTCTAGTGAAATAGGTTTATTAGAGACATAGTCTGCCTCCTGTGACACTCCCTCATGACACTGGTCTCTGAAGGAACTACAAGGAGACAGTGCGGGCACATAAGAGATGGAAAGGCAAGGGACAAATCTTATTCTTTTTTTTCACACAAGTTAAAAGCCTGCCTTTCTATTGATTTTCAAATACCAAATATACATAACTCATCTTCTGGATAATCTCAAAGTGTCTTACTCTAACAAACAAATACAATTTATGAGAATGGAAAAAAGAGATGAATCTGTATCTGTAAACAACCTTTACACACACACACACTCTAACCTGGTACTCAACTGCCCCTGCAATGAATAGACATTTCTGTCAGCCCCGCACCTGCCAGCCTTCACAGGGGTACAAATCCACCCGTGCACTTCTCACCATGGCAAAAGATCTTACAACATGGTCTGATAGGAAAGAGATAGTGAAATTGTTCGCAAGTTATAATTTACATATTTGGCTTAATCTTGAGTTCTTTTACTTTAAAATGAACTTTACTTTTTCATCTCTCTTGAAAATTATAATACATTTCAAACTATGACTTGGCCAGTGTAGCTCAGGTGGTTGGAGCACCATTCAGTACACCACAAGGTTGCTGGTTCAATCCCTGGTCAGGACACATACCTAGGTTGCGGGTTTGATGACCAGTCAGGGTGCATAAGGGAGGCAACCAACTGATGTTTCTATCTCACACTGATGTTTCTCTCTCTCTCTCTCCCCTCTCCCCCTTCCTCCCCTCCCATCCTTCCTCTTTCTCTAAAAGCAATGAAAAATGTCCTCTGGTGAAGAAAACAAACAAATTATGACTTGATGGTACAGTTATTCCTATGAGTTTGAATTCTTACTCTAGTACCATGATAGATACCCCAAAATACAGGGGTAACACAATGCAAGAATAAACTCTCTTTTGCATACTCACACCTGTAAACCTCCTTCTGCCCACCCTGTGTGGTCAGTCGGGACACAGACCTCTATCTGCTGAAGGCCGACAGCAGCTAATGCTGAGACGAAATGTCACCCTGGGCCTGTTGTTAATGTGCAATAAGCATTTCGGTTACTGCAACTTGGTTGACTAACTGGGAATTGCTAGGAAGACATGGAGGGCTCAGAGTCAGAACCCAACACACGGTTCAGTGCAGAATGCATCCTCCCAGCCTTTATACCTTGGTCTCTTGTTCTGGGGAGCAAGAAGAGATCTTTTCCTATAAAATGTTTTTGTTTTCAATTAGCCATGGTAAGCAATGTATAAGAATCTTTACATTAGACAATTCTCTTATCCAACTGTATCATGTAATAGTGATAATAATAATAATAATAATAATAATAGATTATAAACATCACTTCACTAAGAAGTTTTCCTTTGTGGAGTTTAGACACTATTCTCAGTAATCCAGTCACAAAAGCTAGTCATTTACTTGCTGAGCAAATATGTATTGAGTACTTGGAAAGGTATCTAGAATCACAGGAATTTTATCAGTTTAAGCTAAACTCATTTGAGATAGAATGTATCCAAGGTTGGGACTACCATATGTTGAACAAATGGCTAGAAGGTACAGAAAATTAATAAGCTTTTGGTTATCCAGAGAAATTGTTTTCAATTAAGATGATGTGGAAATAGGCATTGCTTTTATTGGGCTCTTCCATATTCTAAAAATTTTGTTTCCCAGTACAAAGGTAACTCGACCTCACATGTATGAAAATGGCTTAGAAAATGGCTCATGCTAAATGAAGCGAAGGCACACTGGGGAAACTTCATTCTCCATTCTCCATCACGCTCTGCTTTTTTAAAAAACATGAATGTTAGCTACAAATAAGAGGTCCCTGTTTAGAGGTTAGTTCTGGACCTTTCTACCTGACTCTAAGTGGCATCTCTGGCATTCAGCAGAAGGAACACATTTAAATCAGGTGTTTTGA
Source organism: Tonatia bakeri (assembly GCA_004024845.1). Classification (NCBI taxonomy): domain Eukaryota; kingdom Metazoa; phylum Chordata; class Mammalia; order Chiroptera; family Phyllostomidae; genus Tonatia; species Tonatia bakeri. The sequence continues at coordinate 456,177 of PVIA01000242.1, read as the reverse complement.
CTGGAGTGATTAGAAATTTATACCACCGACGTGTGTGTGCACCATATGGTAGAAGTGTTTTTAACATTAGCGTTCAAAGTGATTATGTAAATATATACTTTTGCTAGTATAGTGATATTTACTCTCTAATTCATTCTCTTTGTAGGAGGAAGATCAGTTTGAACCATTTAAAAATTAGAATTAAGAATTTTTATTTAAAGAAATGGTGTTTTGTTTTCAAGCATATTGCTAACTAGAACTTAATAAAATATGTGTTACCAAGGGTAAGCCCTTATGGTGACAACTTGAATGTGTTTTGCTGAGTATTACGGCCTATCTACAACAGTTTCATAAGATCTCACGGTCAGGAGGAATTGTTTAGGTTCAGTCGAAATAGAAGTGTCAAAATACTTTGAAAGGAGGGTGCACTTGATAAAAAATATGAAGCTATTTCTAATTTGAAATAAGGAAAATAAATGAAATAATGATCCCATTAAATACTAGATAAGAAACATACAGGCCATAAACACTTTGACTTTTTTAAAAAAACAGAGAAAAGGTATATTCATTACTTATATCCCAAGTGAACTGTCTGTTTTCTGTTTCAGCTACCCATGTCGAACCCCTGTCTGCTTGTAGACTGGCAGGTTTCAGTTCACATAAAGAACATGTTTTCCAAAGTGCTGTGAGCAGTTTATCCTCTTATTCAACCCACCTTAAACATCCTACTTCTAAAACAAGGGGAAAGGGAAACAAAATCATTTTGTGGAGAATTAAAATGGAAATTTCTTCCTGCCTAAATTTTTCAAAAGTTTTGAATTAGTAGGTCTAAATTAACTTTCAAATATATGAGGGAAGTGACACAAATCCTTTTAAAAAGCCTACAGATGTTGTAAGCACTTACTGATCACTTAACACACCTTCAATCAGATGAATTTTCTTGGAAGGGAAGGGCCTTAAGATAAAAAGGTTTGAAGAACAGGGAATTCTTGTAAGTTTGGCCACCTTGAAATTTTTACTTTGGAGCTAATTCAGTGAGGTAAAGGAAATAAAAGAATGAGTGTGGTTTATATTGAAAAACAAGTGCTGCATCTGAAATCTAAGCTTTGCTTTTCATGATATACAACCATATGTGTCTGTGTGTGTGCATATATATATGTGTGTGTGTGTACATATATACACATATATTCAGATATCTAGCCTACCAGTTCTTTCTCCATGCTGCCTGCAGTTCTCAGTTTCCTTCCACCTGCTTTGCTCCCATTCAGACCAGAACTAACAACCTCACACCTGTATTTCCGAAGTTACCACCAAGGGGGCTCCCCGCCTTCGTTCTCTCATGCACTTCAGCACCAAGTACATGTTCCTAAATTCCATCTTGTCACTTGTTTAATGGTCTTCCAAGAGACCATTTTTTCTATCAAATAAAATCCATGCCTGTTCCACCAGTGAGTCAAGGTTCCCCAGACCTGGCTTTCACCTGCCTTTGAGCTCCAGGTGCTACTCCACTTCTTCATCCTCAGTGTCCGATTATGTAGACACCCAATGAAACAGCTTCCCCTGGCCCCACCCCACAGTGAGCACTGAAACACCACTAATAAGTTAGAAGCACAGTGCCAGTGAACTCAGGTTTCTACCCTCAAACTCCTCACTTGCTAGTGTCATGTAAAGCAGACCCACTCCCATCAATGCAAACAGTGCCCCGGGTCAAGAGACCATGTGACTGTGAGGTATATTACCTCTACCCATGATAGGTATGATTAACTGCATCCAATTCTGTGCAATAAAAAATTATATAATGAAAGACAAGTCCAAATATGCCAAATGGCATGTTACATCCAAAGTATGCAATGGGCATCTTATTTTTAACATGGAGAAACATGAGGAACAGTATGTTGAGTTTACTAATAGAAAATCATTTTTCCTTTTTTCTCCCACAAGAAAATGTTCAACAAATATTCAAACAGCCAAAGGCTTAACTTGCTGCGGGCACCCACATATTTCAGTCTACCTTCACCTTGGCACCTGGTCTACCTACAGCCCCATGAACACACCTCTTTCCTGGGCACATGTCACTCCTTCCTCTGGAACACCCTCCTGACTTTTTTCTCAGCCCCCTACAATTCCAACTGTCCTTTAAGAAGACTTTTTTCTGCAACATCTTCTTTAATCTTCACTGGTGATAACTAATCTGTCTTCTGAAATCCTGTATTATCTCTGACACGATGCCATATAGTCTTTTGTGCCATTTTTCTTCCTTCGGGAAAAAATTTACACCTACCTCACACCAACCCTGTTCTTAGAGTCTTATATGCATTTTTCCACTTATTTTTCAAAATGACCTTAGATACGATCTTTATTTCCATTTTACAGATGAATAACCTCAGGTTTATTGGAATCAGATTACTTGCTTAAAGCCATACATCCAGGAAGAGTGTGGTTTAAGCCTAGATATATCTAATTCTAGACCCCGAGCTCCTCTCACAGTGCCACAGGGCTTCGGTCATGCTTTCCCAGCTCCAGTACAAGTTATCTGAGGGCAAACACTGTATTTTTGGTATCTGTGTACCTCCCCACAGTCCCTGAAAGACACTTTCTTGACCATCACAGACAGTTAGTAAATGTGTGCTAACAACGGGGCTGGGACCCTGGCTTCTTCTGCTAGGAATGTAGCATAGATCCCACTGCACCTACAACTGTTCTGAAAACACGTCAGCATGTGAGTGAGGAGGCTTCCTTCATTTGTATGGGCAAAGCTAGTCTCTGCAGAAGCAGCATTGCAGAAGCTACACAATTTGGAACCACCTTTCCATGACCTTCTGCGAAATTAGTGTTATAAATTTTAGTTACAGCTTTTAAATATTTCCTGATCAACCTCTTCTTCAATTCTTCTAAAGGGCTCACCATCTAACAGTGTCCCAACTTCCCAACACCATAGAATAGTAAAGTAATGCCATACGCTCATTTGTTAAGCAGCTTGACATACATATCCAACCAAACAACCAGAGAGTAGAGTAATTTAAATGACAAGGCACTATAAAGGATTAAAATATATGGATGTTCAAAAGTCTAATGCAGACATAATTTGAAATGAGATGACTCATCAAGGCAGGAGGTGAGTACAAAGATTTAGCTACACGTACATCATAAAAACTAGGAACAAACTAAATATCCAACAATAAGGAACTGCTTAAATAAATGATGATGTATACAAACAATGGACTACTACACAGCCATCAGAAATTATTTAGTCATTCAACAAATATTTATTGAGGGCCTTATTTGTATGAAACGAATAAAGAAATGATAAATGTCTTCATTGTGCTTAGAGTCTAGATGATGATAGGGAAGGCTACGTGATGACAAGAGGTTTTGTATGAGTGATTGACATGGTAGGTTGCAATAAAGTATAATGTGTATGAATTAACTTTTTGTTGCTGCTGTTTTTCTAAATAACTTGAAGATGTATTTGTTCAGTGTTCAGAGCCTGCCTTGAAGAAACAGATGTATTAGTGAGTAAGTCGGACAATATTTAATCTTATAGAAGAAAGTAAAGTTGCACATTCGAAATAAGACTCTGAGTAAAAAGTAGGTAAACACAAATCAAATGAAGGTTAATTTGGAATTCCATCTAAAACTAATTTTCAGATAGCTTTCTGAAATATTTTATATACTCATTATGAACATACTATTATAGAAAGTGAATTCAAAGGCTTCCATGGAGCAATTAGGATGCAAGGGTGTTGTCTATGGATGTGAGAGACAGTGGTCAGTTGCCTCCCATACATGCCGACTGGGGATCCAACATCCAACCTAAGATTGTGCCGTGACCAGGGATCGAACCCACAACCTTTTTGGTGCATGGGATGATGCTCCAACCAACTAAGGCACCTGGCCAAGGCAGTCTATTGATGAATTTATAACAACACAGAAAAATAAAGGGATCAAAGTCATCTACAAAACAAAAAACAACAAAAATGAAATTTAAAATCTCTTAGAAAATGACAGCAAAAGGACATCTAGCACTCTGAGTCACCCTGTTTTGCATAAGTCTTGAGGATTTTTTTGACTAGCAAGAAGGTAAGTTCTATTGTAATTTCTTAAAGCTAGATAGTAGTAACCAGTAAGATTTATCATATCCAACCTCCTTTAATCTTTCAAATCCTTAATTCTCAGGAATAGAAAGAAACTTCTCTAAGGTGATAAATAGCATCTAAAAAAAAATCCCTGTATATTTAATGTTGAAAAACTGAACGTTTTCTCCCTAAGATTGGGAACAAGGCAAGGATGTCTGCTCTCACCAATGCTATTCAACAAAGAATAAGAAGTACTAGCCAGGGCAATAAGGCAGGAGAAAGAAATAAAAGGTATACAGATGAGAAAGGATCTGTTCCTATTTTCAGATGTCATGATTGTCTACCCCCTTCTCCCTCCCACACACAAATCCTCCTAGAACTAGTGAGTCCAGCAAGGTAACAAGATACAAGATTAACACACAAAAATATAATTATATTTCTATATACGAGTAATAAATGTGGGCACCAAAATTTAAATATGCCATTTACAATTAGTAAAAAATGACATAGGTGTAAATCTAGCAAAACAAGTACAGGACTTATTGCTAAAACTTTTTTAAAGTGCATTGAATGAAAACAGTGAAGTTCTAAATAGACGGAGAGGCATCCTGAGTTCATGGACTGGCACACTCAACACCACAAAAACGTCGATTTCCTCAAATTGATATACAAACTTAATGCAATCAAAATCTCAGCAAAATTCTTTGTATATCAAAACAAGAGTTTTGTAAAATTTATATAAAAATGTAAAGAAACTGGAACAACTAAAATAATTTTGAAAAAGAATACAGTGGAAGAAATCAGTCAGTCTGACTTTAAGATATATGGCTGTGGTAAGCAAGACTGTAGTACTAGTGAAGAGATAGACATTAGATCATTGGAACAGAATAGAGGACTCAGAAATAGATCCATACAACATAATATGTGCAAACGATTTTTTTACAAAGGTGCAAAAGCAATTGTGTGGAAGAAAAATAACTTTTTCAACAAATGAGCTGCTGCATAACCATTTATAAAAAGAACCTTGACTTAAACCTCACACCTTACATAAAACTTAACTCAAAATTGTCCAAGTTAATTGTAAAATGTAAAACTATAAAAATATCTTGGAAAAACGTAGGAGAAAATCTTTGGGATCTAGAGCTAGGCAGAGGGTTCTTAAACTACACCAAAACACCATGAATGAAGGAAAAACTGGTAAACTGGACCACCAACAAAATCTTTTGTCCCATGAAAGACTCAAGAGGATGAAAAGACAAATTGCAGATCAGAAGAATATATTTGCAAACCACCTATCTGACAGAGGACTTGTATCTAGAACATATAAAGAATCCTCCAAACCCAGCTAGTGAAGGTGCAGGGAAGCAGCACCGTTCACCCATCACTGGTTGGAAGGCAAAATCCTGTAGCCGCTATGGAAACAGTAGTATGAGGCATCTCCCTGGAGATGGCTCAGATCTATTTCAGAGCATCATCTTTCTATTGCTATAAAATCCAGAAGCTTAAGCACCTTTCTGAACCACACCTAATCTAACAGGTGTCTCCCATGAGCTCTTCTCGGAAGTACCTAAGTCCTTTTCGGCAAGGTCCTTGAGAAGACACATCATGTAGCTTTGGCGGGCAACAGACTGCTAGGTGTTTGGAGTGAAGTTGGCTATTTAGGCAGGAGAATCTTACTGCTTCATTTTCCTGGAGAAATATTAAAGGCCTGGGTACTACAAAGGGAGCACTTCCCAGTACTAACGTCTATCACTAAGTTTCCATCTTTCTTCATACTGAGACTGCCAACCTTTAAACACTAGTTCTGAGACAGCCCAGCAATAGTCCCCCAGACAACAGCCTTGAGACGGGGATGGGAGCCCGTCCTTGTTTTCTCCCGTCTCATTTCAGAAGGCTCTTCCCACTGCAAACAGCAGCACTATTTTTTTTTTCTTCTCCTGACCTTTGCCAACTGTGTTGCTGTACTGCATTTGGAAGTATTAACAATGGCCATTACCTGCCCTGTTTATTCAGTGTTAAGTATTAACAAGGTCTGTGCTATCTCAGCTGCTGCTGTATTTCTCCAGCAGAGACGTGCCTATGTAAATGCTCTACTGCAAACAGGAGCCTTGTCTTTCTCTGGGTGGGGGTGGGGAGAAGACGTGGAGATGCCTGAAAGAGGAGAAGAAAACAGTAGCTGTGTTTAAAATACCGTTTTCAGGGACACATAAACTAATTGTACCGTGAAATCTTGCTCGTGGCTGATTTCGCCTGCGCCTTTGGTCAGTTTCGGTATTAACTAAACCAGGGGCTTCCTATAAAGCAAGATTTTCCAGTTTTGCTTCTAATGGCTTCAAACAGTTTGATAGTGAGTAAAGAGTGTATAAGTACTTTACAGAATAAAGAGAAAAGAAATGAGCCTTGGCACTGAACTCTCTTTGTTTGGGGTCAGCATGTTTGGTTTCTTGTATGGAACGGCTATGCCAGAGTGGGCGGAGCCTGTTTCTCAGCAGATGGGAGCAAACTGACAATATTAGCTTGTGCACAGAGAGGAGTGAAGGGTTTTTATTAAAACTCCTATCAGATACTGCTTCTTGGACAGTGAAACTGCAAAACTTGCAAAGAGGAGGGCCAAACACCTTGCACAAGAGATCGAATACAAATAAAACATTGACTTGGAGGGGGAAAAACATCTTTCACTAGAGTCAGCTCTTCTGCAAAAATCGGCTGATGCTCATAAATCTACGTAGGTTTAGGCTTGGGTCGGGTGACAAGGCAAAATTCTGTCCTCAGACAGAAGCAGGGGACTGCCTGTGAAACAAACGGAGGCTAAACCCACACTCTCTGGATGAGATCTGATGCACAGAAAGCAAAGGCGTGGGTCACCTTTGCATGCTTCAAGTACAGTTACACAGAGATGGGAACGGGCAGCACGTGGGGAACAGAGGCTGTTTCTCTTCTGTCCATACATCCCTTGGAGAGAAAACAGCACTGCCACCACCAGATGCACACATTCATGTGTTGTTTAAGAGCAGGACTTTGGAGTTACCCTTGCAAGCTTTGGTTCCCAATTTAACCACGTTGTAGCTGTGTGATCTTGGACGGATTATTCAACTCTTTTTAAAATTTTTCTACTTTTTAAAAGTGAGCATGGATTACTTATGTAAAAGAGATTACAGGGAGGTGAGAAAAGAGTGATTTGCTGGAAGTACTTCAGCAACATAGCCTTTACATAAGAAAAAGTGCCTCCATTTGTTGAGGGTCCCATATGGACCAGGCACTCCAGATACAATAGTCTAATCTTCTTACAATCCTGCAAGGTTCATATTATTATTCCCAGTTTATAAGATGAGAAAACTGAGGTTCAAAGAAGCTAAGGAATTAAGACTTCATCTGAAAATTGGAAAAGGGCAAAATCATCTACTTACATTGCTTACCTCATTTTTAAAAAGATTTTATTTATTTACTTTTAGAGAGGGAAGGGAAGGAGAAAGAGAGAGAGAGAGAGAGAGAGAGAGAAACATCAATGTGCGGTTGCTGGGGGACATGGCCTGCAACCCAGGCATGTGCCCTGACTGGGAATCGAACCTGTGATGCCTGGTTCGCAGCCTGCGCTCAATCCACTGAGCTACACCAGCCAGGGCTTACCTCATTTTTTTTTTTTAAAGACCCAAGAATTTCCCTCCCCACTTTGATTCTTTTTTTCCAGATCCAACTCTAAGTCATGACTACTGTGGGAGTCTGTCTTCCTTTTTTCGTTTCTTCGGCCAATTTAACTTTCCTAAAATCACTCTCACCCCTGTCCCCTGGTGTCACTGATCCCAACATTTCTACCAAATTTGCTTTGGCTTGAGCCCCATCCTCAACCCTATGGCTCCTATCAGACCCACCTCCACCATCAGCACCACCGTCATAACGACAGCTGACACTCGGCCCTTCTCCACATGCTGGACACCTTGTGAGTAATGTACCATTATTATTCCCATTTTGGAGATGTGGAAACTGGGTCACAGAAGAGTGAAATAGCCTACCGGGGGCACAGCGTACGCGGCAAAGGAGGAGGACTAACCTCAGCAGCCTGGCTACCCTTACCCAGTCCTGCAGCCACAGCCCTGCAGGGACCCTGGTAAGTTCCTGACTCTAGAAAATGTGTCTGAGCAGGAGAGAGGCATGAATACCTGTGAAGAAAGTTGGTAGATATATTTTATGGTGTTGGAAATAAAATTCTTTTTATTGTAAATGTGCATTTTTAATCACTATGCATTATTATTATTTAGTGGGCTGGCCTAGGAACATTGTTTTTATGGGAACATAAATTCTGAGTTGCCCCAAGAACTATTGGAACAGCCAGCCTGTTCACAAGTTAGGGACTGCCTTTGCTTCCAGTCAGGGTCAAGTTAAAGTGGGGGAAACAGGAAAAGGGGAGAGGAGACACTTCAAATTCCTCGTAGACACAATTCCTGCACAGTGGAATGCATTCTGGATAATCCAGCTCAACTTTCTAAGGGTGCTAAAAATAAATGCAAATGGTTCATTAGAGCTAATCTGGCAGCCGAGAGTGAATATTAATAACATAGAAGATCAATAAGATGCCTAGCAAAGAACAATGAATTCACTTGGTTCTAGAAATAGCAAAATTTGTGTAGGCCAGAGAAGAAGTGATGGGGCCAGAGAAATTCATCTCTTCTTTATACAATCCAAGGAATTGAGAAAAGACAATAGAATATGCCCATTTCTTTTTGGTTCTGCCCACTAAATAAGCAGTTTAATCAATTTTTACCTTTCCCTTCCTGTCTTCACCTGCCACTACTAACTCAATAGAAGAATGTATAACCCTAGTTCAAATACAGGTCAAGATGGCTATTATAAATATTATGAGCTTATGCCATTATTTTCTCCCTCCGTACTTGTCAGCTGTGCTCTATTTAAGTAGAGGACTGCACGTGACAGCTTTTACCCACAGCATATTTAACAAAAAAAGGGGTTCTATGGTCAAATAAATCTGAGAAACGCTGCATGAGAATCCCCCTCTGAAGATACTGGAGGCTCTTTGAAGTCCTTCAGGAAAGACACCTGTACAACATATGTAACCCAGTGTTTCCCAGACCTGTTAGCCATCTAATCCTTTTAACTTTGCCCCTATTAACACCTGCCCGGAATGAAGGTAAGAACCTTAGACCAGGAGAACTGAGTTGCCATCTGTCCTTGTGTGAAATAAGTCACTTATCTTTCCTGGACTTTAGTTTCTTGAAGGAGCTGGACTATGTGATTGATGGCTACAGGCTCTGTCCAGCCACATGGTTCTAGGAGTATCTTCACCTCGTCTCCTTAAGTGGTCATGGTCAACAGCATGGAAGTGAGGCTCTGTGGAGGCTCTGTAGAACAGCTAGCTCTCCTCTTTGAACCCAGGCCTTTGAGCACCTCCCATCACCCAGAAGCAGCCTAGACAATGGTCTCTTTTATACCCTCCACATTCAGTCCTTTATGCCCACGCTGAGCACTAATATTGCAAAGGCTGATAGGATGGGGAGCCGGATAAGTGGAGGGAGGGAATTTGTAGAGAATTGTTAAAACAAGCTTACATTTGTTCTTTGAAACACTTGCTGGCATTCAGACATGGCTTTTAAAATAGTTTCTTGTGCCTTTTTCATTTAAATATGCAAGTTTAATAAACATTATACGCCCAAAGCAGAGAAATGAAACAAACTCTTACAACTGATTCCTCAGATTACATTCTTAGGCTATATTCTCAGCTAATTTCAGCTGAGATGCTGTTCACCCTGACATTTCAACTTTTGGGGGAAAAATGATCACAATCTGGAGGAGTGTTCCTAGTATTAAAAATATGGCTTTTATACAGTTTTACAAAATTACTCACTTTTATTTATATGGTTTTTCTCCCTTAAAACCGTCTAGAGAAAACTAAGCACGATCTAACTACAAGTTGAGGTTGGGCTTTTTATTTTCTTGTTTTCAGAGCAAGGACACATTATTGATACATCAGCAATAGCTCACAGATATGTAAATACCTAGCATTTGACAGGTATTCCAAACAGTGTATATGTGTGCATTAATCTTAACAACAACCCTCTAAGATAGGTGCTACTAGTATCCCAATTTAGAGACATGGGAACTGAGGTGCATAGAGGATTCATAATTTTCCAAGGTCATATACCACCACTCAGAAGTAAGTGGCAGAGCTGAGATTTGAATTCTGCAGTCACTGTTCTTAATTACTATGTTATATTATCTCTGGCTTAAATGTGTGAGCCATACGCATAAAAATACATAGACCACTGAGGAACACAATGTAGAGTTACATGAACTCCATGATGTAACTAAAGAAAAAGAAATTTCTCACCTCTTGGTTCTCCTTCAGTCAGATGAAGGAGGAAAGCTTTGACTTACATCATGAAGGATTTAGGTTCAATATAATGGGACACATTCTGTCTGTTCAATGTATTTAAGGAGGCTGCGCAATCTCTTCCCCAAATGCTCCATAACGAAAGTGAGAGAGCAATTTGGAAGATCCTGGAAAAGTTCCCAAGGAAATTAAAATAGGCTAAGTTAACTGTCTCCAACCTCGTTAATTCCACTCCTTCCAGGAGTATACCATGACTATTTTTCTAAGTCATTAAAAGAATGTTCTTCAAAATGAACTAATAAGCAAAATAGAGACAGACTCTTAGAGATAGAGCAGGCTGCCAGCTGTTGGGGCAGGGAATGAATTTTGGGGGACTGTGTGGGGGAATGGAGGGACTGAGCCAAAGGTAGAAAAAGAGAGAGAAAACTCATGCGCATGGACAACAGTCTGGTGACTGCCCAGGGGTGGGGGCCGGCAGAGGAGGATATGGGGGGATACATGGTGACAGAAGGAGACCTGACTTGGGGCAGTAAACACACAGTACAGTGTACAGATGATGTGTTGTGGAACCGAGCGCCTGAACCCTGTATAAGTTTACCTACCAGTGTCAATCCAATAAATTCAATAAAAAGGAAAAAAGTTATTAAAAAAAGAATGTTCTTCAACCTGTTAATGGGGTAGCAGAGACTGAGATGAAAAAGACTCCCCAGACACAACAACCAATGTAATGTGGAGTTTTTCTCTATCCCGATCAACACAAACCAATTTGGAAAAGGCTTTTCTGAGATAGTCAAGGAAATTGCATGAAGAACTGGGTACTAGAAGATACCAAGGAGTTATTGTTAATTTGGGTGGTCTGATAATATCATTTGATTACATAAGAAATTTCTGTAAGTTTTAGGAGATACTTCCCAAAGTAAATAAGGGTGAAACAACATGATGTCTGAGATGTTTACTTTGACCAAAAAAACAAAACAAAACAAAACCTAATAATAACAAAAAGGGGTTAGATGAAGGAAGAGTGGCAAAATCTTGATTACTGTTTAATCTGAGTGATGATATATGGAGGGCATGTTTGCCAACTTTCAGAATAAAATGTGTTGATTAAGACTATGGAAGGACTTTTCTATCCTAATGAAAAGAGGCATATGATGAGTAGTTTCAAAAATGCTCTAGAAATGGCCAGCTACACACCTGGGTATATGGCTCAGTTCTCCTAAGTCTGGGGCCAGGAAGAGGACGTGAGAGTCAAGGGGAGGGCACCGGCTGACTGTGTGGCGGAGAGTTGGAGGGAGAAAGAACCACAGTGCGGGGCCAACGTCATTCTGAGGGAGATGTTAGAGGACTAGCCTGCCGCACTGGCTCTGCCATTTCTGCTTCAACTTCCTTGTGAAGTGCACTGCTCACCCAGTGCTCTCAGCCACAGTTAGAAAAACGAAATAAAATGAGCCCGGTATGCCTGTTTACCTTTGCGTTTGGCATTTATAATTTCACTCACTGACTGACTCTGGGTCTTTAGGAGTAATTGGTTTAATTTTGAAGTGTGTGTGTGTTGTAAGCGCCTCCTCTATCCGGGTGGTTTATAAAGTACCTCCTTGTCTTTCACCCATTGATTGTACTTTTATTGTAAGACCAAGAACCGAACTTCCATCTGGTATTCCAGGTGTGCATATTATACATTTATCTTCAGAACAGTTCATATTTCTCAATAATTTGGAAATGAGGCTTTTTTTCCCCAAAGAAAATGACCACATAGATAAATAATTACACTTTCCTTTAGTACCTTTACTAAAGGCTCATCAAAACATTAAAATGCAAATAAAAACCTTTAGAGGCAGGAATAATACTGAACAAATTAATTGGTCAGAGTGAACAAATACTAAATTTTCTAGCATCCTGTTATCCCCCAGCCCAAAATGTATTTATAAAATGCACTAGGTTATGCTTTTAATCATGCTTCCTGGTAAATTTTCCATCTTAATTTTCTCCCTAACATTAAAATATAAATGCTTTCTGTTCTAATTCTTCATAAACACCCATTATGGAGAGTGAATGTCTCATCAAGTGGGGAGAGTAAACTTAAATTTTCCCCAACTACTGGACATCATGGCGTTGCCACTGGTTTAATATGAATAACACTCTAATGAACATCTTTATGTGTGATACTTTCTTACATACTTATGTATATTTCCATGGGACAGACCCTCAGAGCATAATAAAAAAACTAAATTGAGAACGGCATCTAGTCATTTACCTTAACACAAGAGAGAAAAGGAGAATTTGAAAAGGGTCCCACTGAGGGGTGGGTTTGCACTGGACAAGCCCAAAGTCCTGACTCTGGAATCTGTGGCTCAGTCTGTGTGCTTGAAGAAATGCTGCTCTGTCTTGTTGCTTCTCAGTGGCATGTGGTGTTAGCCTTGGTCTAACCTTAGTCACTTACACTAAAAGGTCCTTACTCCAGCTGTTGATTTTACAGTGCAGCCAGCTGCATTTGCAGTCTTAACTGTTCTAGTTAGAATTTCCTCACTCCTTTGCTCCCCCAGCTTGTACCTCGAATGCAGCACTCCCTCCACCCACCTCATAGGAGAGTGAGTGGTTTGCACGGTCTGCCACAGAGTCTATAGCCCATCTTTTCCCCTCGCAGAGCCCGGGGCTGCACTCCGTGGGCAGTAAACAGCACCAGGACATTCATTCATCTCAGTTAAATTATTTACACCATTCTGTTCTTGAGCAAGGATGGGGTTGGCCAAAAAGTTCGTTTAGTTTTTTCCATACGATGGCTCTAGTGTGCGTGGTTGCCTTTAACTTCATTTGAAACAATTTTGTTAGATCGTATTTTGACAGCTGTCATATCAGCATGCATTTAAAAAAATTGTCAAAATTGGTGAATTTCTGTGCAGCCATTTTCATATTGAAGATGGAAGAAAATATGCAAAATTTTCAGCATATTATTCTTTATTATTTCAAGAAAGGTAAAAACACAACAGAAACACAAAAATAAAAAAGGCTTGTGCAGTGCATTGAGAAGGTTCTGTGACTGATCGAACGTGTCAAAAGTGGTTTGCGCAGTTTCTTGATACTACTGACATTTTGGCCAAATAATTATTTGCTGCGAGGCTGTGTTATGCATTGGAAGATGTTTAGCAGCACCCCTGGCCTCCACCCTCCAGAATCCAGTAACGGGAGATAGCCGACACGCTAAAAAATACCCAAATCAATAAAGTGATTGATGAAAATGAAAAATGTATCTTTTATTTTATGGAAAAAAATAAGTGGACTTTTTTGGCCAACTCAATAAGTTCCCTTTGTATTATCCTCTGCCCCAGTGCTTAAAAACACCTCTCTCTTTAGCTTCTCCTACAAGTTTAATGAATGCGCTGTTTGCATCCTCTCCTGGATAATTAATAAAAATGTTGAGTAAGACCATGGTGAACATAGATTCCCACCCTCCTCTAGACTCAATCTACTGCCATTTATCATTACACGTTCAGTCCCTCAGGCAATTTTCAATCAATCTGACACATTCAAATCAATCTGAGTTCTTTTTCTGAACTAGATTTCATGAGACCTGGTATCAATTGTTCCATTAACTTCTGGATGTGTTTAGCAATACTAATATATCTAGTGCATTCTCTTGTCCACTTGTTTTCAGATTTTCAAAAAAATCAATTAAGTTGGTCTAACATAAATAATGTTATCAATCCATGCTATTGTGGCTCATGGCTCTAACTCCCGCTACATGTTCATAAACTTGACATCCCAAATTCTCCATCTGTGAGCCTTGTAGTTTTCCTGATTCACTTATTTATTCAACAACTGCCTATGAATGCCTACTGTGGGCAAGAACTATGCTTGGAACAGGTTTAAAATGAATTCTGTTTAGAAATTAGTTATTAAGGGACTTTTGTTCTGTGAAATATACAGGACAATGCTTTCTTAAACTATTCTTTTTACTATACGCCAGCAACAATGGATCATAGATGGGGCAGAAAGAAGAAAGTTCAGTTTGGAGCCTTATTGGTAGCTGTGAGAAAGTTTCCTGGGGTAAGGATTCTGAAAATGTGGCTAAAATAAGATATTAGAATGAATCTGTGCTCTGATTATCTGTGACATCTCTGCCAACAATGCTCAGGACAATGTAGAATCAGATGTTCATCCTTGACTCCAGTGTCAGTCTGTCTGTCTGTCTCATTATTCTTCATGATTTCCAAAGGAGAGCTTCCGAATAATAATGAATTCATTACTACTTCCATTAACACTGGTTAACACATCATCCAAGACCATGCCTATTTATTTGTTTTCCTCTCCTTCTTTTTTTTTAATGAAACAGGTCTTCATTACTGTTTAATTATCCTTATTTGTCTTCTTAAAGGCCAGTTTTAAAAAGCAGTTCAGAAGCTCAGCCATTTTGCCATCAATAGCTCAGTCATTTGAGTGTAATCATTAAGCTTATCTCCCCATTCATTTGATGCGAGGCCTCCTTTATCTCTGGTATGCCTTCCTTTCTCTTTTTTATTATGTTTGTATTATTAGCCTTTGCACCACTGATCCCCATAAATACTTCTTGGTTGTAACTCTGGAACCTCTTTGATGATTCATGCTCTCTTGTGAGAGTCCTACAGACAGACTCCATTTACTCTCGGGTTTCTTCGCTGTTGTTCTTTTTTCCCTATTTTTGCACCATTGTCATCATCACTTGCACACTGCTTCTGGTTTTTCCAGAGACGTCTGGTCTTTGTGGGGAAATCACTGACCCTGAGTGAAGTACCTGCCCCAGTTTTACAAGCTGAGAAGCGCTGTGGGAACTTCCGACCCAGCTACCTGGCCAGAGACTGCTCAGATACAACCTGCTTCTGTCCCTGGGACAGATGCCACCCTCTCAGGAAAACCACACCCTGAGCAGCACAGCTCAGCGGAGGCTGATGCCACGGGGAGCAGGGGGCTGCTCCCTATTGTGAGTTGCCCACCTCAAAATGGCACACTTCCAGACACTTCCAGCAATGGGTCTTCTCCTCAACACTGGTATAATTAGACAGTCAATTCTCTCTTTCATTTACCAATTATGCCTCCAAGACCACAAACAAAGAGAAACACTAACTTACTTTTCTTCTCGGGGAAATATCTATGCTTATATTTGGATTTTGATATATTCATTCTTTCTCTTTTTTACTCCTTTCTTCTTTGTATGGCATCTGAATTTGCAGCAGTTAATGGTTGGGCTAGACTGATTACCAACTAGTTTTCACTTTCTATTGTGGTTCAGAAATGCATTTTTTTTAAAATAGGAAAATTTTAAGAAAAAGATTTGTTTTAAAGAGCTCAACTAGGGAAAAGTCATAAACTAAGGAAAAAAGGGTCTATTACTATATCAGTAAATATACTGTTTGCAAATGTTACATCGATCACTTCAATAATATGCTTCTTTTTAAAAGACTGAAATAAGACACCCATAATTATTACATAGATGCCATTTTTGCATCAACTTAGTGAATGTGTGCATTTTTCTTTCTTTTCACTGTAGTAAGTAAAGGTGTCAGTTTATTATGTTCTTTAAAATGCATTCTAAGTAAATCAATCTTATTTTTTTTTATTCTACACCTGTATTTTTAACTAAAGTTATTGTCTATAGTTTACAGAGGACTCTTAGCTAGGTCTGACAAAATATGATGATGGAGACAAAATAAGGAGGATATATTTCCTCTTCTGAGTGACAGCTACTTGCATATTCACACTTTTTTCATTTGGGAGTGGGTATAGCATTGCTAGGAGTGGGAAGAAATGAATAAAGTGCAGTATAGATATGTAGCCTTTTTCCCGCCACATCTTTCTCGCTGTCCATCCCAGTACCTGTGACCACGTTGCCCTGACTTACTTCCGACACAGTTCCTTTCTCCTTCAGTTCTGGCCCTGACCCTGTCCTTGGGTCCTTCCGCCTCGCCCCTCCCATTTCATCTTGAAGTGCGGCACCCACCACCCATCAGTAACTTTGTGGCAGTTTTGCTGGGCACAGAGGATTAAATTATTTAAAATCACAACCATGTATTGATAAACCACCACGCGTAAGGCGTTGGACCACGAACACCAGCTTTGGCAAGGGGCCGGCCCTAAACTGTTCAAACACACCCCAGGGAAAGACTGCCCTCCGGGGACAGTCAGGATCCGCTGTCACTGACTGATTAAAGGAGAATCAGGGCCGGGCCTCCAACAGCTCATCCCAAGTCTCGTCATCCCCACCCCATCCGTGTCCTCCTATCTGTTTTTTTTTCTCCTGATTCTTCCTTTTCCCCCATTGTTTTTACTTCTATATTTCCTGAAGACCACAGGTTCCTTCTCCTCACTTTGGCTTCCTTCCTTTGAACTCTTAGGCATTCTCCCCAGCCCTCCCTTCGGGCTTTCCATCCTAGTCTCCCAGCAGCTGAGGGACAAACAGGTGCCTCCGACCACCACCCTCTCTGCACTTCAGGAGGTGGGAGTTCTGGGGTCACCCCTGCCACCGGGCGAGACAGTTTCACCCCCGAGGATGGTAAAAATCCTCCTCCTCATCACCTCTCTAGGCGCTGCAGCGTTAGGCAGCGATGGAGGCTCCCTCATTTGATAAGGGCAAATTCAGAATTACTTTGGTGGGTGAGAAATCAGCATGTAACACCGTCTGACAGACGCGAGCTCTAGTTATCGCGATAGGCAGAGGCAACGGGGATTCAAATCCTGCGAGAACGCACCTGTGGCACGTGGTGACGCTGCGCCCCCCTTCGCTTGCACAGCGCCCCCAGCTAGGGCCATTCGCGCTGCCTGTTGTGTTAGAACACGATCGAGTGGGGCGTTCAACACAAATGGAGCACAAATTGATTAACCGCAAAGAAAACTTCTCCATTCCCTTCCAGTGCTTACTCCTTCCATGATTTAAATACCTATTCCTCAAACATAATTGTGCATCCATATGAAATCATCAGAACGCGGGACCTTCAGCTCTCCTCTGAGGGGCGAAGCTGAGATTTTGCATGTATAATATTATTACAGAGAGAATAAATATTTAAAAATGAATTATGCAAATTTTTTTCTTATAGACTACGTCAGAGAACAGAGTTTCACACTACTTCCAACTCTAAGGAAGTTTGTGACACTACGTGAGGGGGTAGGATGTTATTACAGGACAGACGGCAGACCCTCCGGGCCTGTCTCACTTCTCTCACTGAAACTTTATTATATTAAATTTTGATTCAAATAAGTAATCCATCGGCAACGGCTTTGTAATATTGCTTATACAAAGATTTTCAATGAATGACATTTGCTGAGGTGGAATTTAACTTGAATTTTATAATAATCCTGTGGTAGTGTCTTGGAAACTTTTCCCCATAAATTTTAAACTTTCATAGGGTTAGTTGCCATATTTTAAAAATGACAAGATTAATTTAGTCAGAAACTTCCTTCTACCACCTTGACTTGTCAAGATTTATCCGAAAAGTTCTGTCCTTCACGAAGCTTCTCCTTCTCCCCCGACAGGAGTGAGATCTCTGCACCCCGTGAGCGTGAGGGACGCTCACGTCCCCTGGAGTTCCATTTCCGCCCGGGCTTCATCCCTCACTCCCGGCGCCCCTGGTGGGAACTCACTTTGCGCCCTCCGTCCAGGACGACTGGCCAGGTCCCGTCGGTGGCGAGGGCTAAATACACGGGAAGTGTCCACAGAAAACGCAGGCGTGTGGATCCTGACGCCGGCACAGCCTCGGATTTACGTCTTCCACAGGATGCTCTTTCCCCCACTCACCAGACGTTCCCGTCGCCCTAGCTGTAGCCACAGCAGTGGAGACTGACAGTCCCAGAACTGCAGAATTGAAAGGGGTTCTAGGTGTAACGCACTCAGACCCACTCATTCAAAAGACAGAGCAAAAGCTGAAGGGCCTGGAAGCGGCCTTTTACCAGAGTTAGTGATAGAAGTGAGGCAAAGTGGAAGTGGCTGCCTGGCCCATTTTTGCAGCTGAGGACCTGGTTTTGGAATCTGTTGAACTTCCAATGCTGAACAAAGAGTGTGTTTTATCCTCTGTTCGTGGGTACTGAAATGGTTCATTAGTTATGGTTAAACCAGGCATTTAAAATCATCTCACTTTTCCTTTCAGTTTCTCACCAAAGCTAAGGAGGCTCAAAGTCCTTTACTATAAAACCTCTTAGCCATCCGAAACTTCTTTTTATTGCATATCACATACAATGAGAGCACTAGACTCATACACACACATTGCTGGTACAAGTAAGCAAACTGGTACAATCTTAAACGAAAGGCATTTGGCCATATGTCATAAAAGACTTAACACGTGGACCCTCTTCAACTTGTCAGTGTCACTTCGAAAAACTTATTCTGAGGAAAACTTACTAGAGAGCTAGAAAAAGTATCTGTTTTTCTTCTTCTTTCCTTGCACTTTGGATACATCCCAAAGTTTCTTACAATGAATTTATGTCCTTTCTGCCACTGTGAAAACCCCTCATTGTTTGTATAGAATGAGGGAACGGAACCGGCTGCTTGCCCTCCAATGTCGCTTTCTGCTCTCATGCTCTGCTTTTTTTTTCTGGGCAAAAAGTTACAGAAAAGAAGAAATTGTGTTTCCTAGAAAAGGCCATCAGCTCGTGAACAGGTGTTTGGTGCATTAGCTGGTGTTTGAAGAAGAATAAGGACCAGCTGAACCTCTTCTTCCCATACAGATTTCACATCAGCAATAGACCTAAAAATACTTACTGAACACATCTTATGAGCCACACTGCACTAAGAGATAGGTAGAAGCAAACCTCAAGGGCATTTTCTTGCCCTTCATATCTATGCCCTGGAGCCATGGCACAGCCCTTGAAAAGAGGACTGTGAATGAGAGGCGGTAATTAATTTCTAAGTACAAAAGGTAGGAATTTAGAAAAGGGAGAAGCTCACACTGAATTGGTACACAGTAATTTCATTGGGATTTGACTTTGACAGAAATGGAAAGAAATTTTCAAACCCTTAAAAGTCTGTTGAGGTTTTGCTGTCCAATGCTCATATATCTATACATTCAACTATTCAGTACTGAGCCAATTTTTGTTTTGCTTTGGATGTGAAGGGTCTGAACCAAGAGCTACCCTGATGTGGAGCACATCAGGCAGAAGGCACTGCTATCACTGGGTTGTATTTCGACTCCCCATTTGTCCAACTCCAGTAAATCGTCTACTTCCAGTTAACAATATACAAGTGTAACCACACTGAATAGCACATTGGTGGGGATTATCCATGGGTAGAAGCAGGCAGAATAATGCTCGAAAACCCCACCAGGAAGCAATGACCAGACACAGGTCAAAAATGGGTTTAGTTGCCCAACAATATGTGTCAAGGAAGTGGTTAAACTCTCAAAGATCATGTTCATGTTCATGTTCGAAATGAGTGAAATCAACACAGTCCTTTTCAGATCTGATGTCTGAACTCAGGGTCCAGATTTTCTTCCATGTTTAATACAATAATGCAATTACTGAAATTGTCACTTAATAAAACACAGCTTTTAAGAGACAAACCATGTCTTCACCTCTAGGAAATACGTGAATGTCTTTCTGTGAAAATGGTCATAGAACAATCAAGTTTCGCTCTAAATTGCCCCACCTCAGATAGAGCGGTAAATCTGTAGTTTAATTCCTTCCACAACATGCTGCTTAATTTTTTGCTAGAGTTTTACCCCATTGTACTTTTTATTGAGGAGCTCATACGAGAACAAGCAGCTTAACTGAGAAAGAATTGGGATGGACTCAAAGCAGAAACAAAGTGTATCTACCAAAGGCAATGGATTGGACGGGAAAGTAAGGGTCGGGACATACTCCTTTTCTACATGGCTTGTCACTACCCCACAGCCTTAATCTGTTCATCATATTTCTGCTGTTACCTGAGCTGACACATCCTGCCAATCAAAGTTTTCATTAAATAGCGAGTGCAA
The DNA here is from genome assembly GCA_004024845.1 of Tonatia bakeri. NCBI lineage: Eukaryota > Metazoa > Chordata > Mammalia > Chiroptera > Phyllostomidae > Tonatia > Tonatia bakeri. Next base: position 435,847 of record PVIA01000242.1, on the reverse strand, counting down.
GTGTTTTCCTAATGCACAGGAGGCCCATTCTGACACCATTTGTGCTAATGCGAGGCAAGGGGATAATCCACCAACAGCCCATGTCACAGCATGCTCCATGGCTTTCCTGGATTCATCTTCCACAGGTGGATATAGCAGCCAGGTAAAGGGAGGCAGAGAAGGATCACGATCACCCAACAAGTAGAAGCATACGTATTTACCAGCTCCATCTGCATTGTCAGGGAATACCGCACAGAGGATGAAAGGGTGACAGTGATTTAAAACCTGCCCCCTGCCCCCACTTCAGTCTTCTGTGACACTGCTGGGCCACACAATGTCCCTTCCAAGTCAGGTGCTGAGCTGGATCCGCACCTTGGCCTCCGCCCCATTGACGGCTCATGCGACTGTGCGGTCCTGGCTCAGCCACACAGAGTCTCCTCCAGAGGAAGGATCCCGGTGTACGTATTTCTGCTTTCCTCCTCCCATGGCCCGTGAGAGGGCCTTTCTTCCCATATCTTTCCATGTGATAGTCACCCAAGGACAATTTACTTAAAAGTTGTTAGGTTACAAAAATAATCCTTCCTTTAATTTCTTTTCTCGGCAGTTGGTCCCCTAGAGCCAATCTCTAGAATCGAACTCTTGTTGTGCATTTTAGAAAACATCTCCAAGGGGAACAGGGATTGAGAAGAGCTTGGTTAGAGGCTCCGAAGCTCTGACATGCGCAAGGAGAAACTGCCGGAGCTCCACTGCACGCTGCAGAGCCGATGGTGCACGGTACTGACTTATACGCCCACATAAACTTCCCGAGTGGGTAAACCTTATGTGAAGTGATTTACCACCAAAGGGAAAAAATATTTAAAAACTCTTAAAAATAAAATAAAGCGGGGGGTGGAAGGAAACTTTAGAGGTGATGGATAAGTCTATGGCCTCGATCGTGGGGATAGCGTCACAGGTGTATTCTTATCGACAAACTTAGCAAATTGCGTACATTAAACACGTACAGCTTTTCGTATGTCAGTCAGACCTCCACAAAGTGGTTAAAAAAAAAAAAAGCAAAGAAAACACCTGGGAGACGACAATGCTCAGGAGCACAGCAACTGCTGTGATGGCAGCCGCTTCCCCCGGCTCCTCAACCCCACTTCCCAGCACAGCCTGAGACTGGCTTCAACTGTGAGACTTCCAGATATCAGGCCAATCTGTCCCAAGTTCCTTGTCTTGTGCCATGTTGTTCACCAGGACCCAAGCATAAGCTGAGGTCCCTGTGGTCCTGCTTCAGAGGGACAGGAGTAGAGGACATCATCTTACTTCCCTGACTTCTCTTAGTCTGCGGCTGATTGTGTAACATGATTTAATAGATTACTGGGGGAGTGAGGCACTAGGAACTCACTTATCTTTCCTGGAAAATCTCAAAAATCAAGGCTGTTTACAGCGAAGTGCGGTAAATGATTTCTAACCTCTTGCTTTAAAAAAAAAAAAAAAAAAAAAGGCCCAGAAACAATGGAGATGTTCCTTGACTTCAGTTTTCATGGGACTCCTTTCTCACGTTATGACCTTTCCTCTCTAAAACTGGAGTTTGTACTTTAAATAGAGATTTCAACACATGAATACATTCGCTAAAAAGAAATGAACTCAGTTTAAATGACTAAGCAAGTGAGCTGAATGTCATTTCCTCTCAACAGCCTGAGCAACACAGAAGGAAAGTGCGCAGTGAAGGAACCGGGGCAATGCCCAGGTCTACAAGATTGCAACTGGAGAGAGCACGTCTCCGTGGGACACAACTCATGGAGATCTGCAGCTTTGGCTCTGAACAGATGCAGCTGCACTCAGCACTACGCTAACTAGTGTTAGTTACATGGCTAACTAGTTACCCAGGCTATCCACCTTTGCAACATAACCAGAAGCACGCCTTCCTTCAGTAAGACAAGGCCCAGTGAGCTCAGGGGTGACCTCAGGCACATGGACTTTAAGGCATGTCGAACGGTACTTTGCAGAGAATCATTGCGTTTAACAAACTCTCGGCAGGCGCCCTGACTAGACTCGATCTATAACGGCCTTTTGTCTCAGGCCACACTGCTCTGCTGTACAGGGTGCTCTCTGCGTGGATAATTGGTTTGGCTGTCCATCCCACCCATCAGGTGATACAAAACTATCAATCAGGCTAAATGCAATGTGAGAGAAGTCTCTTTAGCCAATTAGTCAGTAATGAGAACATTAGCCACGATATCTTCTGCAGAGGGCACCTTAGCCATTCCACCCGAGCCTGAGAAGATGACAGTCTCTGCGTGATTAATAAAGACCGCAGGAGGCTTCAGAAACCCTACATGGGTGAAGAAGAGACTCCGAAATGCACTTGGAGGCACTATGTCTTGTTAGTGCCATGGAGTACTCTCTGCAGAAACACAGAACAAACAACGTCAAAGCTGGAAGGGACCTTGAAGATGATTTGATTTGATCCAGTGCCCTCGTTTCACAGACAAGGCAGGGAACAAAATGACTTGTCCAAGGTCACACAGTGTGCTGGCAAAGCTGGCAGGCGCTGCTCTCACTTCTCGGAATAAAGATTTTATAGGGATATTGAAAATAAGCGAACAAAAGGTGACGCATCCATATGGAGAAATTCCTACATGGGTCTGATATTTTTGTCCACTGGGGCCAAAGAGGTTGTATTTTACTTCCCTGACTTCCGATTGTGTGCTCGGCACAATCACCTCACATGGCACCTTCAGAAAGTGCTGCATGTATTTAGAGCAATAATTTCTAAGCCAGACTCTCTGGATCCACAATGCCAGCTCTGCCCCTTACTAGACGTGTGGCTTTGGGCAAGCACGCCACTCCTTGTACCTTGGTTTCCCCACTGGTCAAATGGGGATAACAGTGGGACCCACTCTGCAGTACTGCTACGAGGATGAAAGGAGCTGGTCTACGTAGAACACAAGAACAGATAGGGTCACATGTGAGCTCAGTTGCTACTGGGGAAGGTGCTCTTGGGATGACAGGGACGATGACAGGGCTACTCTTACAGGTGCAGGGGTACTGCTAAGGTAAATTAGGGCAAAGTAAACAATGTGGCATAAGCTTCCTCAGGAAGAAGTCTGAGGGAATGATTGAGAGAAGAGTAAATTCCAACGGAGAGCCACAGTGAGGCCCACATGCCTAAGACAGTTATTTGTGGGTGAGGATGCCATACATCCTACTTGCCTGTTGGGATGGCCCCTGGGGAGGGGCACCTGGATGCACTCAGGTGGAAGTCTGTGTGGCCACTCCCCACTGCAGCCCACCAACCAACGGGCCACACTTTAGGGGACTGCACTAGAGGGATTCAAGAGAACTCAGCACACCTTGGTGGAAAACCTCACTGTTCATTGAGTTGCCAGGCATTGACCTTGGAGGTAACTTCACCTTTTCTAGAGGCTTCCCTAATCTGGTCCTCCTGGCCCCACAGCACTCAGGCACAGCCCTCATGCTGCACTTGTCACGCTGTGTGGTCTCTGCTTGGTGACTTGTGTGACTCCCCTACTCATTCCATTTCTGCATTCCTACTCCCTAGTAGTCATTCCTGAACATGAGACCAGGCAGGTATTTGACAAAAGGACCACTTTGGTGGATTGTCCCCGTGCAACATACACAAAAACAACAAGAGACACCCTGATGCGGAGGACTTACCGCACTGCCATAACGTGCCTGTGAGGTTGTTCTCTTTCACCTTTCAAGAGCAAATATACTCTCCCCTTACCACTACTGACCACAGCCCGCTCCCACACAAAAAAATACACACATAGGAGAGAGTAAGGGCAACTTCTTTGCTGCTCCTGGGGCAGATGGGCAAACCAGCACATGCAAACACTCATGGACCCTCAACAAGGGCCCGAGGAGAGTGGAGGGCGTGCAGACACAGGTGGGCACACTGGGAATGCACTCGAGCACCGAAAGTTTAGAAAAGGCCCAGAAAAGGGGGAGGGGCACTGCTTAACATCTGGCTTTTCCCCTTGTATGGTATGTGTATCTGGTCTCATGTGAGAAAGACAGGGAGAGGGGGAGGGAAAAGAAGAGATCTTGTAAGACCTTTGAAGGTAGGAGTGCATTTTCCTCCTCCTTTTTACTCCACCACAGTGCTGAGGGAGCCTCCAATCATCTAAATGAGTGGATGGATACCGGGTGGGGGACAAAGGGAGACAAAGAAATGCATTGGGCGTAGGAGACACCCCTCAAAGCTCACCGACACTCCTGAGAGCCAGGGACGTGCCCGTATGGTTTTCACATAGATAAGTGGGTGAAACAACTATGGGACATTTACATGGAAGTCTATTCCACCACTAAAAAGGAGAAAATTTTCCCCTTTGCAACAGTATGGATAAACCTGGAGAACATTAGGCCAAGTGAAATAAGTCAGCTGGACAAAGACAAATACCATATGATCTCACTCCTATGTGGAATCTAATGAACAAACTGAACTAAAGCAACACAGACAAACTCATAGACGGAGAGCAGATGACAGTGGGAGAGGTTGGCAGGGAGGGATTGAGCAGAAAGGAAAAACGACTCGTGGACACGAACAGTGTGGTGATTGCTGGGGGGAGGGGGTATAAGGGGACTAAACGGCAATGAAAAAAAGTCCAATAAAGATTAAAAAAAAGAATTCATGGATGAAATTCGTATCTAGGTAGAGGACGAGGGTCCCTCCCACGTGAAATGTTACTCTCTCTCCCATACGAGGTTAATGTGGTTGATACCTGCCCATCTGTCCACCCCTCCTTCCTCTAACCCCAGTGTGCCCCATCATCTCTAATACTATGCTCAACAGAAACTAGAAATGGCAAAGCGTACCCCTGTGAAAACTCAACAATATGCAGGGGAAAGTGCTTAACAAAAGCACATGATAATTCTGTGAAAAATGAAAATGTTAAATTGCACACAGAACAATTGCTATATTTATGTCTTTCATACTGACCTTATCTTGCCGGGATAGGGGAATCAGTGTCAGGAATGAACCCTTCACCGATTTAAATAGGATTCAAATAGATATTTTATGCATAATAACAGTCTTCTTCCACTATTACATAAACATAAAATATTACCCTCCTATTCTGGAGACGTTATGACAATCTAAGCTAATACATTTAATTCAACTCAAGTCCCTGAGAGAACAGAACTACAATTACTATCAGGCAAGTGCTTGATCCAGTCTGCTTGTCTCTAAAATGCACGGTATGAAACTTTCATGGAAGACACCGTGAAGTCACTGGGTGGAATGACACATGGCGAAAGGCGAATATTTTTTAAAATATTATACACCTCACACTTAAAATAAGACATTATTTCTTCAGGCAGAAGCTATTTAGCACCCAATAATGTGCAAGCATTTCTATACGAATGCATACTGAGGCACCCTACTTTGAGAAAGGCAAGTCACACTACTTTGGGAGCGAGTCTTGAAGAATGGGGCTGCATCCACGCCACCAGATATGGACATGTTTGCTAGCTTGGGCTTTGTGGAGTCAGGCAGAGGTAGGACAGTGACAGTGGCCCAGGAAGAAAGAGAACAGGAGTGATGGAAGAGAAGGGGAAACAGGGAAAGACAGGAGGAGCAGCTACTCCAAATGGGGGGAGCAAAATGAAATGAGGGAGGGTCCCCCTCCTCAAACAATCAGGGCAGTGATCTCCCCTCAGTGCTATTTAAGATGGGGAGATGCTTAATTTCTGAAAAAGAATACATACAATGATAAACATAAAGGAAAACCATACCTCTGAGACTGAAAGGGAATGTGGCAATTCCATCAACTGGACGCCTGGGCCGCTTCACGAGGGACCTTTAACTAGAACTGATCGTAGTAAGACTATATGGGTAGTTGCCTCTTGTTCATGAGATCAATGAATATAACAGCTAACCTTTACTAAGGTCTGCTAAGCGTAAGGTGCTATTGGAAGCACATATTAATTCATTTAACCCTCACAAAGCTCCTGGGAAGTAGGAGCTATTATTATCCACATTTTGCTAATAAGAAGTAAGTGGTGTGCCCAAATCACACAGCCGGGAAGTGGCAGAACTGGGATTCAAACCCAGCTGTCTGACTCCAGATGCAGCACTATTAACCATTTCATTAGCGAGGGGTTAGGGGAGTAAACGAATGAACGGATGAATGAAGAAATGAGTGCAAACGTTATGCTCACTATTCCTACCTTGTGGCTTTAAAGGCTGCTGGCAGAGCTGGTCTGTACCACAAAGAACTGCCTTATGAACAACTACGGGCAGACAAAACCATGCCTCACACACATCCCAGGCCTGCCCTGATCTAGTCTTCCATGGTAAAGGGGCAGGGCCAGACGTGAGGCTGATGTCTCAGTTGTCTGGCCCGGCCACACAGGGCCGTGCGGGAAGGCAAGGCTGTGTGTGAGAAGTGACGGCGGAGCTTCCTGTGGGCCCCACGGGCTTCCTGTCGGAGGAGAGAGACCTGTCCTGGTGCCCTGGCAGCATTCCGAGTGGGCACAGACTTGACACGAACTTTGAGGTTTCAGTTAGTGGCAGGGTCTCCACTTCCTGTTCCAAGCTGTTGAGTAACAGTCTTGTTCTTCAGCTCCCTGAGGTGTCAGACCAAGTCTGACAAAACAGGTCTACCCTTGGGGACAGACAGACAAACTACTCAAATTCGGGACTGCTCTGGCATGCGGGATCGCGCTAAGCAGATGACAATTTCAATGTGAAATGCATATTTTATGCATATATTTTCCCCACTCCTCTGCTTCTCACCCCTCTTCTCTCATGCTTTCTCGAGTTTTCACTGATGGGTGCGGACATTTCTGTCTGTTAACTCTGCACTCGTGCGCCCTGGGCTCTGCTCAACTCTCTGATACCAGGCAGAACTCTTTTCCTCACCCGGTTTCAATGTAGTTGCCCTACACTTGAGAAATAGGCTGTTTCAAAAGCCCTGCTTTTTGCTCTATAAGAATGCTGAGGAAGAGGCCTCAGGAAAGCAATACTGTAACATTTTCCAAGCAGCCGTCTGGGGGATTTGTGACCTTACAAAAATTTCTGGTGGTTTTTGACATCTAACTTCCTCCCTTCCCTGAACTCTCTCCATCTCCCCACATTCTGCAACATATTTTCGGGCAAGTAGTTGGGCCAGTGAAGAATTTAAAAAATGGGAAAATTGGACACTCCCAACTGACAATACATTTTTTATTGTAAAATTGCAGCACCGTCCCTGAAAGAGCTTATATATGTACATACAGTATATTTTAATCAAACCAAGTGTGCCTACCTAGATTTAGCTCTTGGGAAAATTCTAACAAAGACAACGCTCTCAATCAGTTCAAAATAGTCTATTGTGACAGGAAAGTACCTTGAAAACTGGCAAAGACTTACTCATACATGGAACCAACTTCCCCTCTAGGGAAAATCAGTGAATATAAATTCATTAAGGCGGTTAATTCCTCCATGCAAACAGCTCCTGACATCACCGGTAATACTTAGAAAAATAAGCAGCCTTTTCTAATGAACAGATTGCAACTCCCAAAGTGAAAGGAGTTGAGTTCTAATTATGCTCCTTACATAAAGGGAATAATAATACATGTTCCTTGTCCATGGGGGTGTTTTAATTATAAGACAAATGGGTAAAAATACTCTGAGCTCTTCTGGGTAAGGCACTACCTAATCCCAGGATGGTTCTATACAAAAAGGAAAAACTAGATTGGTGTGTTTTCTGCAGCCTCACTGAGGGCGAGGGGCCCCTCCTGTTTTAAGAGCTGAAAACCGTTAGCACTGGAGATACTGTCAAAATACATTTCCCTCTGGTTCAGAAAAGGAGAGAGGGAGGGCTAAAGGGTGGGGTGAGAAGCAATTGTCATCAAAGCATTGTTAATATGAACTGAATTATATTACAATGGCGATACTTCAACATGGGGAATAAAAATTGTTCTGTATTATTGTGGATTGACAATGTGACAATTGTTCATTGAAAGTGGATGACAGCTGTAGCATTATAGCTCAGTGTGCGACACAAGATGAATGAGTGTTACAAGTTCTTCCAGAATGGGCCCCTATTTCACAAGGGTTTGTATCAGCCCCAATAAATACATGCCAGTTTTTCACTATGTCAGCAAATTTAGCATCTCTTTACAAACCAATGTGTTACCAGTGGCCTCAAAGTGCCAGTGTCATGTCCCTGCTTAGCGGATTTGCAGCAGCTGTGAAATGTCAAGTCGAAATGCCAGGAAGGATATACACAGCGCCCCAGCAGAATAGATGGTAAAATGCCTGTGCCTGGACACATGGCAGCTGACGTCACACTGACTCCTGAGCCTCGGGAACAATGTTTCTGAACCTTTGTCTGGGCACCCGGCTCATCTCACCACACACGAGAGTCACCTGTGTGCCCCGTGTTCCCAACTACGTGCCTCAAGAACTTACACCATGCATGTTTCCTGATGTTAATAAGTCAGAGACCGGAGATATCTACACTGTCTCCTCATGTGAGACAAGGCTCACTCCAATTTACTTGACAAAAAAGTAATACAAGGGGGATAAGGCAGAAAACCACTCATAATATTTGTACACATGGTGACTAAGTTCTTAGATGAAATTCATGAAACCTTGTACTGATTTTCTATGACTCTGACCACGGCAATACTCAATGTGAATTTGGGGGCAGCCTTGAATAGGTGCCTGGAGCAAGAGTTACCTATCCCAGGAGCCTCTGAAGTGCTGGTAAGAGCCGTTCAAGAGCTATCGACAATGGGCAAGGTCTCCATTTTATACTTAGAGACAACAGAGCCACTTATCCCTTAATTGCCGTGGCCAAGTCTTCTCGATTAAGCATAGCAATCTGTCTTGGTCGGAGAGGAAAAGGACTCGGCATGCAAAGGGAACAAAATTCTGTGAATATTTTCCACGCTTCCATGCTCAGTATGAAATAGAAACTTCCTCCAAAACAATGTCAGAGCTCTTTTATGCTATTTTCCAAATATTTCTGCAGGCCCATGGCAGAGGGGCACCTCCTGGCCCTTGTGTGGTCAGGCAACATCATCGGCCAGTCCTGGTGAGAGAACGGTGAGCCAAGGGCCACCGTACCTGCGTTTCTGGGCTGGAGCAGCACACTGCTGGTGTGAGACCTTTTGGAGCTCTCTTTCCTTGGGCACAACCAGGGATAGTGGCTATCCCTGAGATAGTGGCTCATTTGGTCACAGTGGGTCCCTGGGTGACAAGGATAAGCAGAGTCCCTCCTTTCCTCACCAATCCACAAGAAACATGAGGAAGAATTAAATATTTGTTGTTTTAAACAGCTAAAATTTGGGGGTTATCTGTTGCTATATCAACACCTACCCTCTCCTGATGGATAAACACAATCATATTTAGCTGATATGATGTCGTGATCTGATTTAAAATATTGACATAAAATGCCATTCTTCTCTACACATGTTTTAAAACCTGGAGAGTTACAGACATAATCTGTAAGGTTTCCTGGGCTCCATGATGTGTTCATTCATCAGGCATTTTTCAGGGCCCGCTGGGAACCAGGCACTTACATTAGGGACTCTGGGAAACCTGAGGCTAAGGAAGACACAGCTATGGCCCCGGGACACTAAAAATAAAATGGGGAGGATACAGTTTCATAATTTCTACAAAGGAGAAATGTAGGGCTAGCCATTGAGATGCTAACAGCACCTGGGAGGCTGTCTGGACTCGGGGCTGGCACGGCAAAGGCAGTCTGTGTGGAATCATGCATCTGTCTGAAGTGGCTTTGCAGGGAGGATGGTGCGCATATGGGACCAAGGACAGTGCCCTCCTCTGAGCTATTGGCATAACCAAGAATACAGCAAGTACAAGTCCGAGTATGGGGAGTTTCTGAAGAGAGAAAGGGAGAAAGGCTATGGTACTTCTGAGGACTGGGAGATGCATCCTGAGTGGGAGAGACTGAGAGGAAAGTTTCACAACAGAAACTATATCTGGGATGGACTTCGGGGCCAGGATTTCCACAGGGGAGACAGGGGGAAGAGGCATAGTCTGGAAGGAATGCCCAGCTTCAGCCAAGGCAAGACAGGGCGAAAACAGAGGATGCGTCAGGCATGTAGGGCAGAGAAGTCATAACTAACGTCTAGAAAGAATGTTAGACAAGAGTGAATTTGGCGAGAGAACTCGGAGGGACTCACAGGGATTTCTGCTCAGCTGGCCGAGGCGGGAAATTCAGGGCAGCAGAGGTGGAAGCAAAAACAGGGATTTGAAGGGAGAGAATTGCCAACCAGAAGGAGAGACGCAGGGAGAGTGGGTCTGGGCAGGTCTACGTGGCCAGAGCACAGAGCCTGTATCTGAATAACAAACTTGGAAAACGGACAGGGCTGCAACCCTGAGATGGAAGCACCATGCGCACATTTCCAGCTCGAAACTCTCAGCACAAGACTGAACACAAAATAGATGAGCAGTGAATGAACATTAGCTACTGGCACTCGCCGGCCAGTGAAGGGGCAAGTCAGTTTTACAGGAGGTGCAGTCAGTGAGATCTTTTTTTTTTCTTAACACCTTTGCCCACTTTGGAGCCTTCAGTTTATCCTTAACACTTCCCCCCAAAAGAGGACAGCAGGAGACGAAGGCATCACTCAGATCTGAGCATTTAGTGACCTGCAAATAGTTCTGGTTTAACCTGGATGGGACGGCAGGTGAGTGAAGTCAGGTCTGGAGATTATCTGGGAGTTTCAGCTTTAAAACGGTATTTGTGAGAGTGGGTGCATTTACGGTCTTTTACTTTGTGATAATCAGAAAAGCTGCCTCTTAAAACAAACAAAAACCTGCCGTTACCCAGCATGTGGTCAGGTCTTGCACTGGTAATTCCCTTATGGTTCATCTGATATCGCAGGCTTTCCTTTATGAAAAAATTTTAGTTTGGGTTCAAGAAAAAAAATTAGTATAAAAGCTGGAAAAAGGAGGTGGCATGGGAGAAAAATGATCATTTTTCTATGTGATTCTGAGAAAGTAAACTGGATTTCTGTTCCCACACTAGGACACAGTATTTCAAGTATGAAAAGAAAATATCTTGAGGGAAATGGACAGCTTAACTAGGAATATCATCTTTCTGATATTCCACTAAAACACCAGCAACCCAGGAATAGGTTACAGAGAATTACAACACCCTTGACTGAGAAATAAACATGGGTTATTTTTTTCCAAAAGGCACATTAGCTCCCAAGTAATGACGCCATCTTAGAAAAGTTAGGGGAAATTTATTGGGAACCTATTGGGCACAGAAGCGAAGACAGTCTGCTTGTGGCAGGACTCCATGTGGCTGCAAAAGCAGTGGATGCCTCCTTCTCCTCACCGAAGAGAGCAAACGTTTGCCACAGAAGACTACCCTGGAATCTGTTTTGTTCTAAGGTCAGATCTACAAAGCCATAATTACCTAGGTAACTTGGGTCTGATGTTGCCCAAAATATCCAGGTAATTATAGGAGAAAGGTCATTTCCTCTGTATAATCTCAACTGTACCACTGGCTGTCTACACTGGCAGTTATCCAGTTAAGAACAGCTTTTCATTACACTTTGTGCTTGTATAGACCTTGCCAAAGACTGTGACATTCTGAACAGGTGATTTTATTACTGGCCTTTATAAATATTCCTCCTCTCTCATCCCCTTCCCCAGGATGATATGATGACTTCCTCCACAGAACCGTATATACAACACCCTCTGCTAATTTTTACATTTAAGAGCGTGCATTCTGGAACGGGAGAGTGCTGTGAAGCAGCAGAGGAGAGAGGTGAAGAGGGGGGAAGAAGAACAAGGGCGCCAAGATCTGCCGAACTGTGGGGATAAAAGAGGAAAAGATTCATGGGTATGGGGGGAGGGAAGGGATGCAGTGTGGGGGGGAGGAGAGAGAAGCAAAGCACACACGCAGGTCACAGACGTCTTATTCAGAGTTTGAGCTCTGACAACACAGGCAGTCTGGGGGCAGAAAGAAGCACATCGCCTGTCTGTGATTGCTCAAGAGAAGCGACCATTCCTTTTCTTCACAAAGAAAAATATGGCATTTATCTCAAGTACAGCAGGCATATTAGGATTCACCTCCCCCATTCTCTTTCTTCCCTCTTCCTCCTACCATCTCCCTCACCGCCTCCCCTTCCTGTTAGAAAAGAAAAGGTGGGAGGGGAGCGGGAGGGGGGAGGACCCACCCGCCACAGACAACTCGGTGGGAGTCTCTTTCTTCAGCTTTTACCAGCCTGTGGGGGTCAGGATGCTATTGGTTCAGCTTGATGTGTGATACGGTGCCTCTCACTTAGCAACAGCGAGCAGGAGAGACAGGAAGCAACGCCACCTGGCTCAGCGAGTGAGTGTGCGGATGGTTTAAAGGGAGCCACTCAGGGAGACAGAAGGCAAGAGAGAGAGAGAAAGAGCAGTCTGAGCTTAACATATTGTACCACTAAGAGCAAGGCTTAGTCAGGCTGCTAACAACAACCAACAGGCAGACTGCGGGGGCGGGGGCGAGCAGAGCTGGACACGAGTCATTTGTAATGAGTGTCTAGGTATAAATCCCATGTCGAGTGCATTCATACATTTTTTTTTTTATGGACAAACTAGTTGGGGTGGTGGGTGGGGAGAGAGGTGAGCTATGTAGGCAAAAAGGAAGAGAGGAGATAAACCTAAAACTCTACAGTGAGTTTCTAGGTTTTATTATGGTTTCATACCAGAGTGCTACTAGACAAGAAAAAGTAAAATTGGGGTGTACTTGAAAAAGTAATTGACTATGTAATCGCAGGCTTGTTTTGTTTTGTTTTGTTTTAATTAGTCAACACAGGAGTTATTTCTAAATCCTAAATTCCATTTTAGCCCTTGAAAATTAACTTCCCAGAGTGGCGAGTGGCAACAGCCTATCTCTGCTAGAAAGCAGTGTTTGCTTTTTCTCTGCTTCCTTTGTACTAGGAGGACATTTCTGAGAAGGACGGTGCTAGAAGCTCTGAAAGCTCATGTGGCCTGAGCATGACAGGACTCGGGGCCAGTCACGACAAGGAACCGCTGTCTGCCTTTCCTGTTCTTCCAAGTCTCTTCCTAGAACCTCCCCTTCCCTTCTGTCCTAGGTCCTCCACCAGACTTTGGAAGGGTTCTCTCACCTGATTATCCACCCCAGCTCAACCCAGCCAGCCCATCAGCAGCCTAGACTGCGACTCTCAAATATTGATGGGAAAGTACCTTTCTCCCCTTCCTAGAGAAAACGGGTGCCTTTCTGTAGGGACTGGGGCCTGTCACCGGACCCACTGGGGCCCTAGAGACAAAGGCAACACCCTGCGGGGCACAGATGGGCCTCCATCAGCCCAAATAAACCAGACCCCATTAACCCTTTCAGCTCTGAGCAGGAAAAGCTACTGACTACAGTGACACCTACTGCTCGGGGCACAGCTGTACAGCCTGGTATTGCCTACCAGGTTCCCCAAAGCAGCCATTGGCTCCACCCGCGTGGGCTCCATTGCACACGGTTCTCCCCACTCTGGGCTCACACCTGAGTGAGGGACTTCCAGCCCCTCCCTCCTTGGCTGGACTCAGGGCCTGGATCTCAGGGCCCCCGAAGAGGCCAGTGGGTCTACAGCCCACCAAAGAGTTCGCTCTAGCAGTGATTGTACACAAGTCACTGGGGAGGGGAGACAGTTTGACTGAGTCCACTCCTCTTTCAGAATCATTAGTAAGGGGTAATCACTTTATTTACAATCCTCTTTGATACCATTAAATTATGCTAGGAGAAAAATAAAACTTTTATCCAGTGTATCTACAGAGAAAAATAGGATGGTGAAGCACTCACATAATGGAGATATTTAGGAATGCCACAGTTTTTATAATAGCATATTAATTAATCTGTATTTTTTTTTTTACTATGTGTTTAGCCAGATCCCAGAAATTCCCTCCCATTGAGGGGGGAAAAACCCATTTATTTATGAAAGTCAAAGTTATACTTTCCTGAAAGCATAGTAAAAAATGCCTCTATGTCAATGATGAAACTACAGGTAAGTCTATTCTTTTCTCCACTAGGACAAAAAGCACCCTCACTAGCAGAATCCATGATCTCCCCACCCCCAACCCCCACCAATAAAACCATATTCAAAGTTCTAGGAATAGAAAGTCTAGATGATTATAAAAGTAACAGATCGGGCAGGTACAGCCTGATTCATTTTTGGCAAAGAATATCTAATGAATCTTCACTGAGGTAGGTACCCATTGAACTGAACACTAGTAAGACTGAAAATTCAAATGTCACTCTTCTTTGAAAACGCTCGAAGTGCTTTGCAAATATTTTGGTTTTTATTCCCAAGCATCCCACTTGGAATAGCTGAATGTTAAATTGTGGAATTTTCATTTCTTAACGGGAAGACAGAGGAGTTCTGCAGCTTGTAAGATCACTGAGCGAGCTGGTGGAGGGCTGAGAGGACAAGCAGGCTTCCTGACTTCGATCCCGTGGCTCCGCCCCGGGGCCCCTGGCACTGGGCACTGCTCTCTGAATCGCCGCGAAGTCCGCCTCATACCTCTAGTGGGTGGATGCCTCATGCCTGGGTGTTAATCTGTGCAAAGCTCTACTACTGTCTCAGAGTGGTGGTGTCATTCTACATCCTCCTTAAAGTTTCTCATTTTGTGATCTCCTTTGTCTGTTGCTTTCACAAAATGGGTAAAGAAAAAAAAAAGTATGTGGGAGGCTTGAGTAAAACCTATGAAAAGCCCAGACGTGGTTCAAACATCTGTCAGGTTAAATGAAAGGCTAAATTTCCCCACCTAGAGGTACCTAACTCTCTTACCTTTTAATGCTGAAATGAGTACTGGGAGGCTACTCAGCTAGGGAGCTGCTTGGACTCACCACCCAGACACAATCCACAAGGTGGAGCTACTATGGGGTATCCAGCTATGTGGTCTAATTAACGGCACAACACCGAAACCTCCCTTCCTTGTCACAGCTGCACACTGGCAGAACACACGTGAACACAAGCTCATGTTGTGTGTGCAAAGTAAAGCCCTGTGACCATGTCATGAGTGACCAAGCCCGTGTGCAGACACCTGTTCAATGGAGCCAGGGCGGTAGAAATGTAGGCACAAGTGGTCCTCAAAAATCCCACGTTATATGTAATGAGAGGCTCCTTCCTGCCAAACAGTCTTAAATCTGCTATTTTCTCCTAATAGGGAAGGTGAATGGTGGTAAATTTGTCCCCATGATTCATTCCTTGCCCAGATGCTGTTTTAACATGAAGCCCAAATATCTAGCATTAACCTAATGGATGAATGTCACTTACGAGCTGTATATAACAAAACAGGCATAGAGAACTTCCCTCAATCCAAATGTGAAAGTTGCATTTCATTAACTCTGCCACGCAAGATGCAAATGCACTTCGAGGGGCTCCATGGTCTCCAGATGTAATATAAACTGTCAGCTCCCACCGGTGCTCCTGGTTGGAGCTAGATTGAGCCTTCAAATCCAGCAAGGCCAACACTTGCCTCTCCAAACAGTCCTTTCCAACATCCTTCATCTCTTCCAGCACCGACCTAGAAATGGGGCCCCTTTGACCGCTCCCCGCCTCATCTCCTTCAGTGACTCGCCAGGCTCCTTGGACTATGTGTAGACCTCACACCTGGCTCCCACTCCCATCTGACCTCAGGTGGCCCAGGCCGGGAGCACAGCACAGTACCCCTGGCAGGTTGCAGGGGCCACATCCCCTGCTCCGTGTCTCCCCGCAGGCCGTCCAGCTTCGACTCACTGTTCAACCTCACGACCAACAGTGGTTCGTGTTTGACGGTTTCAGATCTCCAGAACTTTGCCGGAACCACATTCATACAATCCCTCTTTCATAAACAAAACGTCACAACATGCACATGCATGTGTGTGTGTATCTATAAAAAAAGTTTGTGAATGAATACACCAGGGCCAGCAAATCTGTTCTATAAAGGGCCACTTAGCAAACACTGTAGGCTTTGGGAGGCCAAAAGGCAAAACCCAGGTTCTTATATATACAGTTGTGCAACGAGAGAGAAAATGAATTTCTACAAAATTTTTATTGACAAAATTCAAAACCTTACGTACGGATGCTAAAATCTGAACTTCATAGAATTTTCACATCTCATGAAATATTATTCTTTTGTAAATATGTAAAAAGTCCTCCTTGGCCCGCAGGCTGTGCACAAGCAGCGGGTGGGCCTGCTTTGGCTCATGGCTGTTTGCTGACCCCTGCAACGCACATCCAATGGTTAAAACTGGTTACATCTCAGGAATGGGGAGGGGAACAAAAAGGTAATTTGGGTTTTTTTTTCCACTTTTTAATTAAGACATTTCTGTATTGTTTGCATCTTTATTATAGGCATGTATTGCTTTTATGATTTGGAAAACTGTAATGGAAGACATGATTGATTGATTAATTAAAATAAAGACTTCTTTAGGGTGTTTAGGTTCCTCCATATCCTTCTTACTGAACTCAATTTCCGTTACTATCCTCTGTGTCTACTGGGATGGCGGTCTCTTCGTTATTTGCCTCAAACCCTAAACCCACTGCTATTTCACCTTTGCCACCAGGCAGAACCACACTCATATTTCAGGGCTCACTCCCTATTCCTGCCTGCTTCCTTTGAGACTTCCCATTGCTACAACAGTAGGAGGAAATCTTCAGTTCTCTGATCATCACTTGTCAGTTAAGCTGGAACCGTTTATCTTGTCTCCTCAGTCACTTGCGAGCTCCCCATAGGCAGGGACCACCTCGGAGCCTGAAGTGTCCCCCGCGGCTCCAAACAGCAAGGAATGGTTCCACTCAGGTGTCCAACCAACGCTGGGTGGCATTTTAGTCACCCTATGCCAAAACACAACTGCAATATATTTAATAAGCATCCTAGGACCCATGGATGAAAGTTGTAAGAATAGAAATTTGTCTTAATGTATAAAAATATTACTTTTTAACTCTTAGAACTGTCCAACAATGAAATATGCTGCCTCTTGAAATAACACATTTCCTGACACTAAAAAGTATTCAAAACACAAGTGTGTGACCATCTGCCAGAGGCACTGCAGAAGGAATTCCTGGGTTATTTAGGGCACAGCCACGGCCTCCACAGCCCCTTCTCCCCCAGGAATTTGTTATTCTTACCAGTACTCATCCCCTCCCTCCAGTATCTCATGTATTTGTTAAAATTAAAGGATTTAAAATAATAGGGGTGACACGTTCCCCACTCAGATCATAAAGAGCTCTACTTCTCTGCGCTTTGTTGCCGTTCTGTGGATACATTATTACGGCATGGACTGGTCTGAGCAGATTTAACATATCCGGCACACTAACACTAATACTGACCCGAAAAAAAGACCCCAGAGCGGAGAATTTTTGCCCCTATTTACACAGCTCCCTGGGGACAGTTCCCTTATTGTTTTTTTTTTTAATTCTTTTAAAAGAAGTTGTGGGTTAACTAATTACCTCTCTGAATGACAAGATATAAATCACAACTATACTTATATTTTGCTTATCCTGAATCTAGCTTCACAGATCTTTAGAGTGTTGGGGAAACGCCGGGTTCAAAAGGAGCTGAGAAACACACATCCCACTACCTCCCTGGAGGTAAAAACGTAACCCCTGACAACTCGGTCCCTCGTAAACGTGACTGCGGAAAGCCAGAGGTCCAAAATTACACATTATGCACATTATGGGTTCTGTCGTCAAGTCCCTACTGACTGCCCACCAGGGTCCAGGCCCGGGGACATTCCCACACTCAGGGACTTAACACCTGTCACCTAACGAAGGGTAAGTTTCTTTAAAGGAAAGAAATACACTGACTGGCTTTCCGTGTCTTTTAAAGACCAACCTTTTTTAGTTAAAGGCTTGGAAACAGAGAGCTGGTGGCAGGAAGGAAACAAAGAAGGCAAGTGTGTAGAAAGAAGGAAAGGAGAAGGAGAATCAGAAGTGAGGACAGGGAGCAGTGGGCACTTACAGAGAAGACAGGGGCCCAGGGCTCTGCCGGGGGTTAACGCCGAACCCTCTGGAGATCTCCGGGCACCTGTTACACGTGTGTACACAGCCTCTGTGCCACACGGTTCCTGTGATACGGCACCTTCGCTTTCACAAATGACCTAGCGTTCAGCAACAGGAGTGACCTCGGTTTCCCAATGACTTTCCAAGGATGTCACGACATACATTCCAAAAAGCACCTATAATGAGGTCTGGCCCACGGTCTGCCTTCAGCTAATGTCGGCTTTCTTTTCATGCTCTCCTGGAGTCGCTAAGGAAAGACTCACATTCTAAGTCCCCTGGCCACACAAGCAAGTCAGTGGGCAGTGATCACAGGTTAGAGTCACTGAGTACTTTGCGTGTGCAGGCACGAAGCCGACCACTTCAAATGTGCTCTTCCAACAGTCCTGTGACATCGGGCTCATGTTCAGGAGGTAAAACTGAGGACTAGAGGTTAAGAAATTTACCCAGCATCATAAGAATAGTACATAACAGAGCCTGAATATAACCCTAAGCAGCCTAGCTCTAACTCCAGGGCTCTTGAAAACCAAGTTCTAAGACAGAAAAAGCACGCTGACCCGCCCTCCCAACTTCACCTACACAGCACACAGGAGCTGTTTAATTTCTGCACGTCAGAGAATGAGGCGGGAAAACTTTGTTTTATTTGTTAATGAAAGTTTAACAAAACAGTTCTTTTCTTTAAAACATACACAATTAATAAAAACCATGCCCTAGAAATCCAAAATGAAATTTGTCTCAAAAGATTGATACAGACCCCAGGGACTATTTGCCAGAACTTTTTTCCCCCCTTGAAACCATAGGAAAACGATACAATCAGTCAATTTATTGACATGAAAACAGAAGAAATCTCAGGAACAGACTCTTGGGCAGCAAAAGAATGTTCTAAAGTGATGGCTAAGATAACGCTTTATCTGCTTTTAAGAGGAATACACTATTCTACATAGTTCAGTTATCCAGATACTGAAGTTTTAGTCAATGAAGTAAAAGGTATTTTTTATGGAAATCATTCTGCAATATTACATACCTATATTCATATGTCCTTGAACAGAAAACACCATCTTCCTGATGGTTTATTACAGGATCATCATGATGAATAGTATTAGTAATAAAGTCTGCTAGTCAATTCTCTCAGGTTGGGGGAGGCATTGAATTCAGCAGAGCTCTGACCTCGAATTAAATGACCCCAAACTGCCACACCTCCCAGCTCTCAGTCTTTTTATTTGTAATATTTATTTTGTTTATTTTTTAAGAACTCACTTCCAGGTTCCAGATGGGTGAGGTTGATGGAAGCTTTCCCTCCGAATAAATGTAGAGTTACTCTAATTTCCTCTTTATGAAACTGTCTTTCTTGAAAACCCAAATGTGGGTTTCTGGGAAAGTTTGACTTTATTAATTTAAGAAATCAGGAACTATACCCATTTAAAATTAAATACCAACATATAATTGATATTTTTTTCCAGGAAGGAATAAAAGTATAATTCTTTTAAAAAGTAAAACAGAATTTTGTTTTCCATTCAGTGCTTTGTTTTTGGTGGGAGCCCTTTCAAGAGTGCTTTTGTTTTCAATTACTAAATTTACTTTGCTAAGAAAAAGAACCCAGCATTTGTTGTGACTCTTTCCTTGTTCTTGCTTTATTTT
The DNA here is from genome assembly GCA_004024845.1 of Tonatia bakeri. Classification (NCBI taxonomy): domain Eukaryota; kingdom Metazoa; phylum Chordata; class Mammalia; order Chiroptera; family Phyllostomidae; genus Tonatia; species Tonatia bakeri. Next base: position 416,281 of record PVIA01000242.1, on the reverse strand, counting down.
GGTCGATGAACGGATAGGTCTTAGATATGAAATAGAAGATTCTATGTATGAGTATAAGGCACTATTGTCAATACATATGTTTATAGTGTTTGTATTCTGCTTGTCTCACTTATGTTATTTCATGTTCCCATGTATCAACATAATGCTCTCTACCACATTATACTTTCTGACATTCCTATTATTTTGATTTCGCTATTCCTGTATATTGAGCGCTTTTTAAAAAAATTTTTTTTGCTGCTTTAGAAAACACTACAATGACTATTTTCATATAAATAACTTCTTCTGAATTAATCCTTTGGGTTTAAGTGTGGAACTTCACATTACTGACCCAATTTTTTTAAAACCAAGCACAATTAGAAAAAAAGAAATGGAAAGGAAAAAACAGAATAGGTATGAAAGAAATGGATGAAGAGTCCAGGGCTATGTTTTCTCCAGGGAAAAATATGTCCTGTGTGTAAATGCTCATAATATCATCTGTTCTTCTGCATGTGCTGAACAATGCCACAATGATTCAGGTGAGATTATTTTTTTCATGGTGATTTCACTTACCGCCTAGGACTTCTGAACGTACAGCAGAATCAGAGTTCAGGGCTTTCTAGAATAGCTCCCGTTACTTCTACTTGAGGTTTATTCTCATTTTAAAAATTTTTCTAAAACTAATTGGATCCTACAAAGAAATAGATGTCACTACAGCCTCAAGAACTTCAGGGTGACTTGAAGCTTGATGAAGGAAAGAAAACCATCTTTATTTCTCACTGTAATATCCATAGCACAGTCCCTGGAACATAGCAGGTATTCAATGAACACAGGCACAGGAATAAAGTAGGGGTTTGGTAAACTCTTCCTGAGAAATGATTGGTGCCAAAGGGGTGTCTCTCTCCCTGGAGGAAGCAAACCGTACAGCATTGTTATGGATGGGAGGGTTCGAAAACCTGGTAACACAATGTTCCCAAAGAATGTGCTTAGAAACATTTGCCAACTGAGGATCTAGGTCAAAGGTAAAAGAACTGCTCTGACATTTTCATCGTCTGATTATTAAGGAAATGAAATAAACACTTATTATTTTTAAAAGGATGAACTAAATGCATAAAGAAATGGATGAATGCTCCATAAAAGGATTAACATGTCTGAACCAGAAGATAGTCCACTACAGGTCAAATTTTATACATTTGTATTAGTATATTCCTCACTGAAGGGAGTCAACCTTTATAAGGGAGGCTGGGGTGAAAACTGACCTTGGTGATTTAAGTGTATTTATAAGAGTTAAGGACCAGGCTAAGAGACAGGAAAAAAATAAAAATAAAAGGATTTGTTAGTTTTGCAGAGATGCTCAGGGTTTCAATGGCGTTGTAATGGTGAAATCAAATATACACCTTTTTCAAATAGGAATGTGAGGGGTATTTAAACACGGGCCAAATGTTTTCTTCAACATTTAGAACTCAGAAGAGCCTGCATTTCTGATATATGAAGCAGTGTCAGTTTTTACTTATGTTAATAATGGTCCAGGAGAGTCTAGCTGAGATCTGCAAGGACAAAGAGAAAAGGACAGGAAAGCCACCAGAAGCCACAGACATCACTGACACAAACCTGAAATCAAAGTAAAAACGGTGAGCCAACACGGACTAACTTAGTTTAACCAAACACCCTGCCGGATATAACTCAGTAACATGCACACCAGGAAACACCCCAAGGGGTCCCCTGAGTAGGCCTTTGATCCGTGCTAGCACGGCTAGTCCCAGTAACACACAGAAAGCCCTATCGAAGCCAAACACTCAATTAAAAGGAAAATTAAAGTCTTGCTTATTTTATGGATTTTTCTGACTGAGAGTGTCAGATCCTACAAACCTGAAATCAAAGCAGCATTTGTCACAAAACAGCATTTGAATAGCTATTGCCTTCCCATAACATCACTTATGATATTCTGATGTTCCTAAATATCCTGGAACCTATTCAAGTACAGATACTAAATATTCTGTATTGTCATAGAAGTAAGAGGTCTGGCCTATTCATAATTACGGCACTGAAGGATGAGTGATCACATGTAATGTGATCACATGTAAATAGGATGATACAGCATGATATCATACAGCATGATACAGCAAGGTCATGATACAGCATGATCACATGTAAATAGAAATCTAACTATACGTGCTTCTGGATTTCAGCCAGAGGGTCCAGGTTCAAGCTGTAGTTCGATGACATCAGCAGAGAATAACCTGTTCCACTAAACGGGCAGGGAGAGTAAGCAGCGTGGTCCCAGGGGTCTTTGTTTTTATTCCAAGTCATCATCAAGCATACAATGGCTCAGACTTCCTATCGGCAGCAGTGACAATGAGGCACACACATCCGAGGTGGGTGTCTCCCTGGCACCCACACTCGGAGATGGGTTTTCGAAGCTCTACTCATCTCCCCTTTCTTCCCTGACTTCTCCAGCCACCAGACTCTAGAGCCATATTTCATTTAGCAGTGAACACCCTGGGAACAGTCATTACTTTTTGCTAGAATTAGACTCAAAAGAAAACACTGTCCCTAAGTAAGTGAAACAGTTCAATGTGCCAAGGAGATTTATCATAGCACAAGATCTGCCTAATGAAAATAATCCTCTAGCTATCACATGGAAGACTGCATTCTCTCTCCAGCTAAAAAAACGTACTGCCTCTGATACAGCAGGAGGATAGTGCCCTAAGATAAGCAGGAAACAAAACGCTGTTCTTGGAAGGCCTGGTGTGAGAATTCTGAAGGACTTCTGTAATCAAAACAAGTTCCTCATGATGCAAGAGGAACTTGCATCCATTCAAGTCAAGGAACAAGACCAACTTTATACCCAGTTATTAAAATACTACCTTGGCCAGGAATAATTTGTGCCAATCGAAGTACATCTTCCTTTCATCTAATGAAAACAGTTTAAAATCTGATGTTCAGAGTGGTAGTGGTCTTCACAAGGAAGGCAGTCACCTTTGGCCAGGACTCATTCCCTAAACTTTAGTTGGAGTTGAACAAGATTACCACCCACTGGCAACAGGCACGGAGAGGAAGATGACAATATGGTGTCTGTATATGCAACTGCCACAGAGCCCAGTGTTTTGACATCGTTACTGAAACAAACTCAATTATTTATGAGAGCTAAGTTGAATCAAACAGTTGGTATGGCAGAAAAAACATATTTGTGAAGTCTTTTTTCTAGAAAGTCACTAAGAAAAGGAGGGGGAAGCAAAGCAATCCCACAAACAAATACCTCCAAAAAAACCATGTAGCATTGTCAGGTGGGAAAAGATGCTCCCACATCCATTGCAACAGCACCCAGCAGACCTGGCTACCCTGAGTCTCAGGCAACACGTCACTGTGGACCACTCTCTTCTGAGGGCTGTAAGTTCCCTCTTTATACACCTAAAGCGTTGTATCTTTTTCTGTTAATTATTTTGAACATCATATCTTTCTAATATGGAGCACAAGCCCTTATACCATCGTAAACAGAGAATAGTATACAAAAATTAAACATTCTTCTTGACCTCTGGATCATGAAAATTAGGCCACATACCCTTCCGTGATGTATTGTCTCCACATTGGTGAGGTACCAGCTCTAGGAGTGGCAGCATCACCTGAGAACTGGGAACAGCAAATACTCAGAATCCTCCTCGAGAGACCCATGGACTCAGATGCTCGTGGAGTGAGATGGAAGATCTGTGTTTCAATAAGCCCTCCAGGTTTGGCACAGGCTAATGTTTAACAACCAGTGTCATCCACTAAACGGCTCTGAATCTCTGTGTTCTTAAGGCTTTCTGTCCATTTTCCATGGTTTTTCCTTCTACTTGCTATTGAATTATCACTTATTTCTGCCTTCCACGATGCTGCTTCTATGGGTCCTTCTCCCTTCTGATGGGAAGTACCTAATCTGCTATTGGCTTAGAAGTCAGTTATCACTGCTGTTAAAAAGCATGTGTAGCCCTGGCTGGTGTGGCTCACTTGGTTGGAGCATTGTCCTGTAAACCGAAAGGTTGTGGATTCCATTCCCAGTCAGGGCACATACCTGGGTTGTGGGTTTGATCACCGGTTGGAGGAGAGGCAGTTGATTGATGTTTCTCTCTCCCCCCAACCCCCACCACCTTTCTAAAAGCAATGAAAAAAATGTCCTTGGATGAGAAAAAAATTCAATACATTTTTAAAAATCCTGTGTAAAGTACAAATACAGAGACTCAAATGAGCAGAACAAGGACTGGACACCGCCCCCCACCCATGAGGAAAGTGCATAGTTCAAAGGACAGGTATCTGGAGTATCTGTTTTTGCTATTTAGAGGCTTTTCTGCTTACTTCCTTGACTGTACAATATTTACTTGTCTTTATTCATGATCAGTAGCAGAGGCTGCTGAATAATCGAGTTCCAGTAGGTGAAATGTTCCTGCGGTTTACAAGTGAGTCAATGAAACACTCGCCTGAATTTTTTAGACGCAATGGTAATGAATACCATTCATTTAGTATTTGCTACACGCCAGACATTGTGCTAAACACTTTGTAGACATTATTTAATTAGATCCTCACAACAGGAAGCAGGAATCCTTACCTGCACTTTGGAGGAGGAAGCAAGGCACAGAGAGACTGAGGAACCTGCCTCAGGTCACAGAGCCGTGCAGAAGCAGGCCAGGACTACCCAGGTTCGCCTTCCTTTTTCTCTCTTTCTTTCCCTTTTTAAGAAATAGCGTTGGGCTATGTAGCAAAGAGGGAGCCAGGTAGGAACGGAAATCTTAGAAGAGAGAGATAGAGACAGCATGAATCTTGAGAACAGGACAGGACTGTAATAAAAGGTCAATAATAATAATAATAATAAAGGAGTAGACGTAGGCTTCCTAGAAAGGAACAGAGGGAGACAAATGACTCAAGTCAGGCCGTCTTATCTGGAAAGGCAAAACCTGCCAGTGTCCGTGGTAGGAGTGGCTCCCCACGCGTCCCCACTGTGGGGTGCTGCCTGCACTTTCTCAGCTTCCTGCCTGAAGCCGATCCACATTTTGCATAGCCTTAAAGGATTCCCTAATCTATTTCTTACAGGGGTCCAGTTCCCTTTCATATTCTACTTGGGATCCTTACAGTTATTAGTGAAGCCTGTTAAAAGCAAACACGATCTTCATAATGGTAAACATCATGAGGTCAGAATCTTCTGGCACATGGCTGAGATACTGCAACTGAGAACCACTGACCTGGAATACCATAAATTGCAATGTTCTCTTTACTTCTTACTTTGTTTGTTTTGGTTGTGTGTTTTAAAAAAGTAAAAGGAAAGAGATTTCAAGCTCTCTTGTAGCCTAAGGAGCACAGCGCAGCCTTCGATAGCACCGGGACGTGATGTCGGTGTTCTCAAACATTGTAATGCACAGACAGGTACCATAGGTGCCCCCCGGGGGAGTAGGACACGCTGGGCATCCTGGGAAGACAGATTACGTAAGGATGGTGTCCTGACCTATCAGGGCTGAGCTCGTGCTCCTCCCTCCTCCGAGATTCCGGAGAAACTCCATTTCTGATGGAGCAAATCGGAAGTAAACTTTGTATTTCACCAACTTGATTGTAATACATATTTAATCACATAAATGGGTTTCTACTTGCTAAATTTCAAACAATCCCCTTTGATTTGATTCTTTGAAGAATCTGATCTTTGGAGAGTTATTTCAGGGGGGAAATGCATATTATAAAGTAACCACCTACAGGAATGACTGAATTGAGAGGGAAATAGCCTGTTTCATAAGACAGTGTCAGCCTTCTGCAGTAACACTCGAGCCGGAGGAAATGCGAGAAGCACATTACAAGCCTTTTGTGTGTTGATGAGGAAGACATTATGTAAGATTAAATGTAAGTAGCACACGCTCTTATCCAAAGTTTACTAAACTGCTGGCATATAGAAGTGCTTTACCACAGGCTTTAACAGAACTGGAAATATTTCTATTGTTTTTATCCTTGGGCTAGAGGTAGCATTTGCCTTTCAGCACTTCAGGCAGTTTGTCTGGCTGACCCCTGGGGTGGGGGCGGGGTGGGGAGGAGCCAGCAGGGAGTCCTGGCCTGGCCCTGACTCCAGGGGCGGGCAATAAAGCTGGCATAGTATAGTAGAGACCTGCTTTACTATACAGAGTCTGCCAGCACTGGAGCTCTGGGCTCCTCTGTGGCCAGGCCTCTCTGGAAGCCAGAGTCTCACTTATTGTGTTTGACTGCCCATCACTTCCTAGCTCTCTCAACCCTCCTTCTCATCATCTTCAAAAAACAGCGGAAAGCTGTGCCCTGAAATTAAAGTGGGCCTTTTAAGGTTTTATTTCTTAAAGCTCTCTTTTAATTACCAGAAGGTTTTCTCAAACCTCTTTTCAAATTGCTGGAAGATTCCAATGGCTTCACACCTCCCATCTTCTGCAACTGAAGATGCTTCTACCCTGATCACCAAATGTTTAAATCACAAACAGAGGTCACATTTTCCCAACCACCACGTCCATCTGGACTGAGGTGGTCTTTAGCTTTCATTGACATACAAAGGCACTTATAGGGTAGAACTGCTATGCATGAAGGTAATTCCTCCAATAAATGCCAAGACCCCACAGGGAAACAGAAGTAGAGACCTGCTTTACTATACAGGGTCTGCCAGCAAAATCCAAAAGGCACTTTGTGAAGGGTACATACATGGAAATGAAAGTATGAATTAAGCTGATGTTATATACTAAGTTGTGTTTGGAATTATGGTCTGCTTTTACTTCCCGTTGTAAAATTCCACGAGCTAAGATGGGATGTAAAATCTCATCTCTCTTTGTAATTTTTTTCCTGATACACAGTGCCAGTATTTACTGAAGCAGAAGGAAAAGAAATATAATTATTGCACAAATTGCTGGCTCTACTGATGGTGCTATTTCTCGTATAAAATGCAGCCGATTCCTTCTGCCTTTAGAAACCAAGAGCAGCTCTTCACTCCCAGAGTTGTAACGTTTCAAAAGCCACGTCTCTTGGCTTTACCATCTCCAAGACCTTCTGGATTACACTCAGTCCAGACAGTCTCCTCCGGCTTCCACAAATCATCAGCCTTGCATAGCTAACAGAGTTTGCTGTGAGAATTTGGGCCCTGACTCATCCATATGAAGATTTTTGAAAACTTTGGCAGAACCCTGCCTTAAAACTCTCTTTCAGCCCACATAGGAGTTTTAAGTTTTACTCCCTGTTTTAAAACTAATCTAATGCGCCCTGGCTGGTGTGGCTCAGTGGACTGAGCGCCAGCCTGCAGACCGAAGGGACACCGGTTTGGTTCCTGGTCAGGGCACATGCCTGGGTTGCAGACCAGGTCCCCAGTTGGGGGCAAATGAGAGGCAACCACACATTGGTGTTTCTCTCCCTCTCTTTCTCCCTCCCTTCCCCCTCTCTAAAAAAAATAAAGTCTTTAAAAAAATAAACTAATCTAACGCATAAAAATCCAATGTAGACCAAGTGAGTCAGCATGCGATTATTCTAATCATTTCCTGGCACCTCCAGCAGACAGTGGGTTCCATGAAAGAGCACAGCAAAGCTCAACTCTTGGCATGAAAAAGCTACCCAGTAAGTTTCTGCTGAATTGATGAATGACATCCTCACTTTACCAAAGGATTCACTCAAGGTCTTCCCTGTTTGTAAGAGCTTAAACAGTCAGGTCTCTTAGTGCCCACTGTTAGCAATGACTGATGCACACATGGTTTTCAGGGACACCTCCATGTGTCTCGTGCGGTAGGCAGACGAAAAGGGTCAGGTGAAAATAAGTCAATCAGATGTATGGAACAGACTCGAGCGGCAGACAGACCCGGGTTTGAATCACAACTCTGTTACTCGGCAGAGCTAGGAACTACTCGGAGCCTTCGTTTTCTAACGGCAGAAGTGGGAGTAACACCTTTGAGCTGGCTGTGGGGAGTAAATAACCTATTAAGTAGCTAACATGGTGTCTTTACAGCAGAGAAGACATGCAGTAAGGGTCAACTCCTCGTGTGTGTGTGCTGGCTCCCTGAACAATGTCGGCGTTTCTCTGCTTGCTATCCGTACAGAACAGAGGTTTTAGGAAGTTCCGTCCTGACACTTAAACAGAACTCTCTCAGATACAGACCTCTCGGGCCACGCAGGTCAGTGACTCACCCAGTTTGACATGTATGTGGACAGATGTGCCTTGGGAATCAATCTAAGAGGAAGGCTCTCCATCTTAGTTAAGAAAACAAGTATATTCACAAAAATTGGAGTGGGAAAAGATTCATATTGCTAAAGATAACTAATGTGAAGTTTGGGGACTCAGAGCTGAGTAATTACAAAATTTTTACTGAGATCACCAGAGGAAGGAAGTATGTGTAACATGGGAGGCCTGTGTAGGAGCTGCTGCAGAAAGCTCTAGCCTGACCTTCGTCTAGAACGGCCAAGCCCTTCCTTGGCAGGCAGCGCCAGCATGCCCCAGGTTCTTCCATCCCACTGGCCGCCACTTCCTTTCTGGGAGAGCCCATCCCATTTAAGTCTTGATTAGTATCACTTTGAACCTAATATTTTTAGATCAGTGTTGAGAGATGAACCACAAATCTTTCTGCGCCAATTATTCAGACACAGAATGAGGGAGATTTTATACCACACAGGCTATTTTTAATCTCAAAGACTTCCGATCTTTTATGCAAATGGGTTAGGGACAGCATTACTTATATGAGCAACTGCAACAATAATATTCAATATGAATTCCTGGATGATGCATTTTGGCATGCTTTTTCTCCAATATCAATGTTTACTGGAATGTTTCCCTAGTCTGGAAGCAGAGAGAGAGAGGGAGACTCAGGACAGTAATCAAGGCAATCATTAAATATCATAACCCTGGTGGCTCATTCAGAATAAGATTTTATAGGGAGTGTGTGTGTGTGTGTGTGTGTGTGCGCGTGCATGCGCATGAGCGCGAGAATGGGAATGAGAGAGAGAGAGAGAAGAGAAGGAACAGAGAAGAAGAGGTCCAAGACTCTCAGAAAGGGTTCCTCCACTACTCAAGAGTCGATTTTGAACCCAGTTATCAAAATGGCCAAGAGTTTGCAACTCTGTCATACAGATTCTCTGGGAAGTTCTGGGGAAAGCCGCAAAGCCAGTGTTTGGTAATTTCCATATGCTATTAAAATAATATAATTGGAGAGTGTATTGGGTGGGGTGTAGTTGATAGGATTAAATTTTTAAAATAGCAGAGTTTTCCATATTGTCTTTATTCTGCAGAAAGCATACTCATCTGCCAAGAATGGGCAGCTAATTCTACTTGTGATAATAAATATAACATAAGGCTGATTTTTCCCCTGTATTTAAAGTTTTCAAACATTTAAAATTTATACCAGAGGTAACGCATAAATGTCAATCTTCACCTTATTTTATATGCTTTTGGTGAACAGAAAAGGAAGACTAACTCGAGGGATAAAGATTGTACAATAATTACAGTAAATACGGGTAATTTTAAAATAAATACAGAAATCACCTACATGGAAAGTATTATTTAGAATTTATGGTATCTCTAAATTAAGTGACCACTGTTAATAATCCAATATATTCAGATAGTAAATGCTGATTCTTTCCCAAAACAATAGTATAAAAAATTAAACCATGTAATACTTGGTTTCAAAGCTTGAATATTTTAAAATTTTGTGTGCATAGTTTATTACTGTGGTTACAATGGCCATCCCCAGCACTCCGTGGCTTGAAGCAACCATTGTTTTAGTGAGTTGGGAACTTGGGAAGGGCTCGCACGGGGTTTCTCATGGTCGCATTCCTAAGGCCGTTGGCTCTGCATCATTAGAAGGCTCCACTGAACTGGCTGCCCAACACGGTTCACCTGCAAGGCGGCAAGTGCCAGCAGCTGCTGCCTGGGCAGTTTGCTGTGGCTGTCACCAGGGCACCCACCTGTGGCCTCCCCAGCATGGCTGTCTCCAGGCAGGTAGACCTCTTACATTACAGCTGGCCTCCCCCAGAGCAGGGGTCCCAGGGTAGCCAGGTGGAAATGACTGTGGCCTTTCCTGACCTAGCCTTGGACACCTTGGAAGTCATGAAGTATCTCTTCCCTGTATTCTGGGTCCAAGGAGTCACAAGCCCACCCAGATGTAAGGGGATTTAGACATCACCTCTTGATGGGAAAAGTGTCAAAAAGTTTTGCTGTCATGTTTTACAACCATCAGCCTTTGCATTATCTATAATTCCCTGCAGATAAAACCCATAAAGCTGAGCACACACAGGCTTTCTACATAGTGGGTGTTCAATGAACGTCTGGAAGGCAAATCAAGAATACTTTTCTCAGAGGGAAGGTATGGCATGACCATGAACTTAAAGTCAACTCACAAAGGGGTGTTAAAAAATGGGTGGATATGAGGACTTAAACAAGGCTATCTCTCTATCTAGGCACTTTTCAGACTAATTGGGCCAGTTCTTAAATTTATAAGAGAATGAAAACTAGCACTGTTCCATAAAGAGAAATCTATCAAGAGCTCATTATATCAGATTTTTAGTGAGAAAAAATGTGGATTGAAACTTGACCCTATTACTTACAATTGGACCTTAACACAAATTACTTCCCCCCTCTAAAATCTGTGCTCTCGTTTTAATAACAGTAACAAATAGTACCACCTATCTTACATTGTTGTCTTGAGGATTCAGAATATAAATATATATAAAAGGCTTAGAATAGGGCCAGATACATAGTTGGCAATGAATATGTGTTGTTTTTGTAACACCAGTAATATTTTAAAATTCTTAGACCATTTAAGCACTCATTAAAAGTGAGCTATTAATAAAAATACTACCAGTTTCATTTTGTCCAGTTTCTATTTACCATCTACCGTCCCACTGCAGCCAAACACTGAGGGCTTGCCGACAAAGTTCACAACCTGACAGATCGGACTTTCAGAGCTTCTTATCCTCCTTCTTCATGTTCTTAGAAAAATCAGGCTTTGTATGTTGCTTGAATAATCACACAATCAATATGTGATGTCAGCTTCGACTTGACTTAAGAAAAAAATGTTTACCTTGATTACTGCAGCTTCAAAATGCAGCTACTCTGTAGGGTAGCTGCAGCATAGCTATGCTGGATGAGGGGTCCTTTCCTTTCCACGAGGTTCTCCTACAGAGTATCTGCCTTTTTACTTAGTGGAGGAAATCAGACTAAGAAGCAAAATTCATGTGCTCTGTCTAGGGACGTGATGCCGTGAAAGGAGCAGGGGTGGCTTTTGCAGCAGAGCGCCTGCAGAGTAGAGGGGAGTTAAATCATACTACAGGGAAAGGCACACTGGAGCTGTTGGGCTTTTCAATATGAAACTAAAACTGAGCCAGACTCTAAGTTCTGTGAGGATAGTGACAATGTCCATCTGTTCACCACTGCATTTCTTTGTTTCAATCATTTTTTATTTTTCAGTGACACTTGATATACAATATATTAGTTTTCAGGTGTATATCCCAGTAATTACACATTATGTAACTTATGGAGTGATCATCCAAATAAATCTCATGCCCATCTGACACCATATGTAGTTATTAGAATATTATTGACTGTACACCCTATGCTGTACTTGACGTCTCCATGACTGTTCTGTAACAACCAATTTGTACTTCTTAATCCCTTCACCTTTTCCACCCATCTCTCCCAACCCCCCTTCCATCTGGCAACCATGAAAATGTTCTCAATACTTTATGAGTCTGTTTCTGTACTGCTTGTTCATTCGTTTTGTTTTTTTTAAGATTTAATTATTGACAGATATGTGTATTTATTGCCATTCTATTGTTCACATTTTTTATCTTTTTTCTTCTGCTCCTTAAGCTTTTTTTTGCCTGAGAAGTTCTTTATATGTCCTTCGATTCTAAATGATAGCTTTGCTGGGTAGAGTAATCTTGGTTGTAGGTCCTAGCTTTTCATCACTCTGAATATTTTTTGCCTTCTGGTCTGCAAAGTTTCTGTTAAGAAATCAGCAGACAGTACTACAGGAGCTTCCTCATAGGTAACTAACTGCTTTTCTCTTGCTACTGTTGAGATTCTATGTCTTTAACCTTTGGCATTATAATTATGATGACAAGGAATCTATTAGATGCTGAGTTCAAAATACTGGTTATAAGGAAGCTCAATGGACTGAGAACTTCAATAGCATAAAAAAGACATGGAAACTATAAAAAATAACTAGTCAGAAATGAAAGATACAATAACTGAAATGAAAAATAATTTACAAGGATCAACAGTAGAGTACATGAAACTGAGAATCAGATCAGTGATTTTGAATATAAGGAAGCAAAAAAACACCCAATCAGAACAGCAAAAAGAAAAAAGAATCCCCCCCCCCCAAAAATGAAAAGAGCATAAGGAGCCTCTGGGACAACTTTAAGCATACCAACATTCACATCATGGAGAGGTAGGAGGGAGAAGGGAGAGAGCAAGAAATTGAAAACCTATTTGAAAAAATAGTGATAGAAAACTTCCCTCACCTGGTGATGGAAATACACATACAAGTTCAGGAAGTGCAGAGGGTTGCAAACAAGACAAACACAAAGAAGCCTGCGCCAACTCACCACTGCATTTCTGATACCCACTTCAGTATTTGGCAAAGGCTTCAAAAGTATTTGTTGATTAAGTTGCATAAGTTTATGGTAGGATAAATGCCTGGCAAAAGAGCTGTTTGAATATGTTAACCTAAGCAGGTCCTTGAACAATATGGTGGTTTGGGATGTTGACCCTTGCTCAGTCGAAAATCCACAAATAGTTCTTGACTCCCTCATAAAACTTAATTTGTCTCTAGATATCTGCAAGGGATTTATTCCAGGAACCCCTAAGGATGCCAAAAGCTGTATATGCTCAAGTCCCTTACATGAAATGGTACATCCGTGGACTCCCAAATGCAGATCAAAACAGTACAGGTATTTATTGAAAAAAAAAACCCATATATAAATGGCCCATGCAGTTCAAACACATGTTGTTCATTGGTAAACTATATTTTAACGAGGAGGCCCACAGACATTTCTCCTTTTTGAGAGTGAGCTACATTTTTAGTTCATTGCTGAAAATCAGAATAAAGCAGAACACACTCTAGAGGGGAAAAAGGCAAGCCTCAAAACTGAAGGCAGGACCCACGAAAACAAGACAACAAATCACGGAGCAGGTCTGCAACTGACACACAGGAACCAAAATGAAACTGGCCTTTGCTTAGCAAAGCCCAAATTAGATTCATGAGAAGCAGGTCTTTGGAATAAAAATGACACCTATGTGAGGAACAACAAATTTTAAAACCTCAACACAGAGTGAACAAATGCCTTAAAATGAGCCACTTGGAGGGGAGGGCACCTACCTATGGCAATTTCTTCATGCTTTTGCTTATGGTTATTTGAATTTGAACTTGACTGAGTCTTGAACACACACAAGTGATTTCTCCCCTTTGCATTTCGTCAAGGGAGTCATCATTTAACAACCACTGGGAAGTAGAAGTGCCCTCTGCCCCCTCCAAAATGGAACCCCCCCCATGCTGGCCTGGAACCTCCACCCAGTGCGGCCACCGTCTGAGACCTGCCAAACTTCCCACAACAGGTTCCATGCTCCCGATAAGTAGGAACGTGGCATCTCACTGCCCCAAACTCCAGCTCCCAGAATCACAAGCTGGGTTTCATCTTCTGTTGCTCCCCTGTCCCTTGGTTCCTGGGGATTCATACCATGACCTGTCCTTGCTGGGGAGGTTTCTCAACAGCTGTCTAAAAGTACAGCTGCGGAGGACACACATGTGCACGGACTTCAGCACATGCAGGCACACCCGCACTCACTTTTCCCCTCAGAGGTGCCATCCTGGAAGCTGCAAGGCTGCCCTGAGCTTGCTCCATCCAGCTGACCCTGCCAGCCTTTTCCTCGAGCTGCATTCCTGCCGCTCAGTGAAACCGTGCAGGAGCAAATGCTTGCCCAGCTTTCTAATTTCGGGTCTCTTACCCAGAGGTGAGACCCCCTTCTCCACTTCCCACCAACCCCATGCAAATTCCCATCGCCTCTCTTAGCTTTAAATGTCAAAAACCAAGGAGTAAAGACACCTATTTTGTAACACTCAGAAATCCAAGGGGGCAGAAAATGAATATAAATATATAAACACCAGCCCAAGACTTAAAAAAAATCATTTCTTAGACTTACAACCTCACAGTGACCACACTTAAAAAAGAAAACAATGAAAATGTATCAGCCAACATCCTCTTTCATATTCAGTAAACAAAAACCTTTACATTATTTTTACAAGGACCAGGATAAAATTTTTAAAAAGAGCATCTGCCTTATGTTCTCAGTGACCAGCTGGGCAGATGGTTGGGAATATCATTAGTTAAGAAAGTGCTCATTCATTATCCACGTGTCCCTGGGGCAGGCTGGTGCGGGGGGCAAGGATGTCCCAGAATGTGAAATGTGAAGAATGCATTCTTGTTTGCAATAGGGGGCCATGCGGTGGCCATGGGGAGGGCAGGGAAGGAACAGACAGCCTGCTGTGATCCAAACAGCAACCACCAGCACCCCAACTCCAGTCTGTCACCCAGCACTTCCGGCTGCCCCTCCTTCCATTCCTACGGCAGTATTAACAGTGAACAAAACCATTCAGAGGTCACAGCAGCTGCCAATAACCCTCCTCTAGACAGAAGTATCTCACAAACAGAAGAATCTAAAGGGACACAGAAGAGGATATGCAGCTGAAACTGTCACTTCTTTGTCACACAGAGGATGTAAAGAGAAACAGGGGTTCTGATGTGTTCATCTCAATCACAGCGTTTCCAGGGTAAAATGCCTCCCCATTTGCCCCTGCTCCACCTGTAGAACAGACAGTGTGTGTTTGGATGGGGAGGGGGTGGGCAGGGAGATGACAACAAGCCCCAGCAAATCTGATGGGAGGACGGGAAATCACCGATCTGCAAAAGCCTGTACCAATTTACACCTTCCTCTTCAACTTAATCTCTTAGGAACCAGGGTGACAATGGTAGTGCCAGATGAGCTCCTTTGGTTCTTCCTTGCCACCTGGCACGGAGCACCCACTGGTGTGAGTGCTGTGGCAGAGACCTGCAGGAACACAGGAGACCCAGTATGGGGTCCGTGGTCTGCCATTTGGGGGGAGGATGTGTGTGTGTGTAAACAATCAACATTCAGCTCCTGAAACTGGAAAACATGGTCTTCAAAATAACCCATGTGCTGTTTCAGCCAACAACTCACTCAAATACTTTCCAGAGTTCTAAAGAGGAAATCAGTAAGAAACCTTAGGAATCAGGGTCATCGAAGTCAAACAGAAGGCCAGATGCTGAGCGGGGAGCAGAGATCCAAGAAGGAAGAGAACGTACTGGGAAGGAGAGGGTCACTACCCATCTTTAGTGGTCCCCAATTTGTATGTCTTCCTTCTCTCTGCCAGCTCTCCTTGGTTCTTAGAAAACATCTCAGGCAGTATCCTCAGCTGCAACCACAACTGACCTCTACAGGGGAGAAAACTAATAATGACACTAATAATCATTTACTACATTGAGTACTTACTATATGCTGTTCAATGCCTTAGTTCCTACCATCTCTTCTGATGCTCATAATGCATCAAGAGAAAGATGATGCTCATCTCCCTGAGGCAGGTATCATTCCCAATCTACAGAGGAGAAACTGAGCCTCGGAGAGGCTCAGCCACCCGTCCACGATCACAGTGCTAGCAAGAGACAACAGGCAGGCACCAGGTCCAGACACGTCCCCTCCTGTGTCAGAGCTCTTCACCCCTCCACCGTAAGGAGTCCTTTCTACATCCCGGCCACAATCTGGTTGGGATTCTCCAAAATCAATTTTACTGACGAATAAAGAAAAACTCAAATATATAAATTCATAGAAAAAAACAAGTTAATAAAACACAAGTCTCTTGCGCTCATAACATCAAAATCTAGATGTTTGTCAATTAACAAGTTCACCAATTTCCCTCCCAGTGTGTTATGAAGAACATATAATATTTGTAAATGTACTTTACATATTTTAAAACACAATATAAAAGTTATTTATTATTTATTGTTCCTATGAACATTCCCTCTCTATTCCTCAACCCAAGGTCTGCAAAGATCAAATGACATATTATGGTGGCTGAAGATTCTGCTTTAGATTTTTTGTGCTATCTAAAAAAAAAAAAAACCTTAACATTTAAATTTTATATCTTCAAAATGAAAATATATGCCTATTGCTTTTGTAAAACAAACACTAGAAATAAAGTTCGACCAATCTCCTTGACCGACGGCGATCTGAGGAGGAGGTGAGTGTGTAAAAAAGAAACGAATGAGATTTCTGTGCTTGGACTGAGAAGTCTCCAGCCATTTTGCACTGACTTTGTGGTCTTCTTCTGTGTGGGTCTCTTCAAGGTCTCAGGCTTGGGGCCCCTGGCAATCCTGCCTTCACCTGTGCCCTACTTCTCTTGGTGCCCTTTGGTCCATGTAACCTTGTTGAGACTGTTTCCGCCCTTCTCCAAAGTCCAGTTTCTTTGCCCTTTATTCGGAGCTAGCGTTTGGCCTCTGCATGGCATTGCAGTCCCCTGAAACCTGTCCTCATCTTTTCTGTTCCTTCTGGACATTTGCTGTTTATCCTCAATCATTTCTGCACCTTCTTTCATCTGAAACCTCCCAAAGAATCTGGTCTTCATCTCTCCATGTCTACAGCAGAAATCTATCAACGTAGTTTTTTATACTAATGTTCCTAATTTATATAAGCCTGCCTATTTGGCACCGCCACAGAAGGAGTTAGAGGGCTGCCCCTCTGCTCCCAATGAGATCTGGGGGCCCCATGTCGCAGGGCAGCGCTGAAGCAGCACTCTGGTGGGAAGGCCAGTTCTTTATCAGTCATACTGTCCCTTCTCAATCTCCGCTAGGTTTAGGGGTCAAACAGGTTTGAGGTCAGATTCCAACCTCTCACAAAGCTCTGCAACACTGGGCAGGTCCGTAAACCACTCCAAGCCTTCATTTCCTCACCCTCAAAGTGGGGCAAATGGTAATAGCTATCTTATAGATGCTGTGCTATTTACTAGGGACAATGCATATCACATGTTTGCATAGAGTTCTATATTATTTATCAAAGTAGCCACTATCCCCTTCTGAGCAAAACAGAGCTAAAAATAAAGTCAAGCACTTCTGCTCCCAAATACTTCTGGAAATGAATCAGTTGCAAGCAAAAGTCCTTCCTAGAAGTCTGGGCCTCCCTCCCTCCTTCCCTCCCTCCTTCTCTTTCCAAGAGGGCAGAAACAACAGGGGAAAGAGTACAGGCAAAGGACAAGAAGGCACCAAGGAATAGAAATCAGATGTTTTGGTTTTACAAAAAATAGCATCCACTCCCACACCAATCATCTCCAACTTTATCAACCTGCTACGCATGCACCTTATGACCCCTACTTTAGTTTAGAAATGGCAGAAGAACCCTGGAGAAAAATAGGACTCTTTTAATCATTACCATTTTTATTACACTTTTGTGCCTCCCACACAATGCTTTGTGGAAAGCTACAAGAGCTCGGGGCTGTTAATGTGACAGCAGCTATGTCGTGGTGATTAGGGGTGGCCACTCTGAACTTTGCTTTTAGAAGACCCCCAAATTTGGGTTCTGAAGCTTGCCTGGATTTGATGAGTAATTTGTGCCTTTAGAAGAAAATGTAAAAGATGGAAAACTAAAGATTTAAGGAAAGGAGAAAGTAGAACAAGAATAGACCAGAAAAGCATAAATATAAAAAAGACAACTATGGAGTCAAAGGAATTAAATGCTGTTTCCAGCAGCCACTGCCAGAAGCTCCAACTCAGTGCGGGTTCCCTGGGGCCCGAGGGGAGGACTGAGAAGGAAAGGAGGCAGAGAGCGAGTCCTTACCCCTAGGTCCTACAAACCAGTGTCACGGGGAAAGACAGGCAGGAGACAGAAAGTTCTAGGTGGGCACTAAGTTCCTACACTACATCTACGATGGCAAATGAAAATCCCAAGGGCTCTGCTCATCCAGAGATGGGAACTCTGTCTTGCACATCCCTTGCTAAGGTCACAGAGAAAACCAGGCAAAACCAGGATCAGGAGCTCAGTGTCTTCTCTTTTCTGGGGTTCACCCCTGGCAAGGACACCTCTGCCTCACTCTCCAAAGAGGAAGACAACCTCTCCATCAGGATGGTCAACTGTCTTTAAAGAGGAAGAAATTGTGGTGGATGGGGGATTGCGTTCAGGAATGAATGTGGGAAATGTAAAAAGCAAATAGCAGTTTTACATTTTTACCCCTTTCTTTGGGAAATTAAAGAAGAAACAACCCAACTTCCAAAACAAACTTTCTCTGAATCCTGAAAAAATGTTTGGTCAATGTTTGGCTGTGTATGAGAAAGTGGCTGCTGTTCCCAGACGACTCCAGGGGAAGAGCAAACTCTGTATTACTACCGCCAGAATCTTCGGACTGCCTGCCCTGTTTACACACATTCAAAGACAGGAAGAGTTAGCAGAATATCCATTTTCTTAATTGTTATGTAAATGTCTCAGACTGACCTGTAATACGTGTGGAATCAGGGAAGGTGTAATTCACTCCAAAATATATGTTTACAAAATGCAAGACAGGTGTTTGGAGTTACTTCAAGTGTGCTTAAAAAAAAACCCCTGAATACATTACTCCTTTGAACAAAAAATACCACAGAGTGCATGGTACTTAATTTTGGGAAAAAGAAGCACATGTAATCACTTACATTTTTGAAGTAAAGGTTAATTTGCAGGCAACAGGAAGTTAAGACATGTAATTAACCCACAGGTACACAATATAAAAAATGGAAGGCAAAGACTAATGAAGGAGCTAGAGCTAGCACAGAAAAGCTTGGAGAAATGACAAGAAGCTGGAATATCTCTTCTTTAGCAATTTTCCCCCCTGCAACGATCGCAGACAGAAGCTCTAGTCACGTGTCAGAATACGCAGCACAACGGTGTTACTCCAAGTATGGTCCCTGCACCCGGTGCTCAGGCCCAAGTGGACGATGTCCCACACCCACAGGAGAAGTACGGGCTTTGAGAATGCACGGTCAGAAGCCTTCACAGCAATCTGTGATTGAAGGGACATCCAGGCAGGTACCCATTTTCCAGTAATTAATTTTCACTGTATTTTCTACATGCATCAGTCTGCATGGACTGGAAGTAGAAGGAGAAGAAATAACCGGTCTTTCAGCACCGGCAGTTTGCAGGGCCCTGCTGAAGACCCTAAAATCTGAAATTTCAGACAGCAAGCACCCAACCTTGAGTTAAGGAAACAGGTGAAAATTTTCCACGGTTCCGATTGATTAATGCTCCCCAATGCCAAAGCTGGCTTGACCAGTGCAGAAAACGAGGAGGGAAGCTAGCAGTGACCACCGCTTTAGCTTCGAACACGGATTCCACTCAAACCAGCATTTGGCTCTCAGTTGTTGGTCTAGTTACATCACGCCAAACCTTGGATGACCTTTTTGTTTGTCTGTATGTAAAAAGGAATTCTGGTTGGAATGGGCTTCAATGGAGGAACAAGAAATTAATAGTTTTAATTATGGAGCTCAACCCAATATTTATATGTCATTAAGTACCAAAAAAAATATGAGCTGCTAAGTGGGTTCTCCTCTTCTCCATGCCTAACTATGAAGGGACGTGGGCCACACAGCGACTGCACTACATTCTCTACCTCTTCCTTATTCTTTTACTATCTATGGTGATGGCAACATCACTTTCATCTTCTAAAAATATGTGAGGCTTCCTCTGCCTAGATGTTTTCTCCCCTGGAATTCTGTTTAGGAAGAGATGTGGGTACAGCAAGGGGCTTCATCATACATGAGACACATCAAGAGAATCAAAATATACATATGCATGTGGACATGACCACACATGTCAGCACACACTTGTAACCGCTTCTGTGAAGTCCCACAGGCACACTCTTCGCTGACTCACCATCCTCTCGCTGAGGGAAAAAATGGTGTACTTGGGACCCTCAGAGAACAGTCTCATTGACCAATACTCTAAGTCTGTACTGAAATAAAACTTCTTCTCTACTGCTTTGGTTATATGAAGCAAGTCAGTTTCAAGTTCAACACGTAAATGCAAATTTCACTGAATGCACAGGCACCCATACTGGGTGAGCCAAGGGAGAAATAGGTGGGGAGGTGAAAACAAGTCGGCAGTGGCTGGGTTTGAGAGGTCCTGTCAGTCCACACTGAAGTCTCACTGGCATGACTGACCTAATGGCTTTCGTAGTTAGCCACTGCCACCAATGCCAAGGGAGCACAGAGGGCAGGTAAGAAACAGGCCTCATGCTCGACACCGCCGGAGGACGTGACAGTGGGACCTGCCCCCAGAGCTCTGTAAACAGGGCCTCTTCCCATCAAAGGCCCCTGTGGAATGGAGCCAGAGTTGTTTATCCTGCTCTCTTTTTCTATTAGGTTTACTTTCCCCATGTTAAACCCTGTCAACTTTACGGCCCAGAAACCTGTCTTGAGAATAGGGGCTTTCTGCTTTGAAGACTCCTTTTAAGAAATGTCAGGGGCAGTAAACATAAAATAGGATCCATAGCACCGCCAACGACAACAAAAACAGGGCCCGAGCTAATCAGCCTCCCCCATAAAACACACACTCTGCCCGCCCCTCACACACACAGTAGCAGCCCAATGAGATCTGTTCAGCGAATGTAAGCACAGAGTCGGAAGCCGCCGAGAAGAAAGAATGCCTGCTGTGTCCTCCCCTGGTGCCTCCTCCCCGGTCAAAGGGTTCCAGGAAAGAGCTTTTTATCACACGCTGCTGTTCACGAGGAGCAGGGCGAGTCTACTCTGCCTGGGGGCTCCAGAGGGTGAGGGTGGACATCTCCACGTGTTCTCAAAGTGAAAAATTTCCCCTTTCTTCCCTTTCAGTTTTCAGGCCTGGTCTCAGGTAGAACGAGCTACAGCAGCACACGACCACAACGTGCGTATGTGGGAGCAGCAGGCTTGCTCAGAAAGGGAAGACAGGCCTGCTCTCCTGGGACCACCTCGCCAGACCCCGAAGGGTGGGTTATTTCCACTGCATCCCAGGGACCTTCCTCCCTGTCTGGAGCCTCTCAGGCCTAAGGAGGGGTCTGCTCGTGGTCAGTGCCATTGCCAAGGCCCTGAGCCCACATCAACACGAGACCTGCAGAGTCCACTGCCCATGGCGTTGCATCTCACAGGCCAAGTCTGTCTCAGCCCCGCCAGGAGGCGCAGGTTCAAATGAGGCAGTCACCAAAGCACCCATCTGGTGGTTCCCAGGACAGAACTAACCATAAACCAGCCAGGGATTTTCTTTCCTTTTCTTTTTTTTTAAAGAAACTGAATTGGGATTTGCCAAAATTGCTACACATAGAGACTAGAGTGAGACTGAGCTCATCCCAGTGGCCCTAAAATCAAAGAGAACGAGTTCTGCTTACACGTCAGCTGTCCTCCCAAGGCTCCATCTAGCAGGCCTGCTCTGAAAACAGAGGAGCCCAGCCAACGACGCTGGTCCACACTGGGTGTGTTGTTGTTATTTTTAAATAACAACCATCTTACATGTAGACACATAGAGCGTGCTTAAGGGTTTACTCTGCTTTCTTTCTATGCACACCTGCATTTAGTATTCACAACAAATGTAGGAGGGACGGGTAGAAATTATTATTCCCATTTGCTAAGGAAGAAACTAAGGCTCAGAATCACTAAGTATTTTTTCTGAAACAACATGGCTCATAAGTAGAGAACTGAAAATAAAGCTCGGCTCTGGTCTCATTCAGTTACACTCACCTTCGGAAGGGAGCCTTACCTTTTAGAGCAGTAAAGCATGTCTCCTCCCCCACCGCCCCCACTGCCCATTCTTCTTAGGCGTGGGAAGAAAATAGCCAGCACTTTCACAGATCTGACAGACACTCGGCAAGTCACGTCTCCTGAATCAATGGGCACTCCCACCACATGCCATTTCAATATACCTTCCCCCGTCTTGCCTGAGGCCAGATTTAGGGGGTTACCTGTGTCTAATATGGAATCTTAAGCAGCCAAACAAGAAGGCATGCAGATGAAGATGTTCCCTGTTAGCACACATTCTCCGACCTGATACGTGAGACCTGCCTGGGCCATTAGCCTCTGCGAACATGCAGGCCTGTCTGCAAATGTCACCCCCCAGACTGCCGACCACCTCTCCCGACACTCCCGCCAGTTCTGTTTTCCCTCTCTCGGGGTCACCGGAAGGCTCCTCGAAGTCATCCCTGCTTTAACTAGGCCAAATGATGTTTTGTCAACGGCAGAGTTTGGGGGCTTTGTTTTGTTTTAAAATCACCTTGCAGGTCCCTACCTCTGCAGGCTGCTCATGGACATTTGGCCTGCTCTCCTCCTCCTCCTGGCCCCAGTTCTCTCCCACACACGGACTCCTGCGGGCTTCAAAGGAGCCCAGTGGCAAGAGAAACACCCTGGATTAAAAATAAATAAAATAACCAGCCTGCTGATGGTGGACCAGGCGCAACTCCCTGTGTGCCGCCGGTAGGGAGCGGCCCAGGAGGTCCTCCTGACTCCGGTGATGTGTCCCCTCCCCTCAGCACTCGGTGGGCGCTGAATGAGTGAATAATTGACTGCGTTACCCCATACACGCACTCGTCAGAGACTTCACCGAACTCCTCCTGAAAACATGCAGTACCACAACGGGCAAAGGCTCGATGACTCTTCAGAAATTGACCCGTTACAGCATGGAAAACTTGAAAGCCAGTTTTGTCTTGTGATAATCATTCAATTTTACTTGTTCACAAAATTCTTCTCAACTAGCTCTTATGATTTGCTGCCATGAGGGCAATGGAACATGCATGTACACACATGTCATGAAAGTGTGTCATTTCAAAGGTCAGAGTCCTCAAAGACAGCTACGGTGTTATTCCATTATACATTTGTACCAGCTGATCAGCCACTTAAGTTTATTTCTGCCCAAATTCTTTGACTTCCTGTATCTGAGAATTCATGTCTCCCATTTCCCCCATCACCTCCTTTCCCATCACTTCACTCCCAGCATTCCACTTTTCACCTCAAGTTGCCATGAAGCGTGACCTCAAGCCAGCGTTTCTTTCCTGACCTCCAAAATGAAAAAAGACTGAAAAAAGAGGAAGTTTTAGCAACTATTTTTGGGCCCCATAAACAAGGCTTAATTTTCCAGGGGAGAAGAATGCTTTAACCTACTTTGAGGACTTAAAAATGGCTTGGACATATTGTGGGCAAGGTTTTATCATAAGATGGGGAAAATACAAAGGTCTAATATTTAAAAGGCTATCCTTTTGCTCCCTACAATAAACCATCTCGTCCAACAGTAAAATATTCTGTTTATAGAAAATATTTTGCTTTAAAAGAGAACAGTTCATGGTATAGCATCAGGTGACTGCTCTTGTTACTGTGGCTGCAGTTGCTGGGTGATAATTTAGAAAACACTCCCCTTTAAGCCCCCCCTAAGGCTTCCTGCATCTCTGTGGCTGCCCCTAGGGCCACAGTGCAGCTGTCAGCAGGCTGTGACCAAGTCCGTAAAAATCCAGGGCTTGTTCACACACCCGCCCCCCAGCACAGAGAAACCCAAAGGCCCGGCTAGCTGCTGTCTAACCTGTTTCTGTGTTTTCCTTGCTTATTTCTTCCCAAGCTCTCGACAAACAGAGAATGGGTAGTTAAACATTTGGGGTCAGTTACTCATCTTGCTTTGCAGTCACCGGGCAGGTCCAAGTGGAGCAGCCAGGAACTTCAAGGGCACCCCTAGTCCGGATCCAATTCACAGGGGGCAGAGTCCAGGGCCCGAGGGTGCCCTGATAAAACTTGGGAGGCCATTTCTTCATTCCCCGCCCCTCCCAGGCATGTACAGTAGCCAGTTCCTCCTCTCTCCTAAGCTGCAGCCTTCTCTGCTCGGCCCCGATGTGCCTCTCTCAGGAAGAGGAAAACGAGGTAGGCCCCTGCACCGGCCCTTCGACTTCTTCCCGACTCATTCTCTGTGTCCGGACACAGGCCACTTGGAAAAGGCATGTCTGGAGAGCTGCTTGGCCACAGTAGGAGAACACATTGTGTAAAACCAAGAATTCGGAAAATACCTCCGATTTCTTTTTCCTTCTCTTACCCAAGAGCATGCTGAGCCCACAGGTACCCTGGAGTTGAATTTATAATACACATTCAAAATAAGGAATGAGGCGCCAGGCTGTTTAGAAACCTGTCGCTGAAGGTCCAGCTGTATTCTGCGTCTGGGGCCATGCACCCTGCAGATTGTTTCCTGGGCCTCCAACCTGTTTGCCAGTCAGAATGTCTGCTTTCTGTGCGCCCCACTCAGGGCATAAATATACTCAAGGAGATTTCGGCCCTAACTCAGCTCATGTGAACTTTTCATTTCACCAAGGTGCTTCCTCTTCTCGGATTCGGCTCAAGTCTTTTCTGAATCTCAGCTCTTAAAGGCGCCCCGTGCATGTTTATTTTCCAAAGTCAGGGCATCGTCTGCACATACGCAAAACATGAAAAGCTTCAGTGACATGTCCAAAGTCACTCTAGGCTGGGAGTGGCCGCTCTACGCAGGGGGTTCTGACATCCCCGCCTGGGCCCTGCTGCACATGTGTGGCCACAGGATGCCAGTCCCCTCTGTGTCCACCGAGACTTTCCTTATTTGAAGTCCTCTTTGATAAACACAAATTTTGAACCCAAACTCTCACCAGCTCAGTGCTGGCGTTCATTTTCTTTACTTTCTTTGTTTCACAACAGAGTTAAACAATATACTGTCCAGTCGTCAAAATGCTTCAAGTAGGTTTATCTGTTTTATTCCAATGATATTCTCAATGTGAGAACAGAGAAGACCAGAAAAATTTAACTACCAAAAACTATGAGACCAGCTCCAGATACTACGGGAATGACAGATTCAGAACTAAAGTACCAGCTTCCAGACTCTCACGGGTAGGGTTAATTCACCATACCTCTCTGTCTCATGCCTATATAGTAAATATAAACGGGACCTGAACCACTTAAAGAGGACAAGGGGGAAAGCAAGGGGGGTGGAGTGGTGAACCCATGAACAGTAAACTGCTTCACTAGAAATTTCCTAACTGTTTCTGAATGTGTCCCCATTTGACTCAGGAAAAAGAAGGAAAACACAAAACAGACTCTTCTGCCAATCCACTCCCTGTATTATCAACTACCATTTTTGTGTGTGGCTCCAGCTCTCTTAGCAAAGACTTGTTCTGAAGAGAGCACCAGAGGACCCATGCTATCTTGCCATGGGATATTGTTTCAGATACTCGTTCCTGTCACAGCATCTCATTCTAAGCCAAGTGAAATATCCTATGAAGCAATATTGGCCTTGATGTTCTGTTATTTGAGGATTTTAGTTTTTAATGCTGTAAATAATGCTGCCACAAGAAACTTCATTCTGTACAATTATTTGGGGTTTTCTATGGTTTTAATGCTATGAAAAGTAAAGTTGTAGCTCTTTTTAATTATTGCAAGATTCTTCTCTGGATATAACATACCCATTTACAAAAACTCCAGCAAAATGTAAGTAAAGATATTTTCCCACATGTTGATCAATACTGGGTTTAAAACTTCTGTTTACTTTGTTACTAGTCCTTTAGGCACACAACTTCACCTTAAAGTTGTCTTAATATATGTTCCCTTAACTCCTAACCAGGGTGTATACTCTTCAGAGTGATAATTTATGGTCTGTATTCCATCCTGTGTAAACTGTCTGTCTCCTCTGCTACTCACACAGCCTGTTTTTAAGCACTGAATCATGCCAGCTGGGAGAGGTGGTCAAAAATAATTGTTTAATTATAACTAACCATGTTACCCACTCTGTAGGACAAACACCAGAATTTTCTTTCAAGGAAAATTGGAAATATTTATCCATCTGGAAAGGAGCCACGATTGATCATCAATACTTATTAACAAGTTCACACATGCAAAAGTGCACAAACGAAATTTAGTTCACATGAAGTTTACCTGGTCAAAAGGAGGAAGCCCCTTCCCTCTCCCAGACCCTCTCTACCATCCACTGACTGCCCAGACACACCCATAGCGTCAGCGCTGCCCACTCAGCCATTTGGGCCCAATCTCCTCATCTGCTTTGAATGTTCCCCCTTCCATTCAGTTCTTTCTACCTCCAAGACTCCCCGATGCTTCCATTCCCATGGTCCCATGGTTTGGGCTTTCCTCACTTCTGCCCAGACTAATGCCCTTCCCTGCTTCCCCTCTTTGCCATCCCCACCCATCCTATGTGGTGCCACCAGATAAACCTCAGGCAGCACAAGTCTGACCCTGTCACTCCTACACATGGAATGCTGCGGCGCTCTATACAAACAGTAAACCAAATCCCCTGCTCGCTCCCAGCCAAGAAAACACATTTCCAGCAGCATCTGTTTGCACCTCTTTGGTGTGTCTAAGCTTCTACGGGAAAGGGAGTTTGCATCACCATCTTCATATCTTCACAATCTTCACAAGGTTCTAACTGTACTCAAAACAACTAATTTGAATTAGAATGTTTGTGTACCTATATCCTGGTACCTATTCAAACATAATCTTCTTAAAAAACAGTGGCTGAATTATATCCCCCATAGGTCAGTGCTCTCCACATGGTAGAAGTCCCACAAATAATTATTTACAAATGACTAAGGAGTCAATAGTCTGAATTCCATTCTGGATCCACTAGCAATGTGCTTTGGAATAAACTACCCAGAAATATATCAATATTTAAAATGTCAAGTAAAAGGAGGATAGTAATATTCAGAATAGCCCCATAAATTAGATTTCAAGCAACTTATTTTATAAACACAAAATAAATAGTAGGACTTCACATTAAACTCTATTATCAAATCATATCTATAATTGATGCCATCAAAAAACATGACAATGGGCCATGGAAGAAATGTGTTACCAAGAGACTTACCTATACACTTTCTAAAAAAATTGCACCTTCCAGAAATCTACTTTTCCGTAATCATTGTCATAGTAAGGCTCAGTTTGCTTGATCAGATTTTGATCCAAAATAACAAGAAGACAAATGGAACTCCCTTGTGACAATTAGCTACACATTCTTCTTAATCCCAGCTTGATTTAACAGATGCTACCTGGACTGTAGTAGAATTCCAAGTTCATGCTCTTTCTTTAATTAGCTTCATGACCTTGGGCAAGTCATTTTACCCCAGGGGTCTCTGTTTCCCCACCTGGGAAATGAGAGTGTTGGCTCTGATCTTTAAGATTCCATCTAGCTCTAGAATTCAAAGATTTATGAGACAAAAATAAGCTTTTCACAGGTACATGCAACAGCAGGAATGACTCCCAAATGCATTATGCAATGTGCAGAAGCCAGACTCAAAAGGCTGCACGCTCCCTGGTTATAGTCACATGACATGCTGGAAAAGGCACAGCTTCGGGATGGGCAGCAGACCTGTAGTTGCTGAGCACAGTTAGTGGGAGGGTTTGACTACAAAGGGGCTGTGGGGAAGGTTGCTTTGGAGCAGGGCTAACGACATTGCTCTGTGTGTGGGCTGCAGAGCTTCCCTGACCACACATTTGCCAAAACTCATAGAGCAGCACACCAACAAAAAGTGAATTTATATGTTTGTGAATTCAGTGACTTAAGGATTAAAGATCGTATTCTCCAAAGCCAATGCAATTTTCGATGATATAATAGCTGAACAGTTTTCCCAGAAGAGTGAATACTGACCTTCTGTATTTGCTCTTGCCATTTTGTTCCAAGACAGATGAACCAAATTTATATCCAAGTAATTTGCTGTTTATTTTTGTGGAGTTATTGTTGTTTTTAATCTTTAGACAGACATCCTATGAGTTCCTTTCTGTGTGCTCATCTTCCCGTGTGCTACATCGAACAGTGAAAAAAGTACAACGAACCTAGGTGGGAATGATTCTCGACTGCCCAGGCTGCCTGTTGCTCATGGAATGTTAGAATGTGGTTATTACTCTTGTGATTCATACTCAAGAAATGAGACGCCAACCACAGCCAACGTGTAATTACCACATGCTATGTTCCAGGCGCTGTTCTAAGGGCTTACCTACGGCCTTACTCAGTGCCACAGCAAATCTCTTAGCTTTCAGAACAGTTCTGAAATGGGTTCTGTTATTATTCCCACTTGACAGTTGAGAAACTGAAAAAACGATTTCTCCAGGTCAAATGGCTAGTAGGTGGCCAGGTCAGAATTCAAACCTAGACAGTCTAACTCTTACCTCATATCTAAGACCCTGCATAGAAAAGCTTTATTTGAAAGAGCAATTTATTCGTCTTCTTGGAGAGCCTATCACTACTACTAGGTGGCTCCCCAAATTCTCTCAAGGCTTTCTTCAGAAAATGGACAGAAAGGCCTTTTCTTTTTCTTTTCCCCACCTCACTTTATATACTTTACTTTTTGTTCTTTTATTTTTCATTGTGTTTTTTCCATTACCGTTTGGAAAGGCCTTTCCTGAGAGACAAGCCAGCACTGCCATCTCTGCGTGGTCATCGCACAAAGAAGTCTGAGAAGAATAAAGCCCACGCAGGTGACTCTTCACAATCAGATGCAGCTGTACCCACACAGCCCCCACAAAGCTGGCCTCCACTAGCATCCCGCTTGTCCTAAGTCCTCCCAAGACTAGGCAAGAGAGGGCCGAACTTCTCTACCTGCCACCAGTAAGGGTCTACCCTTTTCCTTTCATCATTTTACTGCTAGGTGTACGTTTGGGCCTCCAGGTACAAAACTCGCCCCAAAATAGATAAATGCCTGGTTCTAAAATAACCAGTTCTCCGCATAAGGCAAAGGGAGCTGTTTGAACCCTTCCAACCAGAAGGGATGGTTAATAAAAAGTGGCCAAGCTGCTTGGGCTGAAGGAAACCAACCGAGAACAGCAGCCTGTTAGACAGCACCTGGAAGGCACTCAGACCCTGAGAACTTTGCATGAATGTTGCAGAAAGGCACATCACACCCTGAGAAGGGCCTCTCAACGAGGCCACGGGCTTGTTTAGTCTGCTTATCTCAAGTCCACGTGAATCATCTTAATGGTTGTTTATGACCAGGACAGGGCTCAAAGAAAGCAGGGCCGAGCCCACCCTGGGCTAGGTTGCCACTTCCACTTTGCTCCACTCCCCCAGCTTCCGCGGGACGCCAAGCTTCTCTCTCTTTCAGCTCCCTGCTTTGCAGAAACAAAACAGCAGACCAGTTTATTTCCTCTCTGTCTCTTTGAACCTGACTGTAAGCTCTGAAAAAAATAGGGATCTTGTTTGTTGTTCATTGTTATATTGGACTAATAGATCGTTTTTGGAATAAACTGTTTAAAAATATTTGAGATCAATGGACTTCATGGAAGGAAAGATAGCAACTGAGATTTTCAGGCTCTGCTGGTAGACACCAAGGCCTTGTCCTGGAGTTCACACGTCCCTCCTTCCTTCAAGGGAGCTTTAAGGAAATCTTCAAACCAAATCAACTACCGGCTTACCAGAATCAAGGACATAAATTCCCAATATTCTAATTCAATTGGAGTGGGGGAGGGAGTGGGGGAGAAGGCAGTCAACAAAGCAACCCTTCCCCAGGCCAAGGGCTGCCGCCCTCCTCTCAAAGCAGAACCTGATGAGAACCCGGGAGAGGCATGTTAACCAAGAAGCTCTCCTCCAATTAATGTGTTATTGCTCCTTTAAAACCGAGAACAAACGGCCAGGCTGCTCGTGATCCGGGAGGCCGCGGAGCCTTAATTGTCACTTAGCCACTTAACTCCCCGCAGCATTGCTCGCTCACTCCTTGTGGTTTATCTCTCAGCCAATTACCGCTGTCATTTGTGTTTCCACGTCTGCCACCAGGGGCCGGGGCCAGGGGGACAGCGGAACAGGAAATGCAGGTACCGGACGCTGGCTTCCAGAGGCTGGAGGCGCCTGCCCGGCCCTGCTGGTGGCTGCATGTTCTGATCACAGGCCCTCCAAAAGGTTCCAGAAGAACCAGAGGCTCCCGGCCAAACAGCGGTTTTGTTCTGAACCCAGGTCTACACCAAGGCAGCTGAACATAGAGGTGTCTGACTCCTACAAGCCCCAAGTCAATAATAATGATGGTGGTTATTCAGGCAACAGGGATTTTAGCTGCTGAGCATGACAGGAGAGCAGAGACAAGTTGGGCACCCGGCAGGGGTTACTGCAACGCATTATCATGAAAGCGAGGTGGGCACAGTCGCCTGACGTGAAGACAGCCAAACCTTGACTCAGTTCTCACTGCTCCTTTGAGTACCCAGCTTTTCCACGCAGGCGTGCGTCTGTCTGTCACATGGCCCGAAGGCGTAGGGCACGCGTGAGTTCTCTCAGGCAATCCTGAGTTGAAATATCTAAAAGTTGTATTTGTATCCTATTGTCAAATTATAGGCTTGTGGCAAATTTGTACTTAGTCACAAAATTTAATTTGGAAAAAAAAGCATTCCTTAAAGACATAACCAGATGTGGATTTTTATAATTAAATCCAAAAACAACAACAAAAAAAGCTTTGTTGGGTCACGTGTCCAGATTTTTAATTTCTGAAAAGCTGCCCTTTCTGACTGCTCCGTGGGTCCTAATGTTGGAAGTAAAGGCTCGCTTTTTCAGATATGTTGTCTCCTCTGCCTTCCTGGGTCAAACCTGCACCGCCATCCACTGCATCACCCCAGGCTTTTATTCTGGAAGGTGAAGACCTTCCCCGGCTGCAGAGGAAGCATCTTCGTTCAGCATATTTACCTAGCCTGAGACCTCCTTTGGAAGGCGCTGGGACCACCTTGGGGATATAAGCACACGCTTACGTGTGAACTCTGGCTATGGGGAGCAAAGGGGAAGGATGAGAGGTCAAGGAACAGACCAGGGCTTTCATGACTGAGCTCCTGTCCGATGGACTAGTCGGCAGCAGCTTAGAAGGGCAGCGGGAACCCACGTGGAGGGCAGGAGAGGAGCAAGCTGGGTGCACGCCAGCACCTTCATTTCCCCAGCTCAGAAGCAGTGAGGTCGTGCTGCTTGCCCCGCAGTCAGCAGCGAGCTCCCTCTGACATCCCATCCACCGAAGCCCCAGCAACCACAGGGGGAGGCCGGCAGCTGAGGTAGAGCCAGAGGAGAACTGTTCTGGCTGAATCGTCCATACAGCCCAGTCTATGGCTCTAAAATAAGATTCAACTTCTCCGCCAATGAGCTTTGCAGGCTTGGTGATGTAACATGTCGTCAGTTCCACTTGCAGGTAAGGTTCCTGTACCCCAGGATTTCATCCAGGTCAGGAGGCATCTGAGAAGCGCAGGGCTAGCAGGCATCTCCGAGGGTGGGCCTGTCCTCCCATTGTGCACAGAGAAGGGCTCTGGTACCTTTGGTGAGGTTCCCAAGGCACTGCACACCTCACCGTGGACTGCTCGAAGGAGAGCTGGCCCAGCTGTAGCTAATTGCCACCCTCAGGCTACGTGCTCCCCACTGCATACCAGAGAAGGGAATCTGTTCAGTGCACAGCAGAAAAAAATTCCTAAGTCAAACAGAGCTCACCAGGGGCCACCAATGGGGACCAGCCACAGGCCAGATGACTCAGAGGGCCCGCACTCATCTCCTCTAGGGCCTTCTAATTAAGAAAACCTTAAACTTGGAACCAATTTGCTCCTTTCTTGCTCCCTTCAGTCATCGCCCTGACCCATCTCTGACGGAGAGAGAGCACTTCAAAAGATGGAGAGTAGTTGTGAAGATAGCTGGGGGCCAGAGAGTGAACTTCCTAATTAAGGACCCACACAAAAGTAACTTTCTCTTCCTCTGGGCTCTTTGTGTTTTTTAAAATGCTGTTTCAAGCTGAAGGAAAGATACTTGAATATCTTCCCCCACCCGCCCTCCCTCCCTCCTCTGTCTCTGTTTCTCAGCTGATCAGTCTGGGTCATGAAGTGTGCAATAAATGGTTCTTTTTCTTTTGTCTCAAAGCCAGAAGTTACTTTATGCAGAAACAAGTTCCTATTCTCAGACTGTCCCCTGTGAATGGCAGCCCGTGGAAGTTTGGAAAGCCGCCACTCACTGCCCAGAACAAAATCCAGGCCAATCAGCACAGGCGGTCCGAGAACCACGTCCACAGAGGAGCTGCCTCCCGCAGCCGGGGCTGCTGCTACCAACTGCCCAGGAGCTGCCCCGGTGGCTGCAGACAGGAACCCCACCTTTCTCAAACAATGCTACAGTCCCCTGCAGTGGCGGGACAACATATCTTTCTTTGATCCCTTTGGTCAGATTCTACTTTGACTGGCAGCCTCAGAGGCTCTCCCCCTGCCCCCGTGCTCACAGAGCATGTCGGTGGGACCCCCAACCCCAGGCGCTCACCTGGCCCACCAGGCTTCTCCACTGATCGGCCAAACCTACATGTCTAAAGCTGCACCTGTTATCTTCTCCAATGTGACCCTTCTATCTCTGACACCCCCTGCACGTGGGGCAGCCTGGGAGCCACACATTGTTGCTTCCTGTCCTCAGCTCCGACAGCCACCTCCAGGCTGTCTGAACTGTACTGCACACACATTTCTCCAGGTCATTTCCCACTACCCAGAGAGAAAGCTGTGACCCTAGCTCCAGTCCACAGCCATCCTCCCGGTTAACCCCCAGCCAGGAGGGACCTAATACAAAAATCCAACACCACCATCCGGTGTCCCTCTGCCCTGCCTCTCAAACCCCTCTACATTGACATTTGGGAGCCTGTGTTCCTCCCCACTGCCACCAGGTCACTCGCCCCAGCTGGACCTACACGGAGGCCTGCCACTCCAGAATGCTTCCTGGCCCTGCTCATGCTCAGGCTCCGCCCTCCCCGCGGAACTGCCACTCCGCCCCTCCGCCTGGCTCATTACTGACTGTGCCCAGGCAGCTGCTTTCCTCGCTTCTCCCCCTCCAACTAGGCAGTGCTATGCCGCTCCTCTGGGTCCCGAATGCTGACGCACACTTCTGTCATTGCATCCACTTCCTTAAGGTCAGCCTGGGGTGGGGGTGGGGGCGGGCTATGTCATTTCTTCCTGTAGCCCCAGCAGCCGGTAGGCTCTCAGCCACTGGCCTCCTGCATCTGTCCTTCAAGCTTCCTGGCTGATGCCATCTACCCCCACACAGCAGTGGGTATCTGAGGCCGAGCGAGACCCACCGCGGCGTTGCCTGTTTAAAGACAGACTCCTAGATACCAAGGATCGTGTCTGCGTGACGTGCTTTGTCTGGCGAATTATGTTCTTTGGGTGCTTATTAATGTGATGGAGCTGAAGATGACGATGACAATGACGTGAATCATGCCAGGGACCTGGAGATGATTAGCCATGCTTTTATTCTCTGAGGCCGTGCAGTTGCTTAAAACAGTACACGATGAGTCACAGAGTGACAGCTCACTTGTCTTGAAACCCTAACTAGCCGGAGCACAGCCTGGAACCCTGGTCGAGCACACTTGTGACAAGCCAAGACAGCAGAGCGTGCGCGCCTTGGAGCCGACACGGATAACTCTTCAGGGGCCACCTGGTTTGCATCCAGACCTCGCTTGTTCTTGCTTCCCCTGCTCCTCCGATGAGCCGTGCGGTCTCATTCTTCAGTCCAGCCAGTTAGATGTAAAACAGGAGGCGACAGGCGGTGGAAAGAAGACCCTGGGGACCGACACAGGGGGGCAGGCAGTGCAAGTGTGGGGGAGGGGGTGCACTTTAAAAAAACACAGAGTACCCAGCAGTTGGGGGACGTTTCACACTGAGGGACAAGAGTCCATACCTATTAGCAGACCGAAGGACACCATATCACAAGAGAGGAACAATATTACCCTCACAACGACAGGCTGAGAGAACGGTGACCGAGATAGCAAGAGAGCACCGACTTCTATCCAAATTCTCTACTGGAAGAGAAAAGGAAATGTAGAATATTTTAAGAATTTCTATCAACTTTTTATTTTTAAGTTTCCGCTTGGAAATTTTACTGTTGAGACACTTGATGAGTGAGCCATGGCTGACTACCATCCGGCGCAGGACTAACTGCTAAGCGACCGTGTCCCACGCCTTGCCCACCAACAGTGGCTGACCTGAAACAACTCACACCCTACAGAACTCACTTGTACATGAACATTACGACACAGTGAGACAGGAAAAAAAAAAAAACCCTACCAAATATAGCATGTCCCACACCCCTCCATCCATGCAAAACACTAATGGACTAAGGTTTAAATACAGGTCAAGAGCAAAACAGATGAATCTATTTCAAGGCAGGTTCTACGTCCAAAACAATTTTCTTTGTGTCTTGATGATGCTCTCTCTCTCTTTCTCTCTCCTACCGCCTTTCACCACCTTGTCTCAGACCCTCAAATGTGCAGGAGCAGCTTAGATGTGGGAAAAGGTGAAGAGGAGGTTTTGTTTACTTTATGCCAGTCACGCGGTCATCATTTCCTTAGTGGCTCAGCAGGTTCAAACCAGGTAAATCCGAAGAAGGGGAGGATAAGAGAAACCTGGTTATTTTTCACAAGAGATAGGAGTTCGAAATGGGGTTAAGAGAAAAGGCTGTTGGATTAGAAAACACTAAAGGAGAAACCCTTTCAGAAACAGGATATTGCAAGAAGGAATGTGCAGAGGGGAAAGTTAGGGTGGGCAGGGAAAGAGTGGTGAGTCCTATGAACGTGAAAGAGTTAAGTACAGAGGATGATGGGAAAGGAGCTCAAGTTTGGCCACTTATCTGACCATTCCTGAAAAACCGGAACTTTCACCACTGTATCTCCTGGCTTACGTTGTCTTCCCTTCCTGGTGACAAGAGGAAGTGCACGCTTTGAGCAAGACAAGAGACACTCCTATACTATTCCCAATATTGTGTTTCTACCAGATGTTTCCACACTGGCAGAGGGTAAGGAGCATTACCCAGCTGTCACCAATTGGTCTGGCACTCTGTCAACCCACCACTATTAAGAAACTTGTCTTGAAAATAACATTTTTAAAGCTAAAAACCTTCAAGTCATCTGTATTTTTCTCCACGACAGTAAACAACAAGGCAGTAGGCTTGAGAGACATAAACACTTGTCATTCCTTTATTCACCATTTACTGAGCACCTATGATGAGCTTGGTCCAGGAAGTTCTTGGCAT
Organism: Tonatia bakeri; assembly: GCA_004024845.1. Lineage (NCBI taxonomy): Eukaryota > Metazoa > Chordata > Mammalia > Chiroptera > Phyllostomidae > Tonatia > Tonatia bakeri. The sequence continues at coordinate 381,309 of PVIA01000242.1, read as the reverse complement.
TCTCCACCTTTTCAAATTGAAGTAAATTCTATTTTTGCACACTTCAAATTGAAGTAAATTCTATTTTGCACAGATGAAGGGTGTTGATTTACACCCAAACGACATTCTGATAAAGAATGTACTAGTGTAGTGCACTCCAAAGGGCAAGGGTCTGCAAGCTATACAAACCCAGGTGGACTTCCAGTTGTATTAGGTGCAAGGGCCTTGTCCTTGGGCAAGTTCCTTGGCTTCTCCAGGCACTGATTTCTGCATCTGATGAATGGAAGGCTAGGTTTCATTGATGTGTGAAGATTAATTGAGAAATCAGATGTCAAGCACCTAACAGAACCTGGCCTAGGGCGGTAAGCAATCATTCACTCAGTAAACAGTGAGCATCTACTACACACAAGCTCTGTTCTAGCCCTGGAGCCTGAGCAACGAGGAAGAGAAGCAAGATCCCTCTCCTCTCCCTGTCACCCCTCACCAGACTTCCTTTCCAGCGGCTCTGGAAACCTGTCCAAAGGAGACAGTGGGTGCTGGGTCCCAGTCCTCCAAATGCCATTCATTTCAAATCTCATTGTGATCTGCATCCAGAACAGCATTTTCAGGTGAGATCTGGCCCGCAGCCCTGAGACCCCGGCCCAGAGCGCAGAGGTCCTGTGGCTCCTGCCTGGATGGAAGCCCAAAGGCGGAGGGAGCAGCCCACACCCTGGCCTCCAGGGTTCGGGCAGAAATAGAATTTAAGGGACACAGACAGTGGTCCCACTCACCTTTTTGCTCTTAAAATGAGAAAGGTGACTCCATTTGGGTGGGAGGGAGAGGCTACACAAAGGAAGTTCTCCAGTGAACCGCCACCTTGCCTCCCTGACTCTGACTCACTTTTCCTCCCCCCCCCCCGCCATGTATGCTGTGTTCCCTGTGGTACAATAGAGCCTTTGTTTACGGGAGTCTAATGTGCCATAAACCCGGTTTTTAGGCCAAGAATAATTGATGCACAAAAAAGGGACAGTATCAGGTAAACTAACACAAATTGTGTATTTTACTTTCTTATCTCTAACAAGTCAATAGAATCGGTTAATTAAAGAAACTTGCTGAAAACTTTGTGTTTTAAAACTATACTCAGGTTGGGAGTATGTAATTGATACAAACACATACATACATACATCATACAATTCAGGGGCATTTTTGAAAGCTTTACACAAAATTCTGTGCTCCCTATTTTTATTATTGGCCCACCCAACCACCTCATCTCACGAGAAATTTCCAGTTGTTTTTGACTGGTGAGGCAATGAGGGTTTGTGGGAAGTCACAGATGCTCTGTAGCCAAACACACTTGGCTTTGACTCTCGGTCCCACTCACTTCTAGTTAGCCAATGTCAAGGAGATTCTTAAATGTCTCTAAGCCTCAGTGACCTCATTTGAAAAAATGGATTTTGGGGAGAAACAAATTAGATACAGGATAGAAGCAGACTGTTTGCACAGAGGTTAGGCATTCAGGAAAAAGGTGGGATTAAGGGGCTGTGCCGCCAGCCCCTCCCCCAACACATCACACTCAGAACCCATCTCTTCCATTCGACTGCCCAGCGCTGGCTCTCCTGGACTAACCACGGCCCTCTAACTGGTCGTAGGGACGCTTCTCTGAGATCCCTCCAATCTGTTTCAAACCTGCTATTAGAAATAGCACTCAGACTCAGAAATTTGATCATGGCACTCCTTCGCCACAAATCCTTTGGTGGCGATTACATTCAGAACAAATCTGCATTCAGAGCAAAGTCCATGTGTCCCCAACCCATCTGCTCTGCCTTGCCTTCCGTGACCACCACACCTCTGCCCCTGAACGATCACAGCCCCCACAGTCCAGGCTCCCAGCCATTGTTTGCAGAGCGTACCATCTGCTTGGGGGCCTCCCCTCCCCCTGCCCCTCCTCCTGGACGCCATCCCCGCTCCACCCCTCCCAACCACCGAGACCACCGGCCTCCTGGAGGCTCAGCTCAAAGGTCACTTCTGCTTTGAAACCCTCTCTGATGGCCCTGGCTGACTCGGAGCTCCACTCACCTTCCTCAACTTTGTAACTTAAGCTTTGTGTTCTACAGTTATTATGTCCATGATGGTCCTCCACTGAATTGTGAGTTCTTCCACAGTAGACACCAAATTTTATTCATTGTTTTCCACGTTTTACTTTTCCTTACAAGAAGGTAGAACCAAAAGGTAAATGTGGGACAAGACATTCCAAAGGTGCTTCAAATTCTGTCAAAAGAAAATGAAAACACACTGGAAATTCAGTCTTGGGTATATTAAGCACACACATACACACAAGATTTAAAACACCAGCAAACCATAGAGGGATATGCCATCCATGGCAGAAAAAAAATGGCCACAGATTCTTTGATCCTTCTTCCACTGAGAGATGAGTCTTTCCCTCCCTAAGAATACGAGCTGCCTGTGACACTATGCCATCTCCAAGTCTAGCCTTTAATATGACTGACAGCTTTGGCCTTGGTCTCTTGGAACCCTGAGCCCCGCTGTGAGAAATCCTAGTCAAGATTGCCCTAGTTGAGAAACCTCAGAGAGAGGCCCTGAGTCCACACAAAGAGGCAGAGGGTCCCAGCGGACACCAGTCTTCCAGGCATCCCTGCCAAGGAGCCAGCCCGGTGAGTAAAGCCAGCCCAGAGCAACCACCAACTGAATGCCACTGAATGACCACAGTCAATGCTGCATGGAGTAGAAAAATTGCCTAGCTGAGTCCTGTTCATATTCGTGATCAATAAAATCATCAATATAATTAAATGGTGGTTGGTTTAAGCCACCAAGTCTTAATGTGGTTTGCCAGCAGCTATAGGTAAGTGCAGCACCAACCTAATCGGCATCCTAGCCTACCTGATAGAATACCCTTCCTCCAAAGGGGATACTTCTTGTACTTGTCACTAGATAGAAGTTGGGGAAAACTAATTTTAGCTTAAAGAAATGTTCATTAGACATCACACACGTGGTGTTACTATCCCAGCTGTCCTGGAGCCAGCGGCACCTCTCCTCTCCTCGACCACGCAATCAGCAACGTGGGGGCAGCTCCACATTGCACACTACGCCATTATCCCCCAGTCGATACTATCCACTCAAATATTTGATTTATGGACTGCCAGCTTAATAAAGAGCACTGTATCACAAAATCTGGAGGTACAGACCTTAAGCTCCATTCTCTGAGAAGGGAAAGGACAGACTCATCACTAATATTTGGAGAGATGTACTTAATAAATAACTTCAGGAACAGCCCAGTGGAACACTATACAGGAAGTCAGGAGATGCTGCAGGCTAGTCTTTTCCCACGCACAGCTCTTGAGCATGTGAGGAAGAAATCTTTGTGCCTTCACTTGTCTAGCTATCAGATGGGGAGAATCATATCTGATACCTGAGACCAGTATAAGTCAGAAGTAAAGGAGGTTATGGATTGAAAGTATCTTCAGTTCCTTCACCAAATGTTGGGTGAACTCAAGTTACTGTCATTATTTTGCAGACACATATGATTCTAGTATATAAGGTGGCCTGAATTAACAGATGCAATTCCATGTGCTGGGTCAGCTGAGCATTTGTTTGGAATTTACCAGATTGTCCTTTTATTGTCTTTAAGGTATAGCAAAGAAAACAACACTAAAATGTATGGAGAATGAACTTTTAAAAAATATATTTTATTTATTTATTTATTTTCAGACAGAGGGGAAGGGAGGGGAAAAAGAGAGGGAGAGAAACATTAATATGTAGTTGCCTTTTGTGAGCACCCACTGGGGACCTGGCCTGCAACCCAGGCCTGTGTCCTGACTGGGAACAGAACTGGTGACCCTTTGGTTCGCAGGCCAGCACTCAATCCACTGAGCTACATCAGCCAGGGCTCAATGAACTTTTGAAGGAGGCATAACCTGTGTTGGAACTAGAAAAAAAATCATCTCTTGCCTAAGGCTGGGTCTCCTACAAAACATCAGCCAGGCAAAATGTGTTGGGAAACTTAAAACATACAGCATGGTGTAAAAGTAGGTTTACAGTTGTGAGAATGCAAAACACAAGAGCTTATATTTGTATTATTATTTATTTATTAATTACTGCATTATTTTCCATACAAACCACTGTAAACCTACTTTGCCCTCCACCCCATACATACACAGTGACTTGTGTTGTTTTGTTACACTGCTGAGCACTCAGCAGAAAGCCCAATTTACTGGAAGACGAACACTGGCCTGTCCGTGTGGGTGTTAATTCTGTCATACATGTGATGGTATCAAGTGAGGCACTATGCCCATCGCACTGTCACTTCTCAAACATCTCTAAAATAGAGGAGAGGTTTCTGATCCCATCCAAAATATAGAGAGGGAACCTGAGGCCTGGAAAGATTTTGTAATTCTCCTGTAGTAGTTCACTATTGCTGCCATAGCAACACACCACAGACTGAGTGGCTGAAACAACAGAAATTTATTTCTCACAGTTCTGGACACTGGAAAACCAAGCCCAAGGTGCAGGCAGGTTTGTTTTCTGCAGAGGCTGCTCTCTGGCTTGCTGACAGCCGCCTGCACACCGTGTCCTCACACGGCAGTTCCCTGTGCAGGCAGGCACAGCCGGTGTCTCCTCCTCTTGGTGTAAGTGCACCGATCATCCTGGATTAGGGCCCCACCCTTTGGCTCCATTTAACTTCACTTGTCGTCCTAAAGGCATTATCTCCAATACAGTTCACACTGTGGGTAAGGGCTTCAAACTAAGAATTTTAGGGGACATAAGTCAGTCCACATCTACCCACGTCACAGAGCCAGGCAGTGGTGGAGCCGGGGCATGCATCCTGGCTTCCTGCCACTTCTTACGATCCACCCAGCGTTGTCTGTGGTTGGTTATGGTCCCACACCTCATCCACAGAAGATGGCCTGCTGACAGGACCCATTACACGAAGCAAAGGGAACGAAGGCCAAAGAAGAGATGGAAAGGAGAGGGGAAGCTGGAATGCAGAAAGATGAATATAAAGTCCAGAGAAATGGACCCCTTGCAAAGCAGGAAATGCAGCTCACACCCAAACCCACCCTTCCTCACAGGAGTCCTCTCCCCACTCCACGATGCTGTCTTTGCTGGGATAGCTGGAAAGACCCCAGCCTCTCAACCAGTAAGGAAGGCCTTCAGGACCAGTGCTTGCTCCCCTACAAGAAGCCACTGGCAGGACAAAACCCAGTGACATGCTTTTGGCAAAACTACCAGATAATATACAAGTCAATTTTTTCATCACATTTTTGTAACCAAACAAATTTCAAAGACCCTCTTGTGGCCCTATATAGCACATCAATGCAATTAATAAAGATTTTGTGATTAGCTAAAACATGTTAAATCCAAAAAAGCAAGGCTTGCTTTTTTCTTTCTCTTAGTTAATGCAAGGAAGCATCCTATATTTATAAAGCACAAGCTTTCAACTATATTGGATTTTCCTTTTAAAAAGAACAGTACTTTAAAGTGGCTGCTAGCAGAGAATTGTTAGGTGCACTTAGATGGGTATTTGTGTTCTGAAAATCTTAATTGGGACTCTTTTACTGTTGTTGTTTGTGTCTGTGTTTGTTTTGGTTCAGAGAGAGGGCTGAACTTCTTTTGTGCTGCTGAGATTCCGGTTCCACAGAAGATTAAACTGACATATTGGAGATGCAATTTTATAGAAAGATTTAAGACAGGCTGATGTATTGTCTCAGAAGTCTGTGAGAAATGGAAATGGTTTTCCTCCTTGAGTCGTGCTCTTTTAAGCACAAGACAGAGAGGGGCAAGATGAACCGGTGCTGCCCCCACACACTGCTCTCCTGGATGAGGCAGCACGGCCAGGCTGTCTGAGCCAACCCAAGACACGCCTACTTCTGCTCCGCCCTCGGCCTGTGGGCGACAACCACGTGACACACCAGGGAGGCTGTCTCAGCTGCCCCACAGCAGAGACCAGATTTCGGTTTACAGGCCTGCCCATCCTATGGTCAGGAAATGACCGAAACAAGAATATTCTCCACTCTTTTTCTCCCCACAAAGATCCAGCATCTGCTGTGGTCATACGCACACGAATGAGTGACCTCTGTTCTCAAAGAGAAATGTTCATTGGGTACCAGAAACTGATGCTACAGTACCTTAAGTAAAAGAAGTAAGACGTCATTAGAAAACTTTTTTTCACCAATCAAAAGAATTTAAAATTGCATATATACTTTTAGGGTACGTATTTCGACAGACTCTTAGTGGCACTGTCCTTCATCTGAGCTGTAATTGAAAGCCTTTCCACCCTTTCCCTCTAAACCGTCTGAGTGGGAGTAGAGGGTGCAGAGCACCTGTGTGAGGAGGAGAAGACATCCCTGATCTCCCCCCAGGCCCCCTGCTCAGCAGGACATGCTCCAGGGGCCTCGTCTTGAAGGTCTCTGACTACATGAAGCTCTCACCCCTCCTAAGCCACCATCACCAGCATATAACCTCCTCACCGATACATTATTTGTGTCCTGTCATGAAAGAGGTATTATGTAAAATAAAACCCTTTTCTGCTAATTCACAGTTTTGGACAGAGCATTTTATTTTGAATGTGAGAACAAGCCCTTTGAAAGGGTGATCCAAATAACATGATACTAACTTAACCGGTGACACTTCGTGACCACGGTCTCAGCCTGACATGCCATTTCCGGTTCTCACCAAGTCCACATCACTGCTCTACAGTTTCAAGCTAAACAAAGGGTGGGTACGTGGCAAGGGCCCCTATAGAACCTCTCAGTACCCTATGGAATGAAAAATAGGAATTAAGCACGAAAGGACCGAACAGGGCAGCCCTCCTTTATTGGACAATACAGGGTTATTGCCTGCAGGGCAATTTCAAGTTAGATCACACCCATTCCTCTTGTTTACAAAGCCCAGTATTGATAAAGTATAAGAAACAGGTGCCTGTTTAACTAGCTTCACTGACAAATGAGTAAGTGAGCAGAGAACTCTGAGAAGTTGCTTGTGGGGAATATAAAGGGAAAAAAATGATACTCTGGTACACAGTGTGGTCAATCTATCCATGACACAGCAAATAAGTGATGGAGACAACTGTCCTACTGATGCTGAAACCCCACGACCCTGGAGTGCAAACCCCCGATGAAATAACTAGGAAGACTTTTCGGTCCCTGAAAAAATGATAACTGAATATGAGGCGGCTATCGTGTCACAAATTCAAAAAAGATTTAGAATTAACTAGCATGTTTATTCTACCTCAACGCTCTTAATCCCACCTTTAAGATTCCTCACTAATAATCCCATCGCTCCGCAGTATGCTGTTCCACTGGGAACAGTCATCCTAAAAGGAAGGAAGTGCTTGTCATCTTTAGCTCAGGATATTTCTTTGTAAAAATGGATTTTTCTTTAAAACCATAAAAAGAAAGAAAATAACCCTTCTGAGGCATGTAAAAATTGGGGGGAGAGGAAGTTCAAATTAATTTTCCATTTCCTGTCGTTTTCCCCAATCCTCCCCTTGATTAGACATGTCCTGTGTGGAGACGAAGGTGGGCTGACTAACCCTGCTCTTCAGGCCTGCCTGCCTGCGACATGTTCTTGTCCTTCCGATTTCTCCCGGCTGTCATAAGCCCTAGTTCTGGTCAATGCATTCACAGCTCTCTGGAGTAAGTTTCCTTACGTAACGAACACGGCGAGCTGTTCTGTGCACCAGTCTGAGACATCCCCACACAACAGAGCGTACATTTGCGTGCGCGTGCGCGCATCCACAGACGAGACGGGCGCGCCATGCAAGTCGAGAAGCATCTTCTTTATGCAACTGGGACCCCAGACTCTGGTTTCTTTGTCCAACACAAAACAAAACAAGAATATTGGTCCTTCCAGACACTGCTGAAGGGCCTGGCTTTGAAACCTTGTGGTAACGAGCTAGTCTGGTGGGACACGGGGACTTGGTGCGCACACGCTCCCTGGCATCACCGCGCTCGCCTGTTGCTTGATCATTGGCTGGGGCCGTCTGAAAAGCCCTGATCAACAATCACAGCTTGAGAGCGATCCGTTATTCTTCTCTCTTGACTGAAAAGAGACAAGGCTTAGCAGAATCCTGACATTAATTTCTAAGATGAAATCTACGAATCAAGGAGTTAGGTTTAAAGGGGGTGGCGTCTGCATGAAAACAAAAGAACAAAAAACCAGAGAGCTGGTGAACATTACTGAATGGGGGGCTAACATCTCCATTATGTGCACAAAGTACGTAATGAAAATTGTGGGTCAGTGGTTAGCAGAGGCTAAAAGACTGAGGCTGAGTCTAGTTTCCAGTCGGTAACTGGGCTTCACCTGAAGAACCATCAACCATGGAGTTCTGTGAATGCACAAATATTTATCATCTTAATTGTTTAAATTGTTTTTCTGGGACTGATGGGGACCAGACTCTTTACCTGTCCTGCCCAGCGACTCCTTTTATTTAGAGTCTCAGACTGTGGATTGGAAAATGCTTCTTTAGATGAAGAAGAGAGCCTTCGACCAGAATGATGAAAGAAGAAAACAAGGCAGGGTGAGCAATAATATTCTGAAAAAAAGAGAGGGCACACAGAGGGGAAAATAGCAGCTAAACAAGACAAAATCTGGAGGGCACGATCGCGCATGTCAATAGTCTGGAGCCTGTAAGAGCTTAAGAGGCAACAGCCACAAAGTTCGAACCCCAACTCACAGATGGACCCAAGGCCATACTGGACTATCCTACCCTATCCTAACTGTAGAGAATCACTTTAGACCTTTCCCCTTTGCATTCCTCAGCTGACTAACTCAACCCAGGGCCATGTCAGATGTGCCACATCTCACTCATCTGTGCCTTGGCTCATGCTGTCCCCTCAGCCTGGAGTTCCCTTTCTTCACCCACCTTCAGGTGGTCTATTCAACCTTTAATAACTAGCTCCGCTATGAGCTCCTTTTGGGAGTGAGATGCCCCCCCATTGGTACTTCTCGGTGCTTAGGTCTATTACAGCACGTCACAAGCTGTATTATAATTATTAAATGCTTTCCTGGGTTTCCACTGAAACCGTGACTCCTGGAAGGCAAAGCTGCTTTTGTGTATCTCTTGAAACCATATGGTGGGAAAAAAATGCAGAGTCTGAAGTCAAGACATTTGACTCTGGGCTCTGCCAAGGTTCTTATCTGTGAAATGATAATGGTTTATGTACTTTTCAATATTATTGTGAGGATTAAATAATTTAACTACCTAGCACATTCTAGGTACTCAACAAATGTCAGAACTACTTCCTTTCGAATAGAAGTAGTTCTATGCGAAATACCTACCATTTACTATGTCTCCAACACAGGTGCATGACTTAGACTGAACCACTACATAACTGACCATGACAGGCCAATGGCATTGAAGATAGTTCTACCTACGCTTGTTGACTGAGATTTCGATGCTGAAGAGTGCGCCCAAGAAGATATCCCAAGTAAAGTGGTAGCAGTGGAGGCCACATTGCCTGGCTCAGGGCCTGCCAGCAATGGCCGACTGCCTCCCCTGTTACGTAAGCCTGACTCACCAGTGAACAGCCGTCCCATCCAGGACTCTGCTTTTCAAACTTCACTGTACTCCTGCTCTCAACTATAACACAGCCATGGAAACATGCACGGTTTCCTTCTCCCTATTCACCAAGATGACATGATTCAATGAAAACTATAAAGCTGGTTTCAGCTTCTTGAGACGAGGTACCACACACACACGCACATGCACACACACATCATACCCATCGTTGCTTAGCATTTAAGGGTTTCAATTCAAGGCATTTATAAATTTTTAAGTTGAGACAGAAGACACTGAGAGAAGAGAAGAGAGGAGAAAAAAGGAAAGTGTGGTAATTGCTTGACAAAGAGGAACCTCTCCACATGTGAAGGCGCCCCCCCATTACACAGATCTGGTCCTATGTGCAAACTGAGGGTGATGCTGTGCTCCACAGAACACTCGGAGTGCTGCCTCGGACTCCATGACGACTGCTCAGCGCTTCTCACTAAAATACGGGGGGGCTTGCTGGAAAAAGCAGGACCCTGATCTCTTGCAGAACTGGCTCCCTTGCCCCCAAGCAAAGCTCCTGGACCACGTGGTGTCTGCTCACTTCTCCCGGAGCCACTACATTATCACATTAGCTCAAGGGAGAAACGAAAAGGCCTCATGCTAATTATGCGAACGTAGATGGCAGCGCAACATCCAGCAAACATTTTTTCTTTTAATAATCCACTTTCATCTTATTAATAAAAAGTAAAAACTCTGGCTTCTTCAGAATCACCCAGCGCTTTTAACGGAAATCTTTTCTTCAACAAGGCTAGCTTTTCTCCAGCTGATCCTATAAACACTGCTGGCAATTTCTTCCTCAATGCCTCTAACATATTTTCACTTAGCACCAGTTTGATGTATAAGATCTGACAGCCCGGCAGTTATAGGCCACCTGCATCACTGTCGCCATGACAACAGTGAAAGACAATCCATGATCCCATGCCCTGGTCACACGTTTCAATACAGCTTATCTGTCCGAAGCCACCGAGTCTAATGGAAGAGAGTAATTACCATCTTCCACTCATTGTCAAAATTCCCACCATATAATGCTCTTCAAAATTATTTTATTCTTCTCACATGGCTGCTTTGCAAAAACTAAAAGAAACCTTAAGTGGAAAGGGGGAGGGTGGGAGAAAGAGGAGGCTGTGCCTGGTGTAAATGTAGCTCACTGTGTGTGAACCGCCCCTTTGCAGCCGACGAATGCCAGCCGGCAAGGGACACGCGCACACATCTCCGGCGCACTGATCGCCACCTTAAGACTATTTAAAACCTGAGTAAGAAAATCAGAAAAATTGCCCGGTTTCGGCCTATTTTAAAAGCATGTCATCACTACCATCACCAGCCTTGCGCAGTATCACAGTCCCCCTAGGACAACATGTGGCAGCCGCAGTGGCCGGGACAGCAGGACAGCTCATGGAGTGAAAAAGGAGGAAGAAGGAGAGGCCTTCGGTACGGAACTTCTCCTACGGTTGTTTTCCCCAGCGCTTTTCAGCCCCTCTCCTTCACATCCAGCAATAAAGTGGGTAATTGACTGACATTTGATTCACTATCTCACATTCTCAGTGGTGGGCACAGCACCATCTCAGAAAAGTCTCATTCATACAGCATTAACCAGTGAACTTTGACCAGCAAACACTTTTACGGAAAAACCTTACAGAGAAAAGTACTCACAGGAAAGAGGAATTACATTTAAAGGCAAAGGCAAAGTCACGTGGACTTGAAAAGCAAACTACAAAGAGCAGAAAGTGGACAAAAGGGCACGGAGAGATAACCCTTCAGGTGCAGGGGCTCCGCTCCTGGCAAGACTGCCCCGCCCGTAGCTCACATCAGCCACATTCGCAGAGACAAAGGCACACCCCTGGTCCGCGCAGTGGCTGCCCAGGGAAGGCCCACCAAGTGGCTCCCAGCTTTGCGGTTCACAAAGCAAACTCTTGGGAGGAGAAATGAAGCAATTTCGCATGATCGAATATACACCAATCCATAAAGGGGCAAAAGTAATGTAATTTTAAGTGTAAAAAAGTCTTGGACTAGTCTCGTACACTTGTCAGAATGAACCCGAAATGTTTTATTTAGGTTAAACCCTAAAAACCACAGCTATAAACCGCTTAACCAGCTGTCAAAACCTTACAGCTGTGAACTCACGTTCCCTATACTAAACATGCATTAAACATGGTGTTGTCTGTATCACACAGCAGACAGGAAAGCCCGATTCGTCCAAGGCCTCTGGCACACAGCTGCTTCATTTGGTGGTTGGGGGACAGACCTTTCATTCCCCCGCAACCCCCCTTGTCCACTTCTGTAGACCCCGCCCTCACCCGCCCTCTTCCGCAGTTGTCTTCTTAATCTCAACAGCTTTGAAGATTATGGCCCATTCCTTTACAGCAGGGCCCTTGGTCTGGGCTTGTCTGATGTGTCCTCGTGATTAGGTCGGGTAGTTCTCCGTCTTTGGTGCATCTTCAGGCACATGGTGCTGGTCTGTCCCTACAGTGGGGGTATTAACCTACCAGTCTTAGCACACATTGATGATTCTGGGACTCCATCATGCCTTTTGTATTTATTAGTTGCCATTATAAATAAAAGTTTTGCTCCCCCCCCCCCACTTATTTATTTATGCAATTCCTTTATCAGTATGGATTCTTATTTTACTAAATTGGCTATAATCCATTACCATCTTCATTTTGACATTCAAAGCCTCCCAATTTGGCCAGTGGGAGCCCATGACGCAGGTTCCACTGTTCGTTTGATTCTTTGAGGATTCCCCTTACTTTCTAGCTCAACAAAACATTCCAGGCCCTTGTCGAAATTCCTTACACCAGCTCAGGTATGCGGCCTTTTTCCAAGTCATACTCCAGAGCTTTAAAGGTAATGTGTTGACCCGACGGTTCCCAGGACTATGACATTTCCAGGACATTAAAGGAAGCAATGTAAAAATAAATGTCTGTCTGTTCAGTACAGAGTGGAAATATATCCAGTCATCTGGAGAGAGTAGTGAAGGAATGCGTGCACCCAGTTCATGGTCTCACTCCTAGCGACATCAGACATGGCTTTGCATGTGGCCACACACAACTGGCCTCTGACAGCCATGAGGCAGCTTCAGATCAGAGAGGAGAAAAGTGAGACCAGAGATCAGAGTTCTGAAGCAACCGTGCAGGACGGAAGACACAAAGGACAGCAGGACAGCCGGTCGGCCCTGGGCAGGGCCACATCCAGCAAAGACTCTTTGCAGGCCCAGAAGAACCTGCCCAGGGACGCCAAGGAGGAGGCATGGGTTGCTTCCCGCCTCCCTCCATGTCACTATCAAATTACCACATTTCACCTGCCCAGCAAACAGCTTTTCCTTAGCACACAATTCCTCAGTAATGTGTGACTGCTCTGTTAGGAAGATATTATATTCTTTTCAGGAAGAAAAAAATAAAGCAGAGACCCTTCCAGAAGATGCTTAGAAGCAAGGACTATTCAGGCTTTGTAGGACCTAAAGGCTATAATATTTAATCTGTTAAGAATAAAATGACTACAAAAATAAAGCATGACTATCTGAAACTTTCTAGCGCCCCTCCCAGAACTTTGCAAATAGTGGTGAAAGGGAGAGGGCCTGAAGTTCAAGCTTCATTCACGTCATAGTAGAAGTCCATCCACCTCTGCCCAAAAGCAGGGCCAGCTCCCTGCATGGCCCTGAGGTCAAGCAGTAGGAGAACAATTCTTTAGTGAGGCCAGTCAGCTAGCCCCCACTGTTTTGAGGGGGTCAGAACCTCCAGCTTCCACTCCGGGAAACAGCAGCAAGGACACAGCTACTAGATGGACTTCAAACCCCACTGGCATCATTCGACAGAGCAGGAAAGCCACCAGAACACCCACAAAGCATGGGAGCAGACTGCATGGCAGAGAAGCACAGTCTTGTTAGCTGTCTGTTAGCAAACTTCATCTGTACACACAGGCCAGTCTGTCTACCCAAGTGGCGTTGTAGCTAGGATACCTCAAACCCTGCACATCTAACTAGGGTGACAATGCCCATCCAAACTCACAGGTATAGCTTGAAGCTGGACCTGGAAATTCAGGCTAACAGGTATAAGCAATGGTGCTCTCCAGGCAGTAGGCAGAACTCCTGTTCTGGGTTTTACTCTCGCGGTGTTTTACCTGCCTCATCCTGTACTGCACCCACCCCATTGTACCTGGCACTTCACACTCACTACGGCTATCACCATTGGCCAAACTCGTTTTCACACCTCCGTGCTCTTGACCCTGCTGCTTCCTATGCCCACAAAGGCTTTTCCAGCTTCTCAGACTAGAAAAACCCTACTCACCCCTCCAGGCCCAGATCAGATGCCAGCCCCCTTCACAGTCTTCCCCAGTAGGCTCTTTACCTGCCCCCCCCCAAAGTAGACTTAACTCATTCCAGCCTCTGCGCTCGTATAACAGGGTTGCATCGCTCTCCTAGAGCCCTTATCACATTATCCTGGGGAACGACGCACAGAGATCTCACCGGCTGCATTAGCAAGGGGCCCCATCCTTGTTCTTGGAATTTCCAGCCATCTCTGTGGTACCTGGCACAGAGGGGCTTTAAAAAAGTGTTTGCTGAATTAAAGACTATGCCAGAACGGCAAGTGTTCTTTCTCCTTTCATCTAAGTACAGGCTTATCTCAATTAAAATAAAACCACAATGTCATTGGGTTTTTCAATCACGTAGCTGTATATAACTATATGTAATTGCAATGCAATCAAACTGCTGATATTTTTAGACCCCTTCTTCCCTGGCAAGTCTCCTTAACCATCTTTGACAAATTATCGATACAGTTTTACTGTATAAGTTTTGTGTATATGTGTGTCTTTACCCTTTTTTAAACGTTTTATTTTTGAACATTTCTTTTTTTTAAGATTTTAGTTTATTATTTTTAGAGAGGGGGAAAGGAAGGAGAAAGAGAGGGAGAGAAATGTCAATGAGTGGTTGCCTTTTGTGCACCCCCAACCAGGGACCTGGTCTACAACCCAGGCATGTGCCCTGACTGGGAATTGAACCGGCAACCCTTTGGTTCACAGGCCAGTGCTCAATCCACTTAGCCACATCAGCCAGGGCTATTTTTGAACATTTTAAACATACAAATGGAAACTACTCAGCTCCAACCTATGGTCTGTCTGGTTTCATCTTCACCTCAAACCAAATCAATTCTATGGTCTGAATATTTGTGCCCCCTCCCAATTCATATGTTGAAATCCTAACCCCCTGCAGGGGAATAGGCCACCAGTCTACAGCGACTTGTCACAGCAGCCATATTGGATTAGGACACCCAGCTTCCCCTTCCATATTATAGTAAAAAAAAATCCCAGCCACAGTGTCACATCTGTAAAAATTTCACATTGCACCTTTAAATGTTATTCCCTTTTTTCAAAAATATTACCATAATGTCATTATCAGATCTGAAAAGTATTTAGTAATAACCCCTTCATATCAAACATTCAGTAGTGTTAAAATTTCCATCTGTCTCAATCTTTTGCACTAAAATGTTTAACAGTGAAAACATACCATCGCACAACTCAAACAAACTGTCTCATTTAAATAAAAGCCCCACCTCGTGTCCTCTAGCGCCGCAACGTTCCACGGGAAGACTCAGGCGGCCTCCTTTCATTGCAATGTACTAATTATGCTGCTGAAACTTTGTTAAACATTTGTCCTACATAGATATGTAAAATAATTTGTTTTCAGTTCATTACATTTCTACCCAAAGATTTTATTCCACCAAGGTTTCCACATGAATTAGCACTGCCTTTGAGTTATTTGTGGCTCATAACAGTAGATTCTCTTTCTAAGTTTGAAAGCATGAGCTTTGCCTCTTCCTGAAAGCCAAGTGCTCACCCCTCATGAACATGTATACTTTCACTCTAAACTTTTCCTTTTAAAATAAAACTATGGCTAGGAAAAAAATGCCCTCGACAAACAATTCATAAGCAAAGAAGGGAATCAAAGCTACTAAAGATCTCCTACGATTCTTCCTTGGGCGTGCACATCAATGCGCCAGTGTTTGCACCCACAGAAACACAGGCCAATGAGCGCAAAAGACCGGCGCCAGGAGAAGTCCGGGAAGTGAGCAGCCTCTTCAGGCAGACGGACCCTGGGGCTGCAGGCTATTCAGGAGCCCGTTTAGGATAAGAACAGCTGCATAAATTCATTTCTTGATGACACTGGACACAGACTTGGAATTGGGAACCAATGCATAAAGAACACAAAGTGAGCAGATTCAATTTATGCAACCAAAATGTTTCTGACAAATTGAACACAAACAGCCAAACATTTGTATGGGAAAATCTTGCTGTTAAATAAATACTAACATGGAGGCTTTGAGATATTACAATTCTTTCTTCTAATGCAAAAATCATCCTTTTAAAATTCAAATTTTTAAGAGAAAACGTTTCCCCAAATTCATAAAGTCACTGGAGATATAGACGTCAACTTAAACAGAGAAACTATTTACCAATTCACACTAATTGAAGGTACGGTGACATGGACTAATAAAATGTAGGAGTTACTTAGAAGTAGTTATTACTGGACAGACTACAAATATTTGCTAAATATGTGTCCTTTAAGATCCCCATTTTGGTGATTTTATTTGCAATTATTGTTTAAAAAAATAGATGATTCCAAATAAAAGCAGTCTGTTTTATTTAATGGGTTAAATATCTCCCTCTGGTCCTGTTTGGCCCACTCCATTACTCTGTTGGCTGATGTTGTTCTTTGGTGGAAGGTAAAAAGCCATATCGCAATGACCACAGAGTCTGAACACCTGGTGTCGAATGCATCGAGTCACACTCTACTCCTACATTCTGAATTTTCACTGTTTGTCGTGTGTTCCAAGCAACTCGATCACATACCCAGGGCCTCAGAGAGCCGGCCCTTTCGTACTTTAAGATTCAGGAAGCTGCTTTGTCCTAACGCACCTGGAAGCATTGCTCATGAGTCTCCTGTGGAGGACACCTGCAAATGGACCACTGTTCTTGCAGGTTCAGGGCCACCGCCCGTCGTCAGAAATCAAGAGGATGTCTATTCTACTTCTGCACAAGAACTGGGCGCCCAAAACACACAGAAGAAAATACAAGCCACATGAGACCAGTGACGTGGAACCAAGTGCCTTTCGGATGCCTGGAAGGACGCATCCCTTCAGAAAGTCACAGTAGAAACTGCCACTCTCACCTTAAGTGCCCGCCCCACTGTCCTCCATCCACAGTGGCCGTGGCCACTTCCAGGTTGAACTGTTGCTAGATGGTTTACACGCTCCAGGGCAGGGAGTGGGTCATGCTTTACTCCACTAAAACTGTAGCAGGTTTTAAGGGAGCTAAACACAGCCAACCAACCTGCATCAGTAACACCGAGCTTGTGAAGAAGTGTAGTGGGGACTGCTATCAATGACAAAGGGTTGGCACTTGGGATTTACAGCTCCCCTCACAGATGAGACTTTTAGAAAGCTTGGGCCACGTCACCCACGAACACCGCACAGCTACGGGGCTCACCTTCTCCACCGTGAGCGCTCAGAGCACTCTCGCTGGTAAGTGCACATAACACACGTGTGAGATGAACTTGTAACCATTTGTCTACTCAGTCCAGGGGACATGAAAGGAACCTAGGGTTAGTCATTAAAGTCTTATATTAGGAAGGAGTCGATTTAATTCAAATCATCTGATACCTTCCTGGATACATTTTTTCAACTTTTCCCCTCACACCTCCTAATCCACTTCTGGACGGGAGCCGGTGGCTTACTTGGTGCACCCAAACACAGCCATCACAGACTCTCACGGTGCCGGAGGACTCACTCCAGGACACACACTGCCCAAGCATTTGAAGACGGACGCTCTTGTGTGGCCAACATCCTCAGTCTCTCCGTGCAGGCAACTGCTATTCGCTCTTTCAAAGAAGCAGATCAATAATTATTGCGAGCTTGAAAAGAGCCTTCCGACCACAGTCAAGTTCGTCTCCTGAGGTTAAAAGCTAACCAAAGTGTGACACCTGCCATGTGCCTCTCCTAATGAGTGACGAGCAGTATCCAATTACAGGTTACAGCTGATACCTTATACAAAAAGCTGCACATCTGAGCTAGATGATGTCTTATAAAAGTAGTTATTAGCCAAAGCCAAATTAATGAAACCTCTGGTTACATGGATATCATCCTCATTTCTCTAATTCCTTATTGACGGCATGGGACCGTGCACACGTGTCTGATGCAGATCAGTGTTTGAAGGGCGTCCAGTCCTCACCGAGACATCAGCTTCCATGTTGATCTTGTGTGTTTTGTTGTGGGTAATCCTCCCCACGGTTCTAATTTTGAAAATAGTTAGTCCATTAGACTTAATCTTTTCCGTATAAAGACTGGTCACAGCCAAAACCTAACAGCTTTTCCTTAATCTTTTTTTCCTCATGGAAAAACATATGGATTATGTTATTAACTATTCTTTTTGCTCTCACTTCACATTTTGAAATTACCAACAGACGGGGGAAAGGTGGCCTTCAGCACCTGTTCCAAGAGCGAAAGCATCACAGTCACACTCAGTTTGCGACTCAACAGCATCCTGAAGGACAGGCTACTTTGTGGCAATAGTGAGCTATTAACTTAAAAAAAACGTGGTTTTAGGGAACATGTACTTCCAGGGTTGAAGCACATGTTTGGGGCTAAAATCTGGCTCTAGACTGAGGGACAGACTTATGATTAAGCTTTCATAGAGCCTGCATTTTTCTAAGTTTACAGAAGAGCTATTTTACTGAAATTTCTGCCACCAGACTCGCTGCAAAGAAAACATGAAAAGGCAGAGTCATTTTCACTGGGGCACATAAACTAGGATGAACTCAGACTCAAGTTCTTGGCTTCTTAGAGCTTTCTAAGCTCGTTTTGTTTGCACAGTGGTCCCCGAAGCAGAGAGTTCTGTCTGTGTCCAGTTGTACTGAAGTTCAAATATCGATGTTTCACTGGGACTTACCATGGTCTAGGTAAAGTTGAAAATGGCAAGGACACTACCCAGGCCTGGTGGCTCAGGTAGCCAGAGTGCCATCCCATAAACTAAAAGACTGTGAGTTCGTTTTCTGCTCAGGGCACGTAACTAGGTTATGGGTTTGATCCCTGGTCAGGGCGCATATGGGAGGGAACCAATCAACGTTTCTCTCTCTCCCCCTCTCCCCACTCCTTTGTCTCTAAAATCAATAGAAAGCATATCCTCAGGTGAGGATTAAAAAAAGATAAAATGTTAAAGACACCTTATAAACCAGTATGTTCATGATACTACAATAAGGCAAAAATATAATATTCTGAGCATCTCAGGCTTCTTCCAGGTAACGCTCGCATCTGCAGCGTTGTAGAGCGACGGCCACACTCAGGGAAGAGCTGGCCCAGTGCGGGTCCCACCCACTCGTGCACAACACTGTGACTCCGTGTTTAGTCCCACCTCATTCCAGAAAAGGGTTAAGGTGGCTTAAAAATAGACATGCAAAATAAACCATAACATTATCTTAAGGGATTGACAATTTTGGAAAAAGGGAAAAGCAATATATATATCTACATGCACATAATTTTATAAAGGTCTGGAACATTATTCCCCAGTTTCACAGCATGGCGCCTCTAAAAATTGGCATTATAAGTAATTTTTTTTTACAAAAACATAGTGTTTTAAGTTTTTCAAAAGTAGATGATAAATTGACACATGTTCATAGTCTCTTTCTGTCTCTCCCAAAAGTAACTTTGTTTTCTGGATTCCGAGTCTGAGGGGTTCAGAGAAACCCCCTTCTCAGCCACAGAAAAAGTACAGCACATCCTTGCCCACCAGAAGAGCCGTGTGTGAAGTCCGTTATTGCTGCCTACCATTTAGATCTGAATGAGAGGATACATTTAAAGAGTAAAAAATATTTTAATTCAATTGAATGGGGCAACAATTTTGAAAAGATGGTAGGTTTCCTCTCGTGCAGTCAGACACTGTGTGGATTCTCCAAATGACAATGGTGGGCAGGTGAGACAACTCACTCACAAAAGGAAATCTTGGTGAGTTTTCTGGGGTAGGGTGATGAGAGGTCCTTTTTATTCAGCCTCAAGATAAATATGACTCTCTTCGAGCCACTTTTCACTGCAAATATGAAAACTGAAGTTTGAAAAGTAAATCCCTATGTTTTACTCCAATTTTTAGAAGAAACCGAGGTTGCCCTCCAACATTTCCAAATGTTTACCGAGAACCATTTCCTGGTCCTCTCTCTTCTCAAACTTCCAGCTTGAGGAGTCAAAATATTCTTTCTTCCAACAGGTCTAGGTTTATCCTTGTCTCTGAGGCTTTCAACAGTCATATGTTTACCTGTGCTTTCCAGAGTTTCCTCATGGCTTCCTGTGCCTCCAGTCCTCTCCCACCACGGCGCCGTGTGCCCTGCCACGCCTATGGCAGCACCCTGGGGACGCAGAGCTGGAAAATGACAGCTCCTCCCACACGATGCCCACGATACTCCCTTCCTGATTCTCCCCTAAATGCACCCAAGACTGGGCCAGTGTTGACTTATTTTTGCAGCCCCTGGGAGGTGCCTAGTGCAGTGCTCTGTGTCCCTAACACAGCAACGTAACTTCCTTAGAGGGCACTGACTTGGTCTGGTGGGAGACTGTCCAGGAGGGAAAGGCATTCAGACATTCCCAAGTCTCTCTTAATTTGGAGAGAAGTAATAACCATTAGCATGTGCTTTCTCAGGAGCTTGGGGACACTGCGCAGGTCAACCCCGAGTAGTACAATAAAACCTAGATGAAAGAACAGATGCTGAAAGCCATCACAGAATAGAAGCCCAGAAACTTCTTTTAAAAGCAGAACCACCAGGAAAGGTGGATTTGGTATTTGAATTTTCAAGGCTACCGGGCCCATTTCCAACTCTAATTAGTCTTGAGCTGACCCTTCATCACAGCCTTTAACAAGTGAACTCCTCAGAATCACAGATTCTACCCTGTCCTCACTACAGGAAAGCCCGTGGTGCAGGCGGCAGGGATGGGGCAGCCCGACTCCACAGCTGGGACATGAACAGGATAACTTGCAAGGCTCACCAGGCTGGCACCCAGTCTACAAGGACCCTGTAACCCACCCACCCCAATCCCACCCAGATTCTACAATGCAAAGAGGCAAATTCTTCCAAAACAAATGATTCATAGAAATGAATTGCTCTCTCATGTTCTTTAATTAAAGAAACTGGGCACCGACTTTGGTTTTTTAATTAAGCCCAACTTTAGCTTATTTTTCAATATCCTGAAGTTTTGACATTCAATTCATATAGATTCTATTAAAAGACACTCCAACTCATATCAGAACAGAAATTAACATTAATATTTAAAGTAATAAATACACAATTTAAAGAACCTTTTTTTTTTTTTTACAAAACAAAAGCTATTAAAGTGTGTTTATTTAGAAACAATAAAGAAGTCACCACAAAAAAATGTATTGGCAATCACATGGCTTTATTACTTGTCCTTTGCAAGAATCCCAATTATATTACTCACATATACTTGCTCATATACAAGGCAAACCAGCTGAACATCTCACTCCTGTGTAGAGGAGAATGTACATGTTTTAAAGAGCCAACACCATAGTTCAATTGGATGGACTCTCTTTTAAAATAATGGACTGTAATGGACACTAACAACAACAACTACAAACCACAAATACTGAAGACATCCTTATCTCCAGCAGGCTCACCAACGACTTGAAAGGGGTCCCCTCTCTCAAATGTGTGATCTCTTCCTAGTCCCCTCCCCACTGCCTCGGCACGCTGTATTTTCCCACTCAGACAGTCCGCCCTCTTCCACACTTCTCTCTCACTGCCTCTTGGCCACCATCCCACCCCGCTACCCTGACGACAAGCCAGGGGCTTCCAGATGTCAAATCCCCAGGCACCGACCACTGGCTACACCCTCCTTTGTTTCCACTGCGCCGCTGTCCTGGTCCTCCTCACCAACGCGTGGTACTCTTCCTCCTTCATCTCCTTTGGAGGGGCGCCTCCTCCAAAAAGCCACTGAATGTTGTTTTCCAAGGTTCCTGCCTAGTTCTCCTCTTTTCATGCTGCACACCCTCTGCCAACTCCACCCACTCTGAAGTCTTAGCCATCTTCAAAGGTCAGGCCTCTGGGTTAATTCTAGGCTGCATATCGAAGTGGCTACTGGACACCCTTCAGAGAGAAGCCATTAAGCTTTGTGTGTCCAGAGATGAACTGATCATCTTCCCTCCAAAAGCTAAGGCATTTCCTGTTTTGGGTAATGATGCCCTCACCCAAGCCAGAAATCCTGAAGTCACCTCCGATTATTTTCAATCACCTTTGTCTACTGGATCACTACTTGCTTAATGTTTTTTTGAAAATGGTTTCAAATCTCCATCTCCACCTACCACTCACCTACTTAGAGTACCATCTCCTGCTGGAATATTAAATAATCTCTCGACTGATGTCCCTGCCTCCAGTCCTTATCTCAAACCCATCCTTCACAGGGTTGACACAGAACTTTATCTAAAGTCTACTGCCCACATCACTCACTCCCTTTGAAGGTTTCTCTCCACATGTATCATAGGGTTTAAGTTGTTGAACGTGACATAGAAGACTCCCTGAATCCTAATGCCTGCTTATCTCACTAGCCTCTTCTCCCATCACTGTCTGCCCTGAACCTTGTGTTTCGACAACACTAAAGCACTCAGGAGTCCCTGCACAGGCCCTGTGGTTTGCACCTCCATCCTTCACCCACCCCTATCCTCTTCAAGCTCCCCAGGGCAGGGGCAGTAGCCCAGTTGTGGGGGTCACTTCAGTGCTTTGCCCAGCTGCTGGTTCTCTTAAGACACCATGGGAATGGGCAGTGATTGGCAATGGAGGGCAGTACGTGGCAAGTTCAACAGTGTTGAAGGAACCTGGACTCCCATGGGAAGTCATTGCTGTGGGGTCACCACGGGCTCAGTCTTTTCTGCACAAGGAGTTCAAGGGAGCCAGCAACAAAAGCTTGCTCTTCCCTGCAACACCCACCACACTGAATCACGCTGAATTTTTTTTGGAGGAACATGTTGGCTACCCACTGAGCCTTCCATCACGAGGCACAACAGTGGGCATCTGGGTGACGTGCTAATAATAACAGCTGATATTTATAGACTGCCTATGTGTATCCAGAGCTTGACTGCAAATTCAACATGAATTCTCTCGGTTCTCATATTGGCACTGAGAGGATGAAGCTACTGTTACCCCTGCTTTACAGGTGGGGAAACTGAGGCCCACATGTCAAGTAACTTTACTGAAGGCATAGAGATTTACATTAATGAAACTATTTGCCACAATGCAAGCCAAGTCTCCATGTATATTTCACTTTGTTCCCAAAATTGCACGTGGGTATCAAGAACGGAACATGAAGGAAAGATGAAAAGAACCCATTGTCGTGAAACCTTTGAGCCACCGCTCCGGCCACATAAAGTCACTTCAGTCAATTGCAGAATCACTGCCTTCGTCCAGTGCCTCACAGACGGCGTCACCGGCACATCGAGATAGAAGGGATACAACAGACAGCCCCTCTTCACAGGCGAGGCCCTCTGTCTGTCCATTATCTGCTCCGTTTCCCCCCTAGCTTCTCCCCCCACCTTGGATTATGAAAGGTGATTTGGAACACATAAGAGATCTTGGCATCTCGCCTATGAAAACAGGAAATTTATCACTTTGGGAGGTGCAGAAGCCAAAACCACTCACACATACAGACTCAAGAAGGGTTTAGATACACTCATGGATGAGAGAACTCTGTTGGTTCATAATAAGGGGAGGATGGAGAGAAAAGTATGGAATTTGGAGGAAACCTTGTGCCAAGGGACAGCCATGTTTTGCTATAAAATAATTAAGTCTACAGATATGTACCGAGCACCTACTATGTCCAGAGGACCACTGTAGGGCCAGAAGACAGCAAGGGGCTGAAAAGACAACAGCACTGCCTTCAAGGAGCGTTGAGCTCCAGCCACTGCCTGGTTCCCGTTAGGGGGAGCCCGCTCATGCCGGGCACCGGGTTTGCTTCCTCCTACCTCCAGGACCCGGGGAGCCTTCCGCACACAGCCACACACAGCTCCAAAGGCATCAGGGCCAGTCCTCTAATCCGTGCTCAAACCCAAATAGGATTTTGACCTTGGCAATCCAGGAGAGGAGCAAACTGACAGGAGTACACAGTATAGGCTGAGAACAACCACGGCCACCAGGCCACATGTAGATGCATCAGAGAAGTCATCATTTCCACATGCTTCTCCTAGTAAGAAGTAAGATCCTCCTAAAGGCACAATGGTCACGAGGTTGTGCGGTCACTGGGCAAATACGTTTTGTTTACTGTGAGGGAGGTGCCAAGGGGACCCTACACCGAGTAAGCGTTCCTGCTGGTCTCAGGCCTGTTCACAGCTCTGCAGCTGGTCCCTGACTTTCTGTGGGCACGCGTGCTTTGCTGACACACTTGGGGGAGAGGAGGAGAGCTCCATCCCTCACCCTGCTCTCCTGGAAGAGTACAGTTAATCAGCCAAGAGCCCCAGCAAAAGCTGGAAAAAGAGACGTTCTTATTAATTATTGACACTTGCCACAAAGCATGGCCTACCTCTCCAATAAGTCACTGTCGCATCTACCAGGTCCTTCACAGGGCAAGAAAAGGAAAACAAAGACAACTTCCAGATCACTGTACTTTTCACAGCTGTGCAGTCCAGAAGGGGAAAAACACCTTTTATATTTTCCTCTGGCGCTCGCCGGAAACTGCAGACTTTGGGGAGGCTATTAGAAAAAAGGTTAAATATGAGACCAGGTAATGACACACCAAGGGACTCATGTCAGGGTTGTTCCAATGCTACTCAGAGGCAATTGCTGTGGAGAGTTGGCGACCACTTTACAAAGCGCTGCAAGGAGGCAGAGCCTGCAAGTAATAAGGGCTAAAGACTCCTTATTCTGCACAAGCATCCTTGAAGACATTCACTCTCTGTTCTTTGGTTCAAAGATTTATTTATACATACCCCTATCTAATAATTATTTCCTATATGTGGCATAGGTTTTCTTATTGTTCTTTGTTTCATTTTAGTTTTACAAAGACGTAACTTTATGTACCCAACAATACCCTCCCCTTTCTTTTATCATAAGCTCCAGGGTGTCTGGTCTACATTTTTAGACCTCATCTTTCATTTATTCTAAACAAAGCTGTCAGTTAATTGTTTAATATTATCGTATCAAGAAGCATTGACTTAAAAAGTTCTATTTGTATAACTTAAAAATCAGCATGTAACTCTTTCCTGCCCCTAAATCTAGATTGGACCCCCTTATAAAATTTGTAATATTACCCAAGGCACTTTGTGCTATCAATTACAGGGTCATGACCAACCACCCACCACGGCTACCCGACTGGCTTGTTGTCCCCTGGTGCTTTGTAACGATAACTAGATAGTATGTAATTACAAGGTCCCCAGAAGATACTCATAATTTCATCACAGGGCATTTTGTGAATGTTTGGGACAGCGATTAGAGGACAACACAGTGATAGCATTTGTGACTCTCCCCAGCTGGAATGTAAATGAAGCACCCTAAAATTCAATTATAAGAGTCCTTTAGGTATTAAATAATTATAATACCAATCAGGCTGGGGAGAGTTTTTTTAAATTGAACTGTCCCCATAACCCCTGAAGATTACATTTCCTAATAGTTTGTAAAACAACACAGCTGGATTGTCAGATTCATAGCTCTTCATCCAACCGGAAGAGCCAAAGGCAGACCACTCAGTAGTCTGTTTGTCCTTCTACTCTGTCACCTACAATACTTACCTGGTGACCCAGTAAGCCACCGAGTCCCACTGCAGCCCCCCTTACAATGTGCTGCAGAGTAGGAAGGTCTGGTGTAATCGTGCCAGTATAAAACGGCTTAGAGATACTCAAAATTTCAATTTAATGGAAACAAGGGTACTTCATCTATCTCCACTTTTCCCTATTCTAAACACCCAGAAACGTCTTACCGTTTCTTCCCCCCACCCTTTCCCACTTTTCTCCAGCTTCCCCTCCTAGCTCCTTCCTACTCTCTCAATCCTTCCACTACCTCTGATCCTCAGGGGAGGTTGTGACCCTGTGCTCAGACCTTCTGCTGCGGCTGTGGTGTGGTGGGCTCGCAGTGCCTGGGGCAAGGGTCTTTCCCAGTCATTATCTTCTTGCTTCCATTTCTTAAAAGGAGAGAACGTAAGATTGCTCCTCTAACACAGGCAACTCGGGAAAGTAAAAACAGAAATATCTCTCCCCGGAGTCTGGCTTATGTAAACACACTATCAAGGAAAAGCTGAAAGGACAGTCACACAGAAGCAAGGGCCTCCTAGAGCCAACCTAGCAAGTAAACAGAACACAGGACCTAACCATCCCTCTGGATGCTCAGAGTCACATCCGGGGCCCAGGCATAAACCGCCCCTCAGCACATAAATACCCATTTTCTGCAGGTTTGTAAGATCTAGTTTCCTCCCTTAAAAACATTTTTTTCCAAGGCCAGTGATCAAAAATGTAAAACTGAGGTCTGAAAAAAATCAGTTCCCCCAGCGGAACCCCAGTGTAAAATATACTCTCTGATTAGTGATTAGCAGAACATCACAGAAATAAATGAATATACATATACATACATATGTATTTTTTCGCAGTAGATTTGGCCTTGTAATGACCTTTGCTCATGAGAAAAAGAAATCCACTCATCCCAACACCAGAACACAAATTTTAAGGGTGTTCTGCGAACACAGCTCCCACAGAGACCGAGAAGAGGGTGACACCGGTGCTCTTAAATCAGAGTATCACTACTATCATTTTCCTTTTAGCTCCTGAAATAAAAATATTCTCACGCACGGAGCTCTACAGCAACAGCCACCGCCCTCCCTGCGGAGTGTGGCTCTCTCCGAGACCCGCCTTCTGCTATGTTTGCAGGAGCCACTCCCCTGGGACCAGGCAGCCCTTCTGGCTCTTCCCTTGCCCTTCGGAGTCCAGGGACCAGAATGGGCGACCATGACAACATGGAGGCTGCAGTCCTGGATTCCGGAGGATGGTGCCACCCTGGCCAACGTGGAGCACGGCCACAGGGCCAGCCAGGGAGATCCCTCCAGTGGGAAGTAGGGTTCATCACTCATTTTATGCACACACATGCCAGCTTCACACATTTAAAATACAGGCCCATGCAAAGCAAAGGGCCTATTTTAGCACGGTCTTGTAAAAACCAGATGGACGGATCCTCTCTCTCCTTTCTAGCAACTACACTGGCCCTGACATACTTCTTGGTTTTAGTGGTTCTAGCCTGAAGAATGAAGAGGTGCCATGCAAAGTGCTTCTGAAAAACACTAAAGCAAAACAGTGTACATTCTCACAAGAAGTGAACATTGGTGCATTAATGCATCTAATAATTAATTGGCATTCCCGTAGAAAACTTTCCTTTTGTGACGTAGCCACTGAGCTGCTATGGAAAAAGACTCCCATTTAACATTCCCCGAACAAGTGATTTGATTAGTGACCGGAGTAAGGAAGTGTGAATGCTCTCCAAGCAGGAGCTTTTCCGAGTGGCCTGAGTCAGCCACCATACAGCAAGGCTGGCGCAGTGCCGAGAGGCCTCCTGCCAATAAGACTGGAAGTTTCTGAAGAGCTACCACAGACCCAAAGCTGGGAGAGTCCCCCAGACAAAAGCCGGCCACCGAGTTCCACAACTGGCCTGCCACAGCACCATATGCTCCGCAATATTGTCTCGCTGCAGCCCCGGGCCTGTCTTCAGTGCCCCCGTGTGCTGCACAGCTGTCAGCCCACGAGCTGCTTTATCATTATTTTCACTGTTTTATTACTTTTCTGGGAATTCAAATCAGTGTAACCGTGCTTGATGCGCTGGGTGAAAAATGGTGTCTCCCTCCCCCTCCTCCTCTAACCTAATGAATTGCCTTTTTTCGTATCAAAGAGTAATGAGCACCAAACCACATAATATTTATTCATGGAACAAAAGGCAAAGGAATGGAGGGGGGCAGGGGGAGCACAAGCAGCTCCTGGAGGTGGAGAGAAGGGAGCTGTCACTCTGATCCCCAGTGGCACTGGGTTCAGTTCACAGGAAAACCCCAACCTTTCTGCTCTTCCCATTCTTGCCTTCGAACCGCCTTCATGCAAGTCCGTCGTCCACGCTTAGAGACCCCGAGAGCTGACAGCAACCAAGTGTAACTCATCCTGTGCTTGACTGTGAAGTGCCTAAACTTTTTCCGTCTCCCTTTCTCAGTGGAACGCCCACAAAATGCCACTTCTTTACTCTCTGGTGAGCATCAAGCCAGTGTCCCTAAGAATGTTCTAGATAGATCCTCCCCCCCCACCCCCCACCCCCTGGTATCTATCATCATGGCCTCCACCGTGTGAGGCATGATCTGGCCCAGGGAGGAAGAGCCATAGAAATAACGGCAATACTGGAGCCCTGCTTACCTCACAGGACATGAGCGTCGCCCCTGTGCCCCACCCTCTTTGCCCTAGTCAAGGCCTCCCACTCTGTTTCTCAAGTTTCCTCTTTAATCCAGAAAGTAGAAACTGCTACACAAGAGTAAGGCCCATAACAACCCATAGCTCACCTTCTCTGCAGACACTTACACTTTAATTGTCCCCTTTGCAGAGGATCCCCAAGGTGGCAGGGCAGGATGGACCGATGAGTCACGGGAATGCTGAATGAGCCACTTGTTTCTCCAAGGCCACTCTCCCGAATACACGAGCCACCAACGTGAAAGGCAAATGCTTCTTTAGGGTATTAAACAAAGGTCCCTCAAAAGTGACACACACTCATGCTGTGAGAGACTAGAGGTGATGCAGGACGTGGACAAGGGGAGTTTTAACGCCGGCAGCTGAGCTCCTGTCTCCTCCTCCCACGTTCATGCCCGTGTCTCGGATTTCTCTATTGAGAAATTCTATTTTGAGAATTAAAAATAGAGATGTTTTAACTATGAAAAATATTTAAGTTTTAAAAAACCACAAAATGATCCACTTCTTCCCATAACCTGTGCCACCCATATGGTTGTGAATTTTAACACTGAAGAATTTCTTATCTGGATCATTTCCCTCAAACCTGGTAATGGAACCCTTTTCTTAAGCAACTCTCTTGTTTCCTCCTCTTATAGCCTCATTTTCTGTAAAGTCTGTCAGAGCTAATTATCTGTTTTCACAAATGCATTGCTCTTCAGTGTATCATAAACACATATATTATGAAAAGTTGAAGAAAACAAGTGAAGTGTGCATTACACTGTGAAGGAGAAGACAGACATAAATAATTACGCAAAGTCCCCGCTCTTTGTGAACAGAGTAATGAAAATGGCATTAGAAAGAGTGAATGAGAACACCACAGCCAGTCCCCTTCCATAGACGGTTGTCGCCACCCCCGGAGCCAATACCAGAAACTACTGCACCGCCACTTTAAGGTAAAGAGGGAAGCAAATCCCTTAGGTCCGCAGTCCTCTGACATTCCAGACCACAGGTAAATACCGAACCTACCGAACCTACCGAACCAGTCACACAGACGACCTGCGTTTCTGCTGAGCGAGCAAAGGCAGAACTCCCACCAGCACTCACCATCATTAAGCTCCCTTACTGTGGTTACCTGTTTCCTAGTGTTCTAATTCCAATCTGGACAGCAAACTCAAAGGTAATAAAAGGCGCTGAATGATTCATATCAGCCCTTTCAATCTAAGAAAAGAATCAAACACTGAAAAAAAGCAACAGCTCATTTGAATTTCAACAGCCTGAGTCCCAGATATCCCTGATAGGCAAAGTACCAGTCACCGTACTCGGTCACCCACAGTTGCCATCGTGTGTTCCCAGTTCACCGTGGCCTCCAGACTACTCCGTCTCATAAAAGCAACCTGCCAAAAACATTTTTTGAGTATGGTTATTTACTGTTATGACAAACAACTTTTTTGAATCCTTCAATAGGTTCTGGGAATTAAGCAACATGAAATCCAAGGCTAAAATCATTGTTTCCATGCCTCACTGAAGAAAGTAAATGTTTTTAAAAACCCAATAGCAGCTGCAAAGCATTTAGGAATTCCTAGTCCAACTGCAAAAGACATTTTCAACCAGTCCAGCCACAACCACTTCTAAACTGAGAAAGTTGCTTCTTTACATAAACCACCTCTGTTTACCAAGCATGTGGTAAAGGGCGCGCGCAGGATGTGAATAGTAACAGAATGTCACCGTCCCGAGGCGCCAACCTGCACACACCACTGCGAGAAAATACCCCGGGTGATTAAAGACAAACAGCACCTACGTGCTTTGCAAAGGGGTGGGGGCTCTGGCAACACACTCTCCTCTGAGCCAGGAGAAAGGATGGACTGAAACACCACAGTGGACGAGGACTGGGGACAAAAGGAGCCCAGGGGAGAAGATGGGGAGCAGGCCAAGGGAATGTACGTTTTATCTCTGCCGGGACTGCCATTAGCATCACTTAGGCCTTCTGAAGCCCGAACTCAAGGACAAACAGACCAACTTTATCTCACTTATTTCACTAGTAATCAGAAAGCTTTCTTGAGCTCTGACATATGTCTAATTTTTTTTGCATAAATGTTAATGTTAATGATCAGATACTCCTATTTGTGAGTTTATAGCCACAGTTATTAAGCTCCCTTAAAAAAAAACCACCCATTAGGTCTGCAACACTTAATTTTTGTAAGATATGTTTCAAAAAAGAAACTCCATAATAAGGAACGACTTGATTCTAGTCATTTAGTAGCTATTACCAATCATCTCTGCACTTTTTCAAAGGGAGATAAAGAAAATGCTTTCCAGGGGAATTGGAAGTTTACAGCAACATGGCTGCAATCTTGATAGCTTTTAGAAAATAGTTTGCTTCATAATTATAACGAGGTAGCTATGAGATAACTAGTATTCCATTTATGATTATAATCAATAAAAGGTAAATGTTACACTTCACACGAAATGCAAGGCAGCTGCCCACCTCACACATGGTGGAAAGTCATCCTTCAGACCTTCTAGTGCTGGAAATGAAAGAAACAGACCTGGGGGCAAAAAGGGAGAGCACAGTCCTCAGAGAGAGGGTAGCGAAACTAATCTGACTCCTTAACGTGACTGTCGGCAGAGGTCCAAGGGATTTGACAGCCCGGTCGAGCAGCGCCTCTGAGGATCTCGCGGCTGGTAACAGTGCACGGCCTGGGAGCGAGGTCCCAGGCAAGGCCCTCTTCACACACACAGCCAACTCTTGCTGTTGAAGCTACTGAAAGCCATGAGGCCTGGCTGTCTTTGGACTGAGGCTGCATTAACTTGGCTGGCCAAGGGGTTTTGCTCACTGAGATGCTGTGTCACACACGCAAATGGCAGAAAATGACTGCTGCTATTCAGTATGTAGGTCATATATCAGTGACTTTGAACCCTTCCTATCTTGCAGCATGAGTAAACTAATTCCTAAAATGCTTCAGCACTCCTAAACATACATCTTGTGCCTATCTGACAAGAAAAGTATGATTTTGATTCACCCACACTGGGTGGCTATTGTTGTGTCAGCTGTTGTCATTTTTTTTTTAACATGAAAATGTGAGGTTAAAGAGGTCGGTACCCCTGACTAAGGAGTTAGGTATTGTGTGTTTTAAAAGTTCTTGTGGAGCACCAGTTGGAAATCGCTGTTGTGAATAGAAGTAGAACGCCTCATTTACCGGCATCACTTGGTAGAGAAAGACTTGAAAAGTTTAGGCCACCGAGCACTTAGTTCATTACCACCCTTGGTTCATTTCTGTGGTTCAAATAACAGCTTTCTATGTCATATACAAGTTTGCAGGCACTCCTGTCACTGAGACGAAGGTGGGACGAGGCGGTGGTAAAGGGCGTGGGAAAACGAGGGGTGCACACGGCCAGAGTGTGTGAGGCCAGGAGTCGACGAAGCTGGGCTCCCCATGATAAAACGGGGGAACCAGGCGAGGCCAGGCACTACCATGTTTCTTTAATTTTGATTCTTGTTCAAACTCGTCTTAAAACCTGAAGATAAGGCAAGTAGGCGAGGACTCTTCCTGGGCGCAGTGTGGTTATTTAGAAAATGCAGATGCTCACACCAGCTTTTCCAGAAAGAACACTTTGGCCAGGTGAAGGCAGGACAAAATTGGAGCCACAAGTGTAAACTCTGGAGCCAAAGTGCCCCAGCTACATAAAAACTGAGAGTACAGTTACGGGCATTCGGGGTAGGGAAGCTGCTATGCCACAGGTGAATCGAGATGACCAGGGGCCCCGACGAAGGGCGGTCTTCAGACCACCGTGGCACACGTGTGTAATGCAGAGTGATAGGCCTTCTCACCGTCTCAACAGACGCTGTCAGGTCGCTGCCAAGGCAAGGCCATTTGGGTGCATTTTCTACAGTTGGCCAGGTCAGCAGGTTGTTATTAGCACGTCACACAGATGACAGGATTAGTCAGGGCAATTTAACCTGGAGGAAGTGGCAACTCGCAGACCTGCCACCCAGGTACTACACCCCTGACAGAAACGCGTTTTACAGTGAAGCCGCACAGGTCTCGGGGAGCCTGTGAACACAGAGCTGGGAAAAGGTGAAGAGAGCTACAGACTTGTTCAAGGAAGTGAACTTCCCACCCGCACAGCACCAGCGGGAGGGGTGAGCACAGTGCCCCAGACTGCCTACAGGACCAGACGAAAAGAGGGAAAGTCATTCCTCTAAGACCCCTACGACGTGTGGCCAGATGCAGACTTTACAAACTGGTAATGCTCACCCTAGATTGCAAAGACCAACACCAGTTACTAGAGTTGACACTTTTCTAAGCCATATTTTAAAGGAGACACAATTATCATTTGCCCTATAATGGGCTATATTAAGGTTCTCGCGCTATATTAAATCATATTGGATCAAGAGTTTTTTTGGCCAACTTTTTTCTTTTTATACAAATTATATGTATATAGAAAGATGTCCAGATCTGTGCTATAGAAATGCTCACATATGTACAAGGAAAACACAGATAAGGATGTTCATTGTAGTAATGGTAAACTGACAAAAAAGGGGAGGGGGAAAGAGAAAGAGAGAAACTACCAGTGTTTCCATCAACAGGGAATCATTCAGCAACTTCTAGAACATTCATATCATAGAACGCTATATAACCGTTAAAAAAGAATGAGTTGAGAACCTACACATATTAACTCGGACAGATCTCCAAAATGTGGTATGTGGGAAAGGAGGGTCTCAGGACCTTGTGTGTAATATGATTTCATTTACATAGGAAACAAGTGACATGCAATGGCACACACTATTTAGTGCACATGTAAGCAAACAGAAGCTCTGGGGAGAGACGTTCCAAACCACGGTCACTTCTAAGAAGGGGGCAACCCTGAGGGAAAGGAATCAGGTCATTTCCTAATCTACTTATTGGCAGCGAGCAATTCATTCCACAAATATTTATTACTCCTCCTGTGCACAAGTAGGTCTTTTTCTAGTCCTGAGGAATATGAAGATGAAGAAAGAATCAAAGTTCTTGTCCTCATCTATTTTATTTCTATATTGTTTAAAAGGGTAACAATTTTAAAAAGATGCTGCAACCCCTTCACCAACATTTCAGCCAATTGAACAACTCTGGACGGAACATTCCCACTCATCGGGACAGCCTATTTCTTCTCTGAACAGCTTTAATTCTCATGTAATTGAGAGGAGTGTTTTGTTTTATTTCTACTATTCAACCAAACTTAGCTCCTAATAACCACCAACCACTGACCCTAACTTTGTCTCCCCAAGGCCGTGAAGAGCCTGTCTGTCTGGTCCTTTCCCATTAGGCAGCTCCGCCCGAACTTTACCAAAGCAATCGATGTCATCCACTGTCAGCCCAAATACCCCTGGCTCTTCCACCTGCTCTTTCTGAGACGGGTTTCAAGTACTTTCCTCATCTCGCTGATTTCTACACACTCTCTCCCCTCTGTCTAGCTCCCTCCAAAGGCATGATGTCAAGCCATGGTGCTCACAAGTCACCTGGTCAGGAAAAAAAAAAAAAAAGAGGAAGGACAGACCATCATCGACCTTATTTTTAACAACCATCCTCTCATCTGGTTCTCTGCCAAGCCAACTAATTTTCTCCCCCG
Organism: Tonatia bakeri; assembly: GCA_004024845.1. NCBI lineage: Eukaryota > Metazoa > Chordata > Mammalia > Chiroptera > Phyllostomidae > Tonatia > Tonatia bakeri. The sequence goes on along the minus strand of PVIA01000242.1, from coordinate 347,753 downwards.
ACAAAGGGATTTTATTTGAAAAATAACCAAGTTAAGAGTTGTTACAGAAGGCAATGCAAGAACGCTACAGCTACAGAAGGTTTGGAGGAAGACACAACGCATTTGGCACCCTTAGGATTTTCCTAAATGTTAGTTTATTAATGACTGCCATTAGCATGTTCTCATAAAACCACACAGACCGCTTTAGACAGCTAATCTGAAACACAAAGCGATGCCCGCTCCGCAGGTCCGGGGACAGCAAGGAAGCCGCAGTCTCCCGGCGCCTGCACGAGGGTCCGAAGGGAACCAGGGGCTCAGCACCGTGGCTTTGGGCCTCGGCCTGGGCGTGGGTGGAAAATGCCTCAAATCACTCCACGGGAAGGCTGCACTTGGGCAAAAGGTAAACACTGAAGTGCAATGAATGCTATTCATAAAAACAGGTCTAGAGTTTGTATACCTTTATTCATTTGAGCCTAACGACACCTCTACGAGGTATAAAGAATGAGTCCCGGTCATAGCCCTGACCACCAAGGAGACCCGGTGATAGTGGTGAAAAGCCTGTGGTCCACGAGGCTGGCGCTGAGATGCATCCCAGCGGCCCTTCGACTTCTTCCCGGGCACTCCACCACAGGGCAGCGCCGCTTCCTCATTCCAACCCTTAAGGAACCAGAGTGTTTGAGAAGTTGCGAGTAAGTCCACACTGAGCATTTTCAACATCCCAGGGGACAGCCCCTTGTTGAAGGCAGCGTTCCGCAACAGCAGCAACGCGGACACCTGGACCCGGTATGTCTCGTGGCGGGGCTGCTGGGGGGTGTCCAGCAGCATCCCTGGCTCCCGCCCACCGGACAGCGGCCGTACCCCTCCAGGTGCGACGACCGACATGTCTCCCAATGTTGCCAGATGTTGTTGCCACAGTCTCCATGGAACGAAAATCACTGATTTCAAGGAAACCTATAGTAAACCCATTTGAGTGGCAGAGAGCTTTGAAGTATTTTAGAAACATGATTTCTTTCCATACACAAACAATATTGCCTTTTAGCTCTGGAAAATACATATTTGCATTTTAGTAAGGTCTGCAGGTTCAGAACAGGCTACAAAAAAAAAAAAAAAAAGCAAATTTCACCTCTATAAAGTCCACAGGCACCAGGATGCTGTCTGTTTACCACCAATGAGCAAAACCCAGCATCCCACTTATGTCTGTCTCCCTAGCCATCCAGTCCAGGTGATGAGAAATCCTCAGCCCCTCTGGCCTCTCCACCTGACCTCCCACAGTTCCTTAAGGCCCGTGACTGGGTACCAGTCCCCTTGGATTCACTCTCAATCACTGAGCTACTTTCAGAAGCTACCAAACAATCAAGGAAAGAAAATAACCCACCACTGTGAGGAGAAAGGGCACAACAGAGCTTGTCTTTTAGAGCCGAGCAAGCCTCTGAGTCACAGCGATGACCCAGGACGAATCAGGTCAAACAGACTCACAGGCACTTCAACCTCTTCCTCTGCAGGGAAAGAAGACATGAGTTTTCTGGAGGCAGAGAAAGATACTCTGGCGTGGAGCAGACGCACAGCGCTGCATCCTGAGCACATCTTCCCGCGCACGTGAGCGCCGGAGAGTTCTTAACCGGAACATGGCTCAACCAGCCTCTGCCCGACAGGATGGAGATGGGAGTCAGAAAGGAAATTCTGAAGGTCCTTAGTTAAAAATTAAATATTCCTCTTAAATTTTCTATAGTTGTGAAGCCATCACTAAGGAGGATGGACATTAATTATTCATATTTTGTAAGATCACACTTCAGCCTTAAGGTCATTCCAACCAATGGGAGGTCCAACAGAATCAAAAAGTGTCTAAATTATCCTTCAGGAATCACTTCCCTTATGTCAGAGACAGTGCTGCAAGCCTTTTGAGATTTTTATTAAATTCCCCCAAGGACAGTATGCACAGGGTGCCTTAAAAAACCTGAGCTGCAACAGTAACTTCTTTCTATGCCTGTGTGGGCTGGGCCCTAAGGGGAGGCCATGCTTCTTCCCCAGAGGGAGCTGCTCAGGCACCACTCAGAGTGCGTGAGGGACGCGCTAGCCAGGCAGACGTCAGATAAAAACTGCGGGACCCTCTCTGAATGGAGCCCAGTGATCTTGGAGCATTGGCTGCGCAGCAGGCTCGACTCCCCCTTCGCAGTCATTCTGCCCAACTGGTTCTTCAGTCCTTTCAGCTTTCTTAGATTTGAGCGCAAAAAAGTTGTTTTCAGTTAAGGATAACTGATCAGTCCTTGGTGATAGCTGACTTTCAGAAGCTACATTTCCAACTTGCAAACATGAATAATGAAATTCTGGATTGTGTCTCTCCGAAAAGCATGCTGTATTTTTAATGAAAACATAATCTGGGGAGCAGTCATCTGTAAATCAGCTTTTTAAAATTTATTTATTTATTTATTTGCAGAAACCAACGATGAATTAGTTTGAAAGAACAGGAAAGTAGAGTATTTTGCTTAAAAAATTTCATGAAAAGGGGCTATAACTCAGCCTGAAACTGTTGGGAAGTCACTGGCATCAAGCCTGATGCTGATGAAGAGACAAAAAACCTGTCATCTTCTCAAACCCAGTGAAACAATGCTGAAAATCTACAAAGAGTATACATTGCCGAAGTGTTGGATGCAAAAGTATGGGTTAGCATTTTAACTTCTAAGAAGCATCATGGACCATGTACCCATACTGTTGAAAGAATGAATGAAATTTTAAAATTCAATCTGTTCTCTATTTTTTGTGTTAATGAAGAGTAAGTGGTATGCAAAATCAAATCCATAGTTGATCCAAAATAATTGGTAGCTCACCCAATTACTTTATTAGTTATAAGAGTAGGAAGCACCAAAATGAAATTTCCCTTCTTATTGCTTCTTTCCACTCTTCCGTAAAAGTGCTAAAGATCAGTGAGAAGACCGAAAGGTTGGCAGCAGGAGGGTGAAGGAAAAACAGAGCAAGCAGCAACAGGGTCTGAAAACTGAAAATCAACTCCAAATAACAGTGGGAAATGCCAAACTATTTGGGAGAGCTGAAAGGCAGATATATGAAGTCCCAAGTTTTAAGTATGTGCCTCTTTATAAGATTTTGGTTTCTGATTGATTGACTTCACAGTTCTCTATGATGGGTGATACGGAAAAGATGGCAGAAAAGATGGCTAAGCTGAAGAATACAGAACTGTTAATTAACAAACAGAGAGCACTGATCGCAAATAAAATTCCATAAATGACATTAAAGAAATCATAAGACTTTAAATGTGTCCAAGAATTACTATGCAATGTGAAAATATGCAACATGGTTTGTTATACTAGATTCCTTCTATGTATGCAGCACACCAAAGGGAGAGGAGAAGGGAGGGGTGGAGGGAAAGAGAGAGACAGATCCTTCATTATTATCTCAACCAAACGGAAGAGCCCTGTTAGGAAACCTCTTTAGCAACCTTTGGCTCTTGGTCTCAGGGAAGTCTTCAGAAAGTAACTCTGTGCAACTATTTTCATGTTTAAAATCCTCACCCTTCTTCTTAGAGAAATACCAGTAAACCATAAACCATGTACCTGGACTGTTTATTTTCCTCATAGCAGTCAGCAGAAAATCTACTATGGTCCTAAAGCTTGCCCTTGTACTTCTAATGAGACAAGATGGAAGGTACCACAGATGTTACTGGCCTGAAAACTCAGCTTTCCCTAGGAACCAGCTCAGTCTAAGAGCATTTTATAGATTATGATTAATGATTAACTAACTCTGCTCTACCTTTCTGATTGCTGGCTGGCCAGTACTAAATAAAATCCACCACAACCAAAGAACATAAATAACAATTAATATGCATTGGAGCTTTGGTCAGGAGGCAGCAAATGCTTCTTGGGATTTCAAAGAAAATACAAACGCTTGTCAAATAGAGAGAAATGAAAGTTCAAAAAGTTCTTCACATACTTAAGGCATGCCCTGTGTGGGCTATTGGCCTATGGAAGGCTTTTCAAGAGACACTTGTCAATCTTACCACCCAGGGGAGCAGAACAGGAGAAACCAATGAAAACGCTCATGGGAAAGATTTACAAATGGTTTGACATTACGAGCTTGCCAAAAAACCTGGATATAGTAATTTACCTTCAACAGGATAAGAAACAGGAAACCAGATTCAATTATAAGGAGGTTTAGCAACAGACTGATATGTTGACATTTCCTGGATCTATTCCAGGAATGGATGAGAACATTCTAGATGTGCTACATTTTTCTCCAATATTCAGTAATTAATAAGTTTATTACCAAATGAATTTTATGTGATTACTTCAGAGCAGGAATCACCTAAATCTCTGTGGTCTGCGTGCTGTGTACAAATTAAGCTCTCAGAGAATTATGAGGGTGCTAATCTAGTGAAAAGGTCGTGAAAATGCGGACTTATCTAGGTCAGGGCAGACTGTTACCACTTGGAGATTCTGGAGACTGCGTTGTCTTGCCTTTTCGTGTGCCTGAGTGATCACACCTTTGTCAAGGCAATCTATCTTTGGCTTGAAAATGAATTTGCCAATTGGAATACACCTTACATTTTTAAGCAGGAATGCAGTTCCAAGTACAGAGAATGAACAATGTCTCCTTCTGTTACCACAAATAATTAAAACTGTTTGAGGAAAAGGCACGTTTTCAATTGAGACTCTCTAATAGGTGAAATCAATAGTTCTCACCAGCAAACCTGGGTGTGGGGTACTTCTGTATAAATAAAGTGTATGTGTGTGGTGGGGGCGGGGCAGGTCATCTGACTGCAGGTCCAGAACTACCTGAGGTAATGCAGCCTCAGACCCAGGCCTGTGCGCCCTGCTTTCTGTGAAGGCTGTTAGAGACCCACGCAAACCCAGGCCCCTCCCAGGAGTCTGGAGCCAAGGAGGGTTTCTATTTCACCTCACCCACCCTGCTTTTTGTTTGCTTGTTTGTTTTTTGTTCGTTTTTCATGCATATGCTTGTTGTGTAAGGTAAGAAAACAAATCAAGAGGTAAAGCCCTCATTAGGCAGCCTCTTCAGCCCAAGCCAAGCAGAAAGAGAACTAATCAATACTTAGTACTTTGGACATATTGGCCCTACAAAGGTAAACAATAGCAATAAAACAGAGAAGAATCCTATTCGTATTTATTTTTATCATCACCATTATTATTATTTGGCTCTGGTTGATTATTGCTTTTCTTTGGGGCTTTTGAAATAGAGGATCCAATCCGCGAACAACATACAATTGCTCTGTGCCCCACTAGAGCACAACTATAACCCAGACTCCAATTCAAGAAAATCGAGATCAACATTGACTTTGCAACCTCTGTTTCCAAGATTTTATCTCATATGTAGGCTAAGTTAGAATCAACTTTCATTTCAGGGACCGATGTGAATTCTTAAATTATTTTTAAAGGGAAAACAACTTGTAGAGGATGGTTTTAATTTTTTTCTTTACCTTTTTGTGGTACACAGCATGTGTATGCAACTCCTTGCTTAAGATGCAAGGTTGCTTGTTTTCATTACACTCATCACACAGACTTGCCCCTAATACCAGCGGAAGATGAGTGTGTGAAATACAGTTGAAGCCAGGACATACTTCTATTCTACCTATAGCCTTGGAGTTTACACCAGCCTAATGAATAAGCTAAATTGTCACAAAAATTGATTTTAGAAATGTTATTTTCAGGCAGTCATTTTCCAAGTCTATCTGTTGTTAACTTGCTAAACCGGAATTCACTATGAAATTTACAGCTTAGGTCTCATCCATTCAAGTAAGCAGTATCTTTTCATTTTCGAAAGTAATCTCCGGCTTAGGCTTGCTACCTCCTTCCAGGTAACGTCGGGATCCTGAGCTTGCTTCCACCTGCGGGTGTATATAGAACCCAGAAGCGCGCGCTCCGAGTTCTCCCCTCGCCCCCTCCGAGGGCCCAGTGGCACCCTTGAGGGAACACAAAACTTTCTGGCCTCAAACTCTAGTGCTACTGCCCCGCGATGAAAAGCAACCGAGCACAGGGAAGGGCGCTGGCTTTTGTTCCAGCGGTGCCTGGCTGGCGAGGTCAGGCCACAGAAGTCTTCCAACCCGAAAAATCGGGGGAAATTCCGTGGGACTGAGATTTGGGAGCCTCGCGAAAGCAGCCCATTTCTACGCCATCCGCGCGTATTAACGCATGAAAAGGAGGCGTGGAGCAGGCAAAGATAAAATCCTCAGTGCCTTACAAATCCTGCTTCAGGCTTAGGCTCACAGAGTCTCCAGATCCGCCGAAAGGCGCGACGGGGGTGGGGAGAGGAGGAGAGGCGGTCCAGGGAGAAATCCGTAGAGGAGGGCGCGGGAGACACAGTCAAAAAGCAGGGCCGGCCCCGCCTCCGGGTACAATCAGACAAGCTACAGTGTGCCAGTGGTTTTCGGCTTCCTGTTTGTAAAGCGAGAACCGCCCTCCCTGACTCTGGGACATGACACCCGTTCTTCCTCAAAACCGAGAACGCCTCTTCTTCGCGCGCTGGGCCGGCTCCGCCGCTGGAGCAGCGGGGCGGGGGCGGCCGCAGGACGGGGGCAGGGCGGCCGGGCTCCGCGCCCCTCCCAGCCCGCGGCCTCCGGGGCTGAGCTGGGCCGCGAGGCGGACAAAGCGTTTCCCGCTCCCTCCCCCACGGTCGCGTCCCAGAAGGGAGGGGGAAAGCGAGCTGGAGGACGAGCAGGCTAGGGAGGAAAGGGGGGAGGAAGGTGCTGCCGGCGGGACTGGGCAAGATCGCGCCCCGGAGGGAGGGGAGGGAGGAGGGGCTGGGCGGCCTCGGAGAACGGGGAGGAGGGCAGGATTCTTGAAGGCCAAGATAAACAAATTGTTCCTCTTCACGTGCGGGGCGGGGGAGGTGAAGAGGGTGGGGAGCGAGCGCGGCAGCCTCGCCTCTTCCCCTCCCCCAAGCCGGCTCTTTGTCACTGAGTGCTGGCCTGAGCGCCCGGCGCTAGCCTGCGGCGGCACCGGCACTACCCCCGGCGCCGACGACTCCCAGACCCCAGACGTGTAAGATTTATCAACCGCACACTGCGAGGGCCGCTAATCGAGGTGCGGTGTTCCGGGGCAACGAGCAAAAGCGCTCCGCGCTCCAGGATTCCCATCGCCTGGTCCGCTCTGCACACCCGCGCTTCACTAACCCGGGTAGCGCGGTGGGGGAAGGGGCTGCAGACACCTTCCCGAGCTTCCGGCCTCCCTCCCCCCCCACCCCGAAAGGAAAGCTAAAGAACCTGAGACAGGAGATAAGAGAAAGGATTCTACCCTCAGGGTTAGGGGGTGGGAACTGCCCCTTCCTCCCGGAGAAGTTAAGCCATTGGCTGCTCCTTCTACCTCGAACCCACCCACCCAGCCATTTAAGCCTCTTTCACCTCCCTGCTACCCTCCACTCCTCCGGGCTTATTAGACAAGCTCGGAAAGTTGGCAGGGAGCAGGGTGGGGGGCGAAGCGGAGAGGCTCTGTGAACGCAAGTTTAAGAGGAGGAGGTGACACAATCCCCAGCGAAGTTGCGTGGCAGAGACTCTTGGCGCAGGCTGAGCACGCAACTCCCTCCTCCGGCCCCCACCGGGCCGCTCCCCCCGCGGCCCTACCCGCCGCTCCACCTGCCGGGCCAGCCCGGGGTCTCCAGCTGCGGAGGAGCGCACCCGCGCCCGCATCCGCGCGCGCTCCTGCGAAGGCGCGCGCTCAGCCATCCTCGCTCCCTCCTCACCCACTTCAAAGTTCATTCACAAAACTCTCAGACTTTCTCAGCCCAAAGGGGGTGAGCTGGGGAAAAGAGGCGAAAGCCTCTTGCTTCCCTCACCGCCCCCCGGGGATTGAGGGCCTGGTGCCCGCCCAGAATCTGCCACAGCGTCAGTTTCTCCCCGCACCCGGCGGATGTGCGGAGAGGGGTGGGCGAAGGGGGATGCGTCTGGGGAGGCGAGGCGGCATTGCGAGGGGTGGGGTGGGGTGGGAACCGTGAAGAGGAGGAGCGAGGTTTCAACCCTGGGTTCACTCTCTTTAAAAATCGGTATCTATGAGAAGGAGAGACAAACTTTTCCAGTGCCTCCCTCCGCTGCTCCTCCAGGCTCCCTCCGCCCCTCGCAGTCGTGACTGGCTCATCCCTTCTCGCCTCCTCTTCCCCAAATCTGACAACCCTGACAGATTAACAGGTAGCAGCGACCGTAGCTTTCCCCCATAAGAAAAGTTGACGTTAACCCTTTGGCTTCAGCCCACCTCGCCCACCGTGCAAATCAGATCCCCGTTCCCCATGTAAGAAGCTCCAGCCCCCACCCCCACCCCCACGCGCGCGCGCGCCCCATGCCCGCTGCCAGCGCGCCCTCACCATGATCAGCGTGTGGTTCCTCTGCTCCGCCGAGGCAGCCTCCGCATCTTGCTGGGGTTTGCTCTGATGCTGCTGCTTGCCGGTGCCGGCGCCCGATTTCTTGGCCCTCTGCTCCAGGGTGCGCTGATAGAGGCTCACGGTGTCCCGGCGCTCCAGCTCCAGCTGCTCCACCTGAGCCTGCTGGTACCTGTTTTCGCAGTTGACGTGGTGCCGCCGGCAGCCCTCGATGCGCTGGCGGAGCCGTTCCACCACCGTGCTGTGCTTGGGGACAGCCGCCGAGCCGCCGCCGGGGCCCCCGGAGCCGCCGCCGCAGCCGGCAGCGGGGTGATTGCTACTCGGAGCAGCTGGAGTACTATTGGGAGTATTATTCACACCGATCCCGGCCCCGGCGAGGCTGCTGTTCAGGCTACTGTTGATGCAAATACTACTGCCATTCGCGGCAGCAGCGGGGGCTGCGAAATCCCCCATCCTGCTCCCCGGGCACACTATTTTGGAAGAACTTTTTTTATCCACCCCCCTATCAGCCTCCTCCTTGGGTCCAAGGATTAAAATAGTTTAAGTGGAACGCGGGGGAGACGCAAGCACATGGATGGAAACAGCAATCCCGACGGGGCGAAAAAAAGGGGGGAGAAATTTTGGGGTGGGTTTTTTGTTTCCCTTTTTGTAAAAACTGTAAAGCTCAAGGAGAAAAAAAGGGGATCAGAATGCCATCAAACACCTATCAACAAAAAGAATCACAACAAACTGAGCCAGCAGCAAATCGGGTTGCAACTCAAGGGGAGATCCGCTCCTCGCCTGCCTTCTTTTTATAATCCATTATTTTCTAATAAATTCCAGGAGATTTCCGGTGGTTGGCAAGCATTTTCTCCCTACGTACCGAAAAACACACCCCATGTACACACACAAGCATATGCCTCCAGTGCGGACACGCGCGACACACACTCACTCCACACCGCATCGGAAAACGGCAAGCTTGCTTATTGCATTTTCCTTCCACAAAAAAGTTTTGGTGTTTATGCCGCCCCGTGTTCTCAAAGTACTTTGGCTGCTCAGTTGCATTTCACAGGATCCTAGATATCAAATCCTCGGGCTGGGGGAAGTAAACACATGGACAGTCCGAGGCGACTGCAAAAGTAGATCGGTGAAGTCCTTTGCAAAACGCCGCGCGGAGAGCAGCCCCTAACGCTCGGCTGGGCTGCCGCTGCCGCCGCTGCTCCTGCCACCATCACAATGATCAACTGCTCGCCGCCGCCGCCTCCTCCTCCTCCTCTCGCTCCTCCACCTCCTCCTCCTCCTCCATGCCAGCGGAGTGATATCAGGACGCGCGAGCTCAGTAAACACGGCAGCGGCGGCGGCTAGAGGCCGTGAGACAAGCCCGGGGACACGGCGCAAAACCCGGCCCGGACTCTCACCCGGCAGGAGCGGGCACGGCACGCACCGGCAACGGGCTCCCGCCTCCTTCGCCTCGCTTTCCCCGCCCCTCCCACGTCCCCAAGCTCCCTAACCCAGGCTGGGAACCGGAGCTGCCAGAAAAGAGAAAAAGAAAGATTCTGGGAGATCTCGAGAATGAATCAACTTTTGACGTGCGTGTATGTGCGCGCGCGAGCGCGCGGGATGGGGGGTGGGGGGTCACATGGACGAGCCCGGCTGGATTTCCTTATTCCAAGCGAGGTATCAAGGGAGCCCAAGTTGTTGTTATACATTTATGCATTATATTGCAGAACTGTGCATGACCAGGCAGAAACATTGAAGCTTCACAGCAGTTGTCTGTCATCCCTATTCATGTGGAAAGAAAAAGGCAAATGAGTGACTTGTTTTTGAAACCCAGGTAATAAGTCTTCCCTAGTAATAACCCTCCTTATGGACACTTGTTCAAACTCTAGGCTATTCTTAACACACAAATGCCGAATTCTGAGCAAAAAGAAACAGGCATCAAAAAACCTGGAATATTATTTAATTCTCTGTACATAATGATTGTTGTTATTAAGGCAATTACTGTTTTACTTACCCTTGGAAAAAAATTAAAATAAAGCAAGCAGGGACTCAGAGGTGAGACTAACAGTACATTTTAACAGACTGTTTTGAACACTAGGTGCTAATGACAGGAGTAATTAAGGGTCCTTCGTAAATCAAGTGGAAAGATTGCAGATTTCATGGACTAGAACTATAGGAAAACCACAGCATTTCAGTTTGTCATGACCAAAACAAAAACAAGCAAAAAGAACAGGCTTACTTTATTACTAGATCTGTTTCTTTCTGTTTAAATGAATTCACAAGTACAATTAAAATGGAATAGCAACCACAGGAAGCAATCTAAACTTTCCATCATCTTTCCAGACATTGACTGTCTAAAAAGACAACAAGTAAGAATCAAATATAATATCCTTGAATCTGGACTTAACTCGTTGTATAATTTTTTAAATAATTAAAATGAAAAAATGTTTTTCTGATCATCAGTAAGATGAAATCTTGATTGTGTGCTGTTAATAATAAGGCATTTTGTATTATCCCAATATAACTTATAGAATTAGTTTTTAGGGTAAAAATACACCCCAGTTTTCTAAAATAGCCGGGGATAAAAGAACTTTGGATTTCATGCATTAGTCATGAGATCTGATTTAAGCCATCTTCATTTCTTGGCATTGCAGAGTAGCACTGGTTGCTATTTCTAACCTCGTAAAGTCAGCAATAAGAAGCTATATTTTCCTTCAATTAATCAGGTTTATCTGGTGAACTATAGCTTTAACATCCCCTAGTTTATATGGTAAAATGGGGAGCAAACATGGTGTGAGCTTATCTCTATGTAGTGAAACCAATGTGGGAGAGCATCTGTCATTGAAAGTTGCCATATTTTTTTTCAGAGGGCTAGTTACTTAACATGCAACCTTCTGTATCATAACTGCCCCTCCAAGTCTGTTGGAATTACATTGAATTAGTTCCTTAGCAAGAACTTAGACGAGACCATAAAAACACAGAGAAAATTATAAAGAATTGCAAGAAAAAGACTTCACAAAGTGGCCTTGGTCTTTTTCACACATTCACTAAATAATATCTCTATTAATTCAGGAAACACGTAGCTTCACTGCCGAGAGGAAGCCATGGCTCCGCATTCCCTCTGGTCTCTCTTCCCTGTAGTTGAATTCTTACCCATCCTACTCCATGTGCCTGCACCGACCACACAAGACCGCAACTGGATTTACAGAGGCAACAAGCTTGAGGGTCTTGATTCAGTTTGAAGACTTGGGTTTTCATTACAACATTTTCCTGTGATGCCAAATTTAACAAACAAAATTTTTCACTGAGGGTTTGTTATTCTGAAAAAATAAAATAAAACAATAGCAGCAACGTGCATTCCCGTCAAGGTGTTTACCTCTCCTATCATGAAGGGAAACCAAAAATACACAAGAATTTGCATCCTTCTCTTTGGGAACCAGAAGGTAGAAAAGCACACTCGGTGGCTTTACCCTAGAGGTCCCCAATGACAATGGTTGTTCTATTCCTGCACAACCACGGTGTGTTTGGCTGCCCGAGTTTAGTGCACGGGTGGACTGAACAGAAAGGAGAGGTTGACTGCTCATGGGTATATGCACATACATACACATGCACCGAAGCATTTTTTCTCTCGTCATGGTGGTAGGAGTGGCAGCCATAATCTCTGAGATGTGGGAAAAAGAAGGGCTGTAAAACTGTGGGGGCCTGGGGGAAGAGTCTTTGAGGAATCCGATCTGTGCAGTACTCTGCTATGACATAATTAAGGTCAGAAACTCCATCCTAGTTGTGCAGGACAATTAGAAGAAAGAAGCAGGAAGTGAATAAGACTTGGGTCTTGAGCAACATAGGCAAGCCCCCCCCACTCCCCCCACCCCCCATGCCCCGCTGAATCTGAGATGTTAATCTACTCCAGTAACTTTAGAAGAAGCACAGGCCTGTGTGCTGGCTACTTCTAGACTCTCATGATATATTCCCTCAAGGACGCCATCTTTGTTGGTCACCTTCCTGAAGAACTTGAAAGTCACAGAGAAGTTCAAGTTCTGGGAAAGCAATTTTAGTCTCGTCTCCCAATAAGTATTCTGATAGCACAACCATCTTCATCATTTATGTGAGCCCACTATGGAGCAAAACTTCCAGATCAGAGCTACGGACACGTCATCAGTGCTGTTGCTCGGGAATGATGAACTCTGAGATGCCATAGCAGAGACGAGGAGAAAATTACATGGCTACATCCCCAGGCTTTGATGATATCTCTTGGGATGCCCAAGAGAAGGGCTTGATAAATATGTACCTGTACCAGGTTGTCCTGAAACTCTGGCTCTGAGCCACTGAACGAGATTCCCTTTTCTTTAGCTAGTTCTGCCTCACCCTCCCATGTCCAAGTGATAGGACCCAGTGTGCTAGTGTTAGGAGAAAGGTCTGTGTGTAGAGACACCAGTGTGTGTGCCACTTCTTCCCTAATAATGTGGATCAATAGAACTGGCTTCACAATTGTTTTCTAAATATATACTTGGTGATATGGTAGAGTAGGGACCCTCTGCCACCCACCTATGGGTAAGCAGATTTTTTTTTAAGTTTTTATTTATTTATTTTTAGAGAAGGGGAAGGGAGGGAGAAAGAGAGGGAGAGAATCATCAATGTGTGGTTGCCTCTCCTGTGCCCCCAGCTGGGGACCTGGCCTGCAACCCAGGTATGTGCCCTGACTGGGAATCAAACCAGTTACTCTTTGGTTTGCAGGCCAGCACTCAATCCACTGAGCCACAACAGCCAGGGCAGCAGACCTTTATATATGCCCACAGAGCAGGCCTGGGCAGTCTTCCATTACTAGTAGCAGGGACTGTGCCCTCAACTGTCTAGCAAGAGCTGTCACTCAATAATTCCACAAGTATAGTTATGGCTGTCGGTGTCCCAAGCCCCTGTAGTAGGCCTGGGAATAAGCATAACAGTGCATAGAACACAGGCCCAACCTCAGTGATGGCTCACCAGACTCAGGGCAGGAGATGCAATGGTGGGACTAAGATGAGGTGGGGACAAGGACACATAAAAGAAGCTTGAGGTGCATACTTGGAGGTCTATGAAGGCTTCTCCAGAACTCACTATGAAAACAGGTGGAAGCAAGCCAAGCAAAGGCTGGTGGCACGTCCACATGGGGAGCTGGGAGACAGCCTGAGGAGGTAGGCCCTGAAGCCTGTCTCAGCAGACCCACCAACGGCTCCCCCTCGAAGGAGTGTGAGTTTGAGAGAGTGTGGCGAGAAACAAGAATCGAGGCCGAGGCAGGGAGATAAGCGGGAGCCAGACCGTGAAGGCCGAGCAGAAGTTTTGACTATCTCCTCGGGACAGTGCTGCCATTGGAAGGATTCAAGCTGAGCCACACTTTCTACTTTGGCAACGCAGTGGGTGTGTTATTCCTGTGTTTTCTACAGTGCCTTCTGCAGAGGCTGGCACTGTAAACTGTTTTGCCAGAAAGGCTTCAGAGCCAAGCAAGGGGAGGAAATGACCTGCACCCCATCGCTCTCTCAGAGGTGCGTTACCACATTCAAGGCCACCACGGAGCGTGCAGCTGAGTGAGCTGAACTTGGCTTAACTGAGCACTGCCAAAATCCTGTTTTGTCCCACGGAACGAAACACACCATAGAGAGCTCGGTGCAGGAGAGTAAGTCTGAAAGCAATTGTACAATCACTTAAACTCACAGTTACCTGGGCACGTGGTCTGTGAAAAGGACCACACTCCCCTGATGGAAGGGCCGGAATCACTACCCCTTGTGGCTCAAGGCCCTTCCCTAACCAGAAACCGGGTATGTTGAAGTGTGTCCTTTAACTGGTGAGAAAGGGCAACACAAAGGCAAAACTCCCAGAAGGCTAGGTTTGCGTAGCCTTTTTGGCATGAGCACTTTGAGTATGTGGTATTCATGTCTATCTCTGGGTAGTAAAACCTCTTCATTAGGGGGAAAGTTCAGATTTCTTTAACTAGAAATCTTAATTATGTCATATCTTTAAAGATATAGAGTTTCATTACTTTTGAAGCATGCATTCTGTCTAGTCGAACAATTACTGGCCTCTCAGAGCTATTTTAATGAGCTCTTTCTACCTAGTAAGCCAACTGCATGACGCAGCCCCTGTGAACAAGAGTGTTTCAAAGTTGGTTTCCTCCAGTATTTCAATATTCCTAGCAAGACGTTGTTTACATGATTAATTTTCACTTTTTATGAAGAAGGGGTTTACCAAGCTCTAGACTATGTCATAAATTTCTAGAGGAATGTGAATTAATGGAGTTTATTTTCTTAATCATGCGCGTGTGTGTTTTATGGTCACTAGGAGAAAGGTTATCTGAAGTCCATGGCAGACCAATTCTTAAAAAGCCTCTCCTTCTGTTTCACGGGTATACCTCTACTCTCAGTGATCAATAATTTCATATAAGAAGGCATGTGCTTTGGACATGTCTGGCTTCCGAGTAAGATGTGGAAAACTTCTGAAATTTGGGGAACATATTTGTGAAATCTTTTATTTATTGCAGGCATATAAGCAGACAAACTGTTAACTTTAGAGACAATTATCTAACAAGTAATCAAAGAACTGGACAATTGTACCTTTTTATCGTAAACATTTCCTGGTGGTCAGCAATTGCATAGGATCTAATATTAGTGGGCAAGATTCACTGAAAACTTGCCTTTTTCCAGGTTCTATTATTAGCCCCTCTCTTCACTGGAGAAGACGCTGAAGGAACCCCGCCAAAAGCGGCAGAGCCCGAATTTGAGGCCGGGAGGTCTGACCCCAGAGAGTGCACTATGAAAGGAACACGGCAAGGAAGCGGCTCCTAAGGTTCCTTCTAATTTCAGGATTCTGCGTTTCGATGAGACTGAAGCTGCTGAGTTTTAGCCAGATGTCACTTCAACAGAAACCTGTTGCCGCGGTGTTTAGGAGGGATCCTGCTCAGGGGTCATCCTGTCCTTGGCCACGCCTCCCTCCGCGCTCATTCTGAGGGCTGTGGGGGTCACTGTCTGAGCACTGAGGTTATCACCTTGGATTGTAACTGTCTTCTCACTCGTCCGTCTCCCTCTGGCGTGTTACTGGTATTTGGACGTAACGCAGCCTGGCATGACAGAGCTCTGTAACTGTGTTCGGGAATGAGTGAAATGAGTGCGTGAACAGCACACAGTCGATCCGAGTTATGAAGTTGGAGAGGGAGCTGGACCAGGCCTGAACATAGGCCCGGAGGAGAGGGACGCTGTGGGGCCGTTCTGCAGAGGCTCTTTGAATGCGACACGAGAAAAATCATAGGAAGATGGGATTTATGTTTCAAAACGTGTTTTCTCAGGTGCTGGAGGAGTTCTATACATTGTCTGGGAGAGGGGCGGGGTGGAGGAGGGGCAGAGAGTTGGGTGGGCCTCATACAGTCTCACCGCACTCTGCCGTCAGCACCGCGTCAGGCTCACATTTGTAAGACACCCATGGCCGCGTGTCAGACGTTAGGCAAGGCTGTCCCCCCATGTCAACCCCAACACCCCAGGAGGCACATAAACCAGAGCTGGCCCAAATGCGCTGTTCCCGTGAATTCCGTTCTGTGCTCTTCCATGCACTTCATCTGTTCATCTGGGCCTGGAACGTCTATTCTGGAGTCACTGAGGGTCAGTGGAGGAAAACACGGAACCCAGTGTACTTACTTCACTTCATGGATGGTATAAGGGTTTTAAGGTAATTCCAACCCAGGCCTGAGAAAGATGTAATGACACCGTATTACTACTCCAATTTTGTAAGTAGGAGAACGAAGGTGTAAAGAGCTTTTATGACTTGCGTTCAAATCGGCTCCAAAGCCTCCGTCTCATGCACTTGTCCCGACTCCCCCTTGACGAGTTCTGTCGCTAGAGTAGAGGCCTTGCAGCCATTCTGTTGCTGTGATTGCCATTGTTCAGTGAATATTTATCGACGATTGATATGTCCTGTGTCAGGTGCCAGGGATGCATGCTTGAATAGAAACCTTTTCCTCCCCAAGGGAGCTTTAATAATCCAGTGGGGAAAGCAAAGGTAAGGATGGCAGCAGGCTAACAGACGAGAAGTGTGATAACCTCTGGATTGCCCAGAATTGGGGGAGGGATAGGAAAAGGTGTGTTATAGTGAAAACAAAGCTAGTAAGGAGAGGATTGGAAAAAAATAAGGAACCTGAGCTTAGAACTGCACACCAATATTAAGGAAAGGCTTGCCGTCCTATACATGTCTTTGAAAAGATGAAAAATAGTAAGATACAAAAGTTGAAGGACACGAAGCATCCCATTTCATTGTCTGATGAAAAATCGCCCAAAGGTATCTGTTTTGTGGTTTGATTTTGTCTGTCCCTCAGTGGCCTGCTCCCTTTTTAACATTGGAACAAAGCCGAGGCAACATCAGGCTGTCTCTGAGCAAACTGCATTCTTCGCTGTTACTCCAGTAGACAGTCTAGGTCAGCGGTTTTTCAGCCACGTTAAGTCCTAAGAATTCCTTGGGAGGGGCTACGGGGGCTGTGTAGGTGGGGAGAGGAATCGGTTGGGTCTCCACCTCTCTTCCACTCAGCTGCCTTCCCTCTCAATGTGAAATGAGGTTTCCTTTGAATAAAGGAAATAGTTCCCCAGCTAAAGAGAGTTTGGAAATAGTTCTAGGTTTCATCTTGCTTTTGCAGGCAAACTCTCTCTCTCTCTCCTCTACCCATTCGGCACCTGCATCACACACAGGTTATCATTCTGTTCTCTTCTTGACAGCACCAAACCCTGGTGTATGTTGGCTCCGAAATGGTTCACTTTGGCTCCCAAGTTTAATGACCTGCTTGCTGAACGTTAGCTTCCTCAAACTTTTCTTCATTCCTCTAGCTGGACAGGTTAAGGATGGTCCACCCAAGTGGGAGATGAGATGGAGAAAACGATATTTTCTAAAACTCCGGTGGGGAGTACTGTTCTGGAATACTGGGACCATCTGCCTGTGTAGAGGTAGGTGGTGTTGTGAGACCCTAGAGTACCACAAAGGTCAGTGGTTGAAAATCTGTGGGCTAAGCAGGGTGTGTCCTGGTATCACAGGGTTTTTGTCTTACTGAGTGGGGCAGGAGAGCTTGGGACTGTGCAGGGGGACAGCTATCAGTGACCTAGGCTCCTACACATCCCAGAGTTCCTCCTTTGAGTCAATGCTGAACTAAGTGACTTCAAGGGCTGCCAAATGATGAATCCACCAGGTCTCCACACACCTCGGTCCTGACATGCCTCTGGGTATAGGTTGGTTTAGTAAGAGAACACTCGAATGTGAAACACAACAACTTTAGGGTCCGTGCGTTGGAGCCCATGAGATTCTAAACAAAGGTCTCAGCCTCAGCTGCCATGCGCTTTACTTCTGGCCAATTCTGTGTTGAAGAAAAGTTTCAGCATGAGAGAGGCAAAAAAAGTCCGTGATACCTCAGTGGCCATAAGGAGCAGACTGGCACGGGGATGAAGTAATGGCTGCCCTGGACAGTGGAAGTTCATGATCCAACTCTGCTCCACCCATGGGTGACAACAGATGTTGAGAAAAGAGAGAAAAAACAACACTAATTGGTAAAGGGAAGGAGTCACCCAGCCTTGAAGCAGAAATAGTGTGGCACCTGTTTGTTAAACTGAAGTTCAAACCATAGACATCTGATGCTATACTGATTTGTAGTCACTAAATACTTTTTCCCCCACAAAAGCACTGGTGTTTTTTTTTACAAACTACATTAATCCACCTTAAGTATTATTGTTTTTGGCTTCTCAATTACTACGCCCATGTCACCTGGTCACAGAATACCTTTATATCTTTTCAAAATCCTCTTACCTACATTTTCTGCTTGTGAGGTTCACAGAGGGGAGGGGAGACGGAACCTCCCCCGACTCCCAGGGCCTCTTGGTCCCCCAGGTCGCCTTCCACTTGGCCACAGTGACTGATTGAAAGATGGGCGTGCAACAGATCAGTCCAGTTAAAGCTCTCTCTGGGAATTTTGTTGGCATTGTCAGAGAAGGGAGATTTTCTCATCCAGAAATAATAGATGTTAAGGACTATAAGCTTGCAACTGCCTGGGGTCAGCTTTGATATAACATAGACAAAGCCCATTTGAAAATAAAGCCAATCCAGAGAAACAGAGAGCTAAGAAATGGGGAGAGTCCTCAAGGTTCTATTTCTGTCCTGGATCCAGCTGGAACCAAAGCCAGAAGAAAGCCACTATCAGGTGGTGGAATAAAGTACGTTATATCCATACATTCAAATAAGCAACTGTTAAAATCAGTCCCATTCAGCTATACTGATTGACATTAGAAGAACTTCATGACATATTGTTGATTTTAAAAAGTAGGCTATATAATATATCACAAAAACACTCATAAAATTATGTAATTTTCTATAGATCTAGCAAACCCCAGAAAGCTAGTTAAACACCATTACTCTGGGATTTTAGGTGTTTTTTACTATTATTTATTCTTTTCCTTATGGCTTTAATTGTTTATGTATATATAAAAAACAGAAATAAGTGAAAACATCCTATTTTCCAGAAAGAAGAATAGCGAAAGGAAGGAAGGAAAGAAGGGAGAATCTGAAGAGCGGGAGAACAGGAATATCTGCAGATCTAAGTTTGCTAAACGACTCGGGAAAAGATTCAAGGAGGAGGCGACACCATCTCATGAATTTTAAAAATGTGTCTTCCAGGTGGGCAGATGAGGACAGCACATCCAGAAAGATGACACAGCAAAGGAGAAGGTTCAGAAAAATAAGAAGTGATGATGTCTTCAGGAACAAGTTTTCCGATGTAGTTAAATAAGTGTCACTGAATTAGCTATTTAATCTCACAATGAGGGCAGAGTCCCTTCAAGTCAGTGTTAACACGAGGAACTTCCTATCGGGACTGCATCTGGGATGGACGAGGGAGAAGAAAAATACTGTATGTCAGGGACACTGGTCTCTACATCCAATTGTTCAACCACACCTCTCCTTTGAGTTTTAATAAATATCCTCAACTTACTATGTCTAGGGTACAACTCGTCATTTCCTCTCCAAATCTGCCCCTCTGTGATTGTGAATTTCTGTGTCAACTTGACTGGGCTATGGGGTGCCCAGGTATTTGGTGCAACATTTTTCTGGGTGTTTCTCTGAGGGTGTTTTGGATGAGATTAACATTTAAATCAATAGACGGGAAAGCAGATTGTCCTCCCACATGTGGGCAGGCCTCATCCAATCAGCAGAAAGCCGGAACAGGATGAAATGGCCGACTTACCTGCAGGTGAGAGGGAATTCCTCCTGGCTGCCTTCAAACCAAGACCCAAATCAGATCTTTCCTGCCCTCATCCTTGAACTGGGTCTGCAGCTTGCCAACTCTCCCTGCAGAACTGGGACTTATCAGCCTCCATAATCAAGTGAGCCATGCCCTATCTATCTATCTATCTATCTATCTATCTATCTATCTATCTATCTATCTATCCTCTCTCTCTCTTTGGAGAACCCTGAGTAAAATACTCTTCCTTTCCAGTGTCCCCATACAAAATGGCAAAATGAGTCTACTAATGCCTTGGTATAAAAACCTTGGGGTGATCTTTGACCCTCCTCTTTGTTTCATTCTTAAAATCCAACTCAAAGCAAATCATGTCACCTACCTTTCAAATATATCCAGAATCTGACCCTCCCTTGTCTTGCCTCCTGCCACCAACATGGTCTGAACCTCCATCGTCCCCCATCTGGGCCCAGGCAATAGCACCCTAACTGGCCTCCCTGCTCCCCCACCCCACACAGCAGCTGCCGCTTCCTCCTCAGACATGCCTGGTCCTGCGCACAACCCACTAGCGGTTCCCATCTCCCTCAGGGCAGAATCCAAGTCCTCACCATGGCTGCAGCCCCTGTAGGACCAGGCTCCCTTCTACCTCACTGCCTTCATCTCCTGCCACTCCTCATTCACCCGCTCTGCTTCCTGGCCTCCCTGCCTTTTTTGTTTTAACAGGCCAGCAACTCCCTCTGTTGAAATGCCCTGTCCCCAGGTGTCTGCAGGCACCTACCTCACGCCTGTCAGGTGCGTCCCTCAGACAGCTTCCCCCGTGATGTATGAAATAACCCTCCCCCGCCATCTCCTACGTCCTCTCACCCTTCTATGAGCCGCCTTTCGCCACCAAGCACATAGCGCACCATATTTTATTTACCTTCCAAGTCTCCTTCTAGAACTCAAGGCCCATGAATGCAAACAGAGTATCGTTTCTCTATCCCCTGCACAAGGAGCAGAGGGTGGCACACGGGGCAAGCTGCTTGGGACCTCTTTGCTGTGGAGTCCATTTAGTTTCTTTCCATGCATAGAAGGAAACAAGCTACTTCTGATGTGAAAATAGTTACCATTTATTGACCACGTACTATATATGGAGCACTATGCCATGCTTCTTACACAAATTAACTCACCGAGTCCTCCCAAGCACCTTAGGGGGTGCATAGCCTCCTCTGAATGAGCAAACCGAGGCAGAGATAACTGCAGGATGGACGTCATACAGCTGACACTGAACACCAGGCTTCACCACCAGTTCTCCCATCCATTCGTTAATGGCACTGAAGAACAGCAAGGACCGAAAGAGAGTGTTCCATACATTTATTTTCTGGGGATTAAAGTAATTCCCACTATGTAGTATCTCCACCTGTTCACAATGAAACAGAACAGCGGAGAGCAAGCAGTTTATCCAGAGAACTCCTGTGAAGTTCATACTGTGATGCCTTGGGAGCAGTTTGGTGGGTGCTACGAGGTGACAGCAAAGACTTGTTTGAAAAGCTTTCGTGGGTCAAGTACACATGGCAGGAGCTTTCCAAGCCCTTTTGAAGATGCAGGCAGTTCTTTTTTACTCTTGGTAACTTATTCATGTATCCAACATGCAGTCACTAAGCACCGTTGGGTGCCGGGCACAGCTCCAGGCACCGGGGGTACAGAACTATCTTCTTCATGAACTGGCATCCCCACCTGTAGCAGGATGGAGCTTAGAGAGTACAGCACTTTGGAGCAAATGCTGCATCAGAGAGGCCTGGGTACAAATCCCGACCCTGCTGTTCCTGCGGCGTGATCTGGCACAAGTTATATAACTTGTCTAAGTCTCAGTTTCTTTGTTTATCAAACAGAGGCTATATCGATTATGAGATCTACCAGACTGGTTTATTAGGGAAATTAAATGAGAGCGCCTGCCACACACTAAGCTTTGGGAAGTACACTACCCGTGAATGATGGGCTGTAAAACCTTTGTGAGTTTGCATGTGGTTTGGCACATAAGATGAACTTAGAATTTTGTAGGTTTCTCTTCATTTAAGTGGCCAGAGCCTGTTGCAACTTCAGTGTTTTGAAAGAGTGAGAGTTTATCGACATTTTCGGCCAGATCGCTAACTTTGCGATGGAGTCGAAGGGTCTTACACTCACAGTTAGACACTGTGCTAGAACTATTAAAAGAACTCCTATTCATAAATTTGCTCATTCTTTTTTCCTTCTGAGGCTATCTGGGAAAGCAGCCCATTTGCAGAGAGCTCCTTTGGCTATCTTCCTTTGCCTATCAAAGCCCTCAAAAATAAAGTTCTTAAGTATCTCATAATGGGTTCATGGGATTGCTGATTTTGTTTATAACATGTCAGAAGCAACAATTTTTATACCACTAATAGATTCATTACAAAGTATAAGGAATATCTCAGGTGGTTTCTGAATGGACCAAATATTCAGATTTATTTATAGGCCTTCTGCCTTCGTGGACATCAGACCGAAAGTTACAAACCACAAGTTCTAATCCTGGGCCTGATACATGTCTTGACTTTACTGGTGATTTTGTGCTATCTGTCTGTATCGGAAGGTCAATGTCTATATCATCTTCCAACTCTAACATTCCACAATTGTCCATAAATAAAGCTAATCAACAAGAAACCTATCCTACTGGGTACACAGAACTTAATGTGGAGGTACAGGAGCCTACTCGGGGACAGACGGGCACAGGGGCGCTCCCATGTCAGGCTGCGAACACTGTGTGACAGCCCCATACAAGAAGACCATGATAAGGGTTAAAGTAATAACACACATGCATCTACTTCTAAGCATAAAGATGTATAATGGTTACAGTCATTTTCTTGAAAATTATTCGAATAATATTTGGCATTCAAAACCTATTGAAAATGCAAATGCCAATACATCTAATACCACATACAGAAGTTGAAAACTGAGGCCTTCCTTGCCTAGTTAGTGACTCTAACCAAACCCACAGCATGTTCAGTGAGAATCAGTGTTAGATTTAAGATTTAGTTCAGCCCAGCTCTTCAGAGGGGGCTGGCCTTCAGACGAGGGGTTGTCATCGGCACACAACTTTTTGAGGACTTAGGGGTCCTTTAATATAAAAAGGGACATTTTTAGTCTGAGTTCCCGATGAAACAGAATTAATGAAATATCTTAGCTTAAAAACCTTTGCCCTTGGGAAACAAAGAGCTCGTCCAGGACAGCTGGCAATATTTTGCAGACCCAAAGAGGCCGTTGAGTAATGCTTTGCTGTGAACATTCTCTCGGTGGGGAAAGTATTTCCTCACCTTCCTTCTTTCTCTGTAGGTTGGGCTCCAGTGCACAGAAGAATGAGTCTGAGGTGCTTTCTGAAGGCAGGTTGGAGACAGGTTGTCAGAATTGTGTCTCAGCCACTAGTACGCTGAATCCACAGAGCACTAATTGCTGCAAATTACCCTGCACCCATTGCACTGCCTGAGGAGAAATAAGAGACAAGTAGAATCAGTGACTGTATTTTTGCCTGTTACCTTTCAGTCTGATTTTCTCGGGGATCTGTGTGCAGTGTGAGGATGTTTGATGCATGTAGATGGTTGATTCCCTGAGCTTCATGACATTGGAGCTAAACAAAAATCTTTGAGAATCTTTGTCACTGTGGTGGAGTTATTTTTACAAAAAAAAAAAAAAGACTAAATTTATGAAAATTATAACTAAGAATGAATTTAAAGCTTTAAACCTCCTGAGAATTTAGCAGGTCATGCATTGAACTTTCCTTACCTCAGTGCATGCCTATAGATATTTACACAATTGAGTAGTTATTTATAGGAACCAGCTAAAAACCAACATCCTCAAGAATAAGTAGGTATGAAAAAGACTGATTAGAAATTTTAGAAACATGCATTCTTTGAAATTAAAAATTTCAATAGATGAGATAAAGTTTAGAGTGAAATCAGCCAAAGAGAGAATTGGAAATAGTGCTGAAAACTTCACACGGGACACAGAAAAATAGGGAAATGATGAAAGAGAAGTTAAGAATCATGAATCACAGATGCAGGGGCTCCATAACAAATGTAAAGGGGTTCCAGGGAAAACCAGATGAAAGAGAAAGACAGAAGAACAGCATTTGATGTGGCTGAGAAATTTCCAGAATGGAAGACATACCCTCAAACTAAAAGTTCACAATACATTCCAGGCAACATAAGTAAAAACAAATTCACATGGTAGGGAAACTAAAGCATCAAGGGCAGATAGAGCATCCTAAAAGACAAGTTGCCTATGAAAGAACGACCATAGGTCTGGCAGCGGTCCTCTCATCGGCACTAAGAGATGCAATAACCATTCAAACAGCCAAAGGCAAAGAATCTTTGAGCGAGCTAGATTTTTGTACTGAAACTAAACTGTCATTCAACATAGTAACAAGAGAAAGACATTTCACTGATGGGAGGTGTACCCTTTCATAGGCCCATTAAAGAATTAACTTGATTGTAAAGAAAAAAGCCTAATAATAAG
Organism: Tonatia bakeri; assembly: GCA_004024845.1. Taxonomy (NCBI): domain Eukaryota; kingdom Metazoa; phylum Chordata; class Mammalia; order Chiroptera; family Phyllostomidae; genus Tonatia; species Tonatia bakeri. The sequence continues at coordinate 323,737 of PVIA01000242.1, read as the reverse complement.
TATAACAATAATTAACAGCTTATATTCCTCAACTACTTTTAATCTTCACAAGAATACTATGAGGTAGATACATTTGAAACTTCATTTTACAGTCAAGAAACTGACATAGGGAAAGATTAAGATCTCATAGCAAGTAAGAATTAAGGTTTGAATCAGGCAAGCTGGGAAGACATTGGATAAAAGAAATAATAACAAGCAAGGAAGTTGACAAAATAAGTGGATATATTTTAACTAATGATTGACTGAAATAATTAACTTTTTGTGCTAAAAAAGAAAAAACTAAAACTCTATACAATAAATAATAATAATAATAATATCAGACACTGTTTTATAAGTGGCTAAGTCATGCCAAAATCCTCAGTGTGTTTAAAAGAATAGTGATAAAGAATAACATACAACTTTATAAAATTTTATAGATTCATAGGCTAAAAATATAAGGGTAACAACAACAGGGATAGAAATATAAGTTATAGTTTCAAAATGAGATGAAGAAATTAAAAATGGAATAAATTTGTCAATTCAGCAGAGTAGGAAAAAGAAAATTATAGAAAGGAAAAAGTTGATAAAAAGAAAACAAAATAAATAAAGACAGTAGTAAAGACATTCAAATACTATCTCTAATCATAAATAATTGTAAAATGACATCTCCTTATTAAAGGAACTTACTAATCTAGTGTAATTTTTAAAATTAAGCCCCAATTTTTATTATCCAAGTTTTATATCTGCCTCTTACAGATTAGTATTATTTTAATCAGTGATTCATTAAGAATGTTCAAGAGATGTACCTTTCATTTCTGATTTTAAAATGGATATTTAAAAATTGAGATTTGTGTTTGCATAACCTTGATTATAAGGGAAATTAAAACCCAAACAGATGGATATTTATGAAAACTGATATTTCAGGAGAAGACTTGAAGTGAAAAGTCCTTTCCAACCCCTTCTTTGATCGGAGACCCATTATTTTTAGAATAAAGATTGTTCTTAATTGTACTCCAGAGTATGTCAAAGAGAAAATATTTAACAATCTTAAAACTTTAGCCTCCTAAAGTTTCAGATGGATTGCTTTTCAGAATGATTTTCTAACCAACATTACTGGAAATTTTCTAGTTGATAAAAGGCCAAATGTCTACATACTTCTTCAAAGTGGAATTTTTTTTAGTGTATTAACGAAGATGTCACTCAGTATTTAACACACTGAACCTGAAGGAACAATTTATATTGTCCATGTACCGTACAAATATGAAATTAAAATGCAATTCTCATTGATCAATAATGTAGTTCCCATGTCACGATCAATTCCAAGGACACACATTTCTGCATCTTCTACGGAAACCGTATGTTCAGTTGTAACAACATTCTGAAAGAGTTCTCAGGTTGTCCTTATCTTGCTTTTTTTATCGCAAAGTGAAATACTTTTTTCACTTGTTTTTTATCGCAAAGTGAAAAAGATTCATGAACAAACTGCCTGCACGTCGAGACATCAAGAGCTTCCTGTCGCCACCACCAAAATCAAAACAGAACCTTCCATCAGCATAAGGCTTCCTCCTGCCACCCCACCTCATCTCTCGTCCACCCCTGATCCCTGGCAACCACTGATCTTTTCTCCACCTCTAGAACTTAGTTATTTCAAGAGGGCTGCACAAATGAAATCGTGTGGTCTGTAGCCTTTTTTTCCCCACCCATCAGTATTCTCTTGAGTTTCACCCAGGTTGTTGCAGTTACCAATATTTGCTCATTTTATTGCTGAGTACGCTTCGTTGGCATGGATATACCACAGTTTGTTGATTCATTTACTCACTGAAGGACAACTGGATGGCTTCCAGTTTGGGGCTATCATGAGTAGAGCTGCTAGGCACAATCACATACAAGTCTCTGCATGAACATAAATGTTCGTTTCTCTGTGGTAAATCCCCAGGAGTGCAGTTGCTGAATCATATGGTAAGTACATGTTTAATTTTGAAAGAAACCGCCAAACTACTTTCCAGAGTGGCTGTACCATTGAATATTCCTACTGGCAATGTGTGAGTGATCCAGTTTCTCTGCATTCTTGACAGCTTTTGGCATAGTCATTATTTTTAGTTTCAACCATGCCGATGGGTATGCAGTGATATCTCATTGTTGTTGTAATTTACATTTCCTTAAGGGCTAACGAAGATGAACATTGTTTTATGTGCTTATTTGGCATCTGTATGTTCTCTTTGGTAAGAGTTTGTTCATGTCTTTGGCCCACTTTCTAATTCGATTGTTTATTTACTATTGTGCTTTGAGAATTGTTTATATTTTCTAGGTACGAGTCATTTATCAGATATGTGCTTCCCAAATATTTTCTCCCAAGTTGTAATTTGTCTTTCTAAGAGCAAATGTTTTCAATTTTGATGAAGCCCAAATTACCAGTTTTTCTTTTTATGGGTTTATGTTTTTGGTATGAGGTTTAAGAACTTTGCCTAGCTCTAGGTACCCGAGATTTTTTCTTATGATTTTTTTCTAAACTTTTAAAGTTTTACACTTTACATTTAGGTCTGTGGTTTATTTTGAACTAATATATTTAATTTTTGTATACAGTATGATGTACAGGTGGGTTTTGTTTTTGTTTTTAGTGGACGTCCAGTTGGGTCAGCCCGTTGGTTGGAAAGGCTGTGTCCTCCCTTCACTGAATTGGCTTTGTGCCTTCGTCAAAAGCAAGTTGAGCACATTGTGTGCATCCCTTCCTGGGTTCTCCGCTCTGCTCCACTGACCTCTGCGTCCACCCCGCCACCAGTGCCGCACAGTCTCAATTACTGCAGCTTCGTAGGAAATCGGGTAGACTAATTCTTCTGACTTTATTTTTTTTTTTCAAAATTGTTTTAGCTACTCTAGTTCCTTAGCCACTTCACATAAAATTTAGAATAATCTTAACTATGTCTATTAAAAAAAACCTTTGCTGGTATTTTCATGGGAATTGCATGAAACTTGAGTATCAACTTGGGAAAATGAACATCTTTGTGACGTTGAGTCTTCTGATCCATGAACACAGCATGTCTCTTCATTTACTGAGGTCATCTTTGATTTCTTTCATCAGCATACTATAATTTTCATCATATATATTTTATACATTTTTGTTAGATTTACACTTAAATATTTAATATTCTTTGGAGGATATTGCATTTAAAAAATTAGGTTTCTACTTGTTTGCTATTGATATACAGAAATGCAATTGATTCTGGCATGCTGATCTTGGGCCTGCTGTCTTGCTGAGCCCACTTACAAGTTCAAAGAGGGTTTGTTGTTGTTGTTTCTGATAGATTCCTTCAGATTTTCTGGGTATACAATCATGTTACCTGAAAATAGAGATGGTTTTATTTCTTTTATTCATCATATTGTATTTTTAAAAAGACTTTATGTGTCTGTTTCTAGTGAGGGGGGAAGGGAGGGAGAGAGGGAGAAAAACATTAATGTGTGGTTGCCTCTCAAGTGTCCCCCATGGGGGACCAGCCCACAACCCAGCATGTGCCCTGACTGGGAATCAAACCAGTGACCCTTTGGTTTGCAGGCCCGCACTCAATCCACTGAGCCATGCCAGCCAGGGCCATCATATTGTATTTTTTAAAAGTTAAGTTCCATGCTTCTTTCCAAATATATAACTTAAAAGATTCTGAAAATTTGAAAACAAAGAATAGAACAAGATATACCAGGTTAATACATAAAAACACACGCACAAATGGTAGAGACTGATTAATATCAGAAAATAAAGAATATAAACATTAGTAAAAATAAAAATGTGACAGTACATGGTATAAGTATTAATCCACCAAGAATAAAATTACCATAAACTTCTATGCAACTAATAACATGGTCTTGACATTAGTAAAGCAAAAACTGGCAACTATAAAGACAATTTTGCATAGTTGAATATACATATTAAGAAGTAATTGATCAATCAGAAAAAAATTACAGGGCAATAAAGTTTTGAAAAGTTAAGTTATCAAGTTTGAGTTCATGTGTGGGCATACACACACACATTCCAACTAATAGGAAACACACTTTGATTTCAAGCACTAGTGGAACTTGTATAGAATGGACCATTCAAACAAGGTTACAAATTTCCAATAATCCAATGATTAAGAAAAATCATGGTGGAAATATAAATAAAATATTCATAAATAAACACTGAAATTACCACCTGTAAAAAATTGAGAAATGCTAAATGGCATTTAAAGATAAATCACAGTTTTAAATTCATTTATTCAAAAGATAAAACTGAAAATATGCCCTGGCTGGTGGGACTCAGTTGGTTGGAGCGTCGCCTCATACACTGAAGGGCTGTGGATTTGATTCTTGGTCAGGGTGCATACCTAGGCTGTGGGTGTGATCCCCAGTGGGGCGAGTGCAGGAGGCAACCGACTGATTTTCCCTCTCTCTCTCTCCCCATTCTATCCCCTCCCTGTCTCTCCCCCTCTTTCTCTCTAAAGGCTATAAATAAAAAAAGAAAAAACTGAAAATAAGTGATGTGGAAGAGTAGAGTAAACCTAGATAGAGTGAAAGGTAAGAAGTAATAATAAAAGCAAAAGAAGGAATTTTAAAAGCAGAAGTTCATAAAATTTAAAACAACAATAAGAGAAAGGCAAGCACACCTAAAATCTGCTCTCGTACACTATTTTAAATCTTGTCCTTTGAATTGGTGAGTTATTTACATGATTCAAAATTCAAAATGTATGAACGGGTATGTGATTAAAAGCTTCCGTTCTATTTTTCTTGCCTGGCCATTTAAGTTCTTTCTGTCAGACAACCAATATTACCTTCTTTCTCATCCTTCCAGTGATAACTTTGGTTCATTAAGCCAGTATTGTGCCCCCAACTCCACTCCATTACGTTTATAGTTCAAAAGGTAAACTGGACATAGCTTTCAAATCTTTAGGAAGATGAAAGAGAGAGAGAAAGGAGGGAGAGAGAAAAAAGACATAAATAATATTGGGAGTGAAAAAGAGGACATAACTATGATAGGGCAGAGATTCTAAACATCCTAATTAAATATGCCAATAAACTAGAAAACCTAAATGAAGTAGATGCTTTTCAGAAAAATATAAACTACCCACATCAGTAATGGCCCAGCCATGAACACAGAGCAACAGAGCTCTCTAGGAAGTCCAATAAAAAGAATTTAATACAGGAGATTCACTACAAAGGAGAACTTCAAAGTGAAACAGCAGGTGTGAGGCAACCCTGGGATTAATACCATCAGGAAGCTATTACCACCTCTAGGGCCCAGGGACCACGGGGGGAGTTGGCATTACGGGGGTGTAAGAACCAGGGTCACCGGTAGGAACTGGATTTATGGTGGGGACTGAGAGGCCGTTGGACCCTGGGGAAAAGTGGTCTTGCGGGAGCTGGAACTTCAGAAGAGACAGCCACTGCTGGAGGCAGAGAGGGGACAGGAGAGATGACTGGGCCCCTCCCTTCCTGCTGCCCAGTGGTCTTCTGCTAGTACTTACCGTTAACTCAAACTAGCTAGTGGGGAAGGGGCTCTCGGAAATGTAGTTTGCAGTAGGAAGGCAGAGAAACGATCTGAGAACAGACAGGAAAAAGTGAAGTTCTTAAAACTGACTCAAGAAAAAGAAGAGAAAAAAAAACTAACAATGATAAACGTGTAACAATTACAGCAATGGAATCTGCAAGGAACATATTCATTATACCCTCCTCATCTCCAAGGACCCTGGGCCCAGACAGTTTGATAGGAATTAAACAGATAATTCCAGTATTACACAAATTATTTTAGATAACTAAAAAAGTAGAAAACTGCCTAATTGATTTTATACAGCGAGTATAACTTTGAAATAAAGCTAGAAAAGGATAACATAAGAAAATATAATCATAAAACAAATACATCTCATTTATGAACATAGACAGAAAAATCCTAAGTCAAACAGCAACAAATTAAATTCAACATACACTTATGTATACATCCATATGAAGGATACATCATAGTTAAGTGTAGTGTTCCCATCATGCAAGGATATTTCAACATCATAAAATATATAAATATAATCAGCATTGTCAGAATAAAAGAGAAAAGTCATTCTCAACAGATGCAAAAATGTTGGGATAAAATTAAATATATAAGATTTTTTTCAAAAAGTGAATTATGAACAGAAGGGGATTCTCTTAATCTTATTTCTAAATTCACTGTTTCCACTCCATCACCTACTATTTTCCTCTCAACCAACCAAATCGAGCTATAATCTTCACCATTTCACTGCCAAATTTAATGGAAAATTGTTATTTTATCCTCTCGGCAGTTTTTGACGCCAAGGACGGCTCTCTTCCGCCATAGTTTCTTCCCTGGGCTGCTGTGGCTCCACCCCCCCATGGTCTGTCTTCCTGGGCCAGCGCTTCCCCACTCTCAGCCTCATTTCCCCTTCTTCTGAGAGGGGAACGTGAAAGTTGCCTGGAGTCCAGCCCTTCCCTGCCTCGCTTTTCCTCCCCTCGTTACCCAGGTGGCCACCCTGAGGACCTCCTTCTTTCCTGTGACAACAAACGCCACCTGCATGCTGATGACATCCAAGGCCTATCCAGCTCCACGCCTTGAGTGGACGCTGTCGCTGAATGAAAAGGGGCATCTCAACCCTCGTGTGTCTGGAGCAGAGCCCCCCGGTTCCCTTCTCTCCCTACCAGCAGCACATAGCCTCGCCTCCCCAGGGCCTTCTTGGCTCTGCAAAGGCGACTCCATTTACCAGCTGCTCAGGTAAGATTTGTAGGGTCACCCCTGATTGCTCTTTCCCTCAACCTTACAGCCAGTCCATCACTCGGTTTTTGTTGGTTTTATCCTTTTTACAAATTTTAAAAGATTTTCAATCGCAGTTTACATCCAGTATTTTGTGTTAGTTTCTGGTGTGCAGCACAGTGGTTAGACACACATACTCTTTACCAGATGTTCTCTCCTGTGTCTCCAGTACCCACCTGGCATGGCACAGTCAGTGCCGTGTTATTGAGTACATTCCCTGTGCGGTACTTCACATCCCGAGGCTACTCTGTAACCGCCAATCTCTACTGCCTAATCCCTTCACCTTTCTCACCCAGTGCCCCAACCCCTCCCGCTTCTGGCAACCGTCACTCTGTTCTCTTTATCTGTGAGTCTTTTTTTTGTTTTTAATTTGTACTTATTGATTTTAGAGAGAGAAAGGAATGGGGAAGAGAGAGAGAGGGGGAGAGAGAAAAGAGAGAGAGGTATTTGTTGTTCCACTTACTGGTGCACCCGTTGGTTGCTTCTTGCATGTGCTCTGACCAGGGATCGAACCCTCAAGCTTGGTGTATGGGGATGATGTCTAAACAACTGAGCTACCTGGCCAGGGTTATGAGTTTGCTTTGTTTGCTCCTTTAAACTGTCCTTTACATTCCACACAGCTTCGGCCACACTGTTGATCGCATCGGTTCTTACTGCCTTTGCCTCCACCAGCAGAGTCCCAGCCAGCGCCATCTTTCACAGGCCTGATGGCAACGGATTCCCACTGGTCTTTCAGCTTCTCCTCCTGTTCCCTGCAGTCAATTCTGCCAACAGCAGCCAGAGCGAACTTCTTAAAACATAATTCAATTCCAACCAAGTCCCTTCTTAAGCCTCCCCAAAGTCTTCTTCTTGCAGTGGCCTGTGCGGCCTGACACCACCACCTCACTGACGCACCCCCTGCTGGTCTCCCCCCCATCACCCTGTTCTTTGTCCACTTCTTGGGCAAACTGGGCTCCCCTCAAGGCAGGCATTTCTTTCACTGCAGGCCTGCCTTTCTTCCAGATCTTCTCATGGTCAGGGATGCTCAGTCAACCCCCTTTGGAGAGGCTCATCACCCCACCCTCTAGAGTCTTGGGGACAGCCTGCCATGGGTGGTCTCTTCAGCCATCGCTGAAGAAAGCCACCTTGCTCATGGTCACGCTACACCCTGGGGATGGCTCAGGAGATGACAGGACATGAAATACAATACTGCATAGCCAATGAAAAGCATGTGTTTGAAGAATACCTAGCAAGGTAAAACAGGCCCATGGATAATAGCAGAATATAAGATATACTTCAAATTTTGCCACATATATTTAAAGGCCAGAAAGAACACATCAAAATTTAGCAGCAATTATCTCAGAGACGTTAGGCGATCAGGGATTTTTACTCTTGAATATATTTCTGTATTTTCCGAGTTGTATGCAAACATAAATGCTATGACTGGGAGAGTCAACATTTTCACAAAGAAAAAACTTTCATCCCTGCCTCTTTCGCATCTCAGCACCTCCCCCCCCTTCTCCCAGTTCAGACGGCACAAGCCGCAGCACACAGAGAGACCCTGGGTCTCCATCCACAACAGGACATCACAAACCATGGCTGTAAATCGCCCCTTGCCCAGCTCTCTGGAAATGTAAGCGGGTTAGACGGCTGTGAGGGTCAGCAAACAAGGAAAGCTAGGGAAGGCTCGGCACTTGATTCCCCGGTGTTGCCTAAATGTAGAATATTTCTTGTTATCCATCGCCCCAGGCTGAGCCACTGCATTGGCCTGAACTGGTTTGTAACAAGGACTGAGCACATCTGTTGCCCCAAAGATAGGGTTAAACTATGAAAAAAGAGGGGCAGATTAAACAAGGAAGAAAAACTATCAATCTGTCATAAAATATACATGCAATTTCTAATTTATTCCTGTTCATTTGAGGCGACACAGCCAGCGTGCTCCTAACATTTCTGGTAATGTGGTATCGCTGTGCCCTTTAATAACGTGTTAGTGTCCGTAACTCTCATTTGGACCTGGTGAATTACTGTTTCATTTAATGAAAAAAAAGATAAATTGTACTTGATTTGTGTTTATTAATTTCTATGAATTTTGTCCATGACATTTATGAAAGCTTAGGCACACAATTTCTCCTTTCTTTAATTTACAGCTGGGGAACTGTTTAAATGTAATTTTTAATGATGCAGAAAATGCTTCCTGACATATTTGTTTCCTGAATTTCTAACACGCATATTTACCATTTCTATATGATGAACAAACACTGTCTCAAGCAGTGGAGAGAGAAAAATATCACCTGTTTAGGATTCCTTTATTAAATCTTAGCTCTTGTATTTTGGTGGCGGCAGGCTGAGTTTCCGGGAGGTTGATAAGTTTAGTGCAATTGCGATCTGGTTCACGCTAACTCAATTTGATAGGTAAGGCTTTGCAGGTGTAGCAATCATCCGTTTGGTGCAAAACCTCAGAACAAAGTCTAAAAATAGATGTCACTTTGATAGTATTTGGAGGGGATAGAAGAAGTTAAATAACAGATGAGGTACACTTCCCCAAGAAAAGTATTATTTCTCTGGTTATTTCCTAAGGATGGAATGGCCTTTAGGGCAAAATAGATATTTTTCTCCATATTTAATTTCTTTAAAATGTTTCTATTTTTTCTATTCTGCATTTTAGTCATATTAATTTGAAACTCCTTTGAAAAGCTGTACAGCTATTATTCAGATGGTAACTTACTCTGAAATCTCAATTTTCATATTTTCAAATAAACACCAGCTTTATAGGGTATGTTTTTTCTTTCAGAATTAGAGTGAAGTATTTGTTTTCACTTTGTTTTTAACAGAGCATATTTGAAAAAAAATCACTAACTCCTTTATGAGCAATCAGTGAATAAAAAATGGAGAGGCTGAAAGGGCTGCTCTTTCACTGACTTCTGTCATTAAAACAGACGTTCCCTATAACCTTGACCAAACAGCTCCCTCCTCTAATCAGAAAGGAGCAGACTTGTTTGTGGATTTATGATGGATATCTGTGCCAGAGCTGGGGAGGCTGTCAGGACTGTGGGCTCCTACAGACTCGTGGTGGTGCTGGAAGCTGGCTTGTAATTCCTATTTTAATTTGTTTTCTATACTTTCCCCTAAACATGGTTTTCTTTAAATTTTTTTAAAAAGGGACCTTTTTATTCATTGGATAGTTCAAATATATTCATCACCATTATGAGCAGCTATAGCTTTAAATATATGACGGACTTGCTGATGTCAGCAGCTAAAATCTAATGCTGCCGATACCAGCTGACAGGACACTAATTACTAGTTATGTGGCTGGTGCCTGCTTAAGGAGCTATTCAGTGAGTTATGATTTGGAAAAGCTGGAGAGCACAGGGCTGATTTGTGAAGAGATATCTATTATGAAAAGACCACAGAAGTTCTCAGATGGATCCTCCTGACAGAGATCTGTCTAATTAGGAAGTGCCTATTTTAATACTAAAACCACGAAAAAGCCCGACTGGAGAAGTTATGGGAAGACACACAGCCATCACCGGCTCGGCTGACAGCAGATGCAACCTAAGCATGTTTCCCAGCGTTTAATCAATAGCGGCGCTGGGACAATTACCCCCTCGCAGACTATCCATCTCGTGGCACCGGGAGGGAGGGTCTTCCCAGGTGGTGTGCGGGGGGCGGGGGGGCCCCCTGCAACCCCGCTGCTGGTCTTCCGGGCAGGCAGGCCTGTCTGGAAGCTGGATGCCGAGTGAATTATCACCGAGAAGGCGGCAGGGCTGGCCGTGTCCTGTCCTTGGGTGACTCAGAGGAAGTCACTCTGAGCTCTGAGGTCCAGGTAAAGCACGACAACGGGAGAGAGTGAGGACTTTTGGTTCAATGGAACGATTGGGCGGGGGGTTGATTCTGCTGTCAGACCCTGCAGATTTTGAGGACGAAAACATGTTGCTAAGTTTTTATTCCATGTGTGCTCAGTGGAGGCTGACGGGCTGACCTTAGAGAGATCTTCCGAAACAACAACAAACTACAGCTTTCCCTGGGGCTAAAAAAAGAAAAAACGTGGCCACTGGTGAGGACACCAAGCCTCCACTGAGCTGTCTTTCTCTGCGGCCCTGCTGAGGCTGTGTGTGTCCGCACGATGGCTTAGAACCGGTCGACGGGGTGAAGCCGGGCCCGTCCGCATGGGCAGGAAGCAGTCTCCACCCCGGCTGGTTTCTCCTTCGCTTGCCCGTGTCTGTGCCATCAGCTGGTATGTGGGGAGGTTTACAGACCAGCCTGCCGAACAGGCTGTTAGTGAGTCATGCCCGCTGCCTGCCTTAGCTTGGGCGCAGGCTCGGTTTCCACAAAGAGAGACAGAACAGAGGAGAAAAAGGTGTTTTGCAAACACTTGCTTATGTTGCTACATGTTTTATCTATCCACAGAATAGGCAACGGGATAACGAGTCATCAGAGGTTGCCCCAGAAATGCCAACAGATGGATTCCACACACTTTTGAGTGCAGGGACACTTTCGGTCTTTACTCCAGAGCGGGAAGCCCCGCAGGGGCCACAGGGTGGAAGGGAGACCGGGAGGCTGTCAGGCCGAGGAGAGCAGCGAGTGTGCAGCGTCCCACTTGAGTGCCGAGCAGCTACATGACTGTGAGCTACATGACTGAGTTATGTATCTTTCTACGCTTCGGATTTCTCACCAAGAAGTGGCCCCCTGCCCTGACCGTGTGGCTCAGTTGGCTGGGCATCATCCCCACGAAGAGAAAAGAAACAGGTTTGATTCCTGGTCAGGGTACATTCCTAGGTTGTGGGTTTGGACCCCGGTCGGAGGGCACATACAGGAGGCAACCAACCAATGTTTCTCTCACACATTGATGGTTCTCTCCTTCTCTGTCTCCCTTCCTTCCTCTCTCTTTAAAATAAATAAATAAACATTTTAAGAAAAGTTGCCCCCTGTCTCCCTGTCACTGTGGCAAGGATTAGGTAAACCGTGCTTACAGCAACCCTAGTGCAATGCTGGGCGCCGTAGACACTCTGTAACTGTGACTCGTCGTCCCCACGTCGTCTGTTCTGTGCTCCCTCCAAAGCCGGCCCTGAGACAAGGAGCCCAGGGTGCGGGGGCTCCAGTGGGGAAGTGAAACAGCGATTGGGTGCAGTCAGCAAGGGCATGACACTGAGCATGGGTCACCGGACCCTAACCCTGTAAGGACAGGGGGCAACACAGAGCCTTGAAGCGTCCCCCACGAGGGAGGAGAGTGCTGAGAGGTACGACGCCTTTCCCCGAGTCTCACTGGTTGAAGACCACTGGGAGGCAGGCAGCGGACTCATCAGGCGACTCCAGCCCTCGGTGTGCCTTCCGCAGTTTGGAGGGGTGGGGGCTCCCTCCGCACAGAGAGGCAGTCCTGGCAGCTGGCAGTCAGCTGACGCACACTGAAACCTCCTAGGGGTGTGGGCAGGGCAATGACGGACACCAGAGGGGACACCAAGACATCTAAACCACGAGTTCCCATCAAGAAGCCATGGGTCTAATCAGGAAGATGGGACAGTGAAACTTCAAAGGAAAAGGCTGGCGATGCCAAGATGTCTGTGGGTGCAAGGTACAATCTGCCCGGATCTCACGGGGGGGGCACCCCCATGCAGGGCTCTGCCCCTGGTGTGTCAGCACCAGACAGTGAGCTCAGAGGAGCTCCCAGGCTCAGGTAACCACAGCCCAGAGTCTAAGCAAAACACACCATGCCCGTGGGCTGATGTGCGTTCTCCCTGGGTAAGCTGTGCCCCACAAGAGACCAAACAATGCTCTTAAAGGGGATTTATAAGAGGAGATACAGAAAAAATGAACACTGTCCATTAACCGAGAGAGCCTGAAGAACTCTCCGCCATGGAAGGGCTGGCTGGCCAGCATGGCTGGTTAGAGGGAAACAATTTGTCCCCAAGTTTCCATCCAGCCCTGCCAAGGGTGGGCCCTAGCGCCTTCCCCTGTGGCTTCCAGAAAGGCAGGGTATGTGACAGGTAAGAGTGAAGACTCCAGAGTCAGGAGACCCCTGGTTCCTATCTTGTTCCCCCATTGTATTAGCCATGTGACCTTGGCAGCCATTTAATGTCTCTGTGCCTCAGGTTTCTTGCCCATAATAGTACCTACTGTGCGTAGTGGTGAGGATTGAATGTAATAGACATAATTTGATATGTGAGTACACAGAATCTGGCAGAGAGTTAACTGTTAGTTATCATAATATTTGTTATAAAAATCCTTTTTAATCGACACACTCCTTCTTTAGGTATGGCAACAGCTTTTAGCAAGTCTTACTCTGTTCTTGGAACCCGTTTATCCCATTCAGGTATCTTTGCTTATCATTGTCCTAAAAGGTCTGTTATTGGTGTGTGGGGAGTAGGGAATGCTGCATTCCTTTTCCTATTTTCCTGATCACACATACAAACACAAACAACTCAGCTGCCAAACCATGTGGGCAGGGCTCGGGGGACCATCACCAGGGCATGGGGAGGCTGGGAGGTGCCCGGAGTCCAGGGCAGGAAGACTCACCACCACCGCATCCGACTGGTGGCTGAGTGAGCAGCCAGCCTACAATTTTATGCTAGGCTGCATTTTCAAATATTGCCCGATTGAAGACATCCTCGAGTATGTGGCCCTGGAGAATGCACTCTGGGATTCTGCCAAACATGTCTCTCTCACAACTTGGGGCAAAGCGACAAATCAAAGCCACTGTCAGATTTAGCCCTGACATATGACGTATGTCCCCTGATGGAACCAAGATCCCGAGCCATCCAGGAGGACAACAGGACTGCTTGAGAAGTGAGTGAAATGCCTCAGTTTGGGATGTACATATTGACAGAATTGTTCAAAAAGCTATCAGCTGCAAGTGTGTTGGAAAGGATATTGGACGTACAGGCCCTGTACAGCCAAGGAGAATAAAAGGATTCCTTGAATAAGTGGATTAAAGTATCACTACACAACATAGGCACTGAGAAACCCAGAAGGGTGTGGATCAGTAGCAAGTGTGGGAGAAAGGATCCTGGACTTGGAGTGAGCAGCTCAGGTTCTATTTCAAACAGGTTGCTGTTTAACTGTGAGACTTCGGGAAGGTCACTGAGCCTGTCTGGACTTTCTCTAGGTTTGGCTAGTTGTTCTGTAACATATATTTATTCCAAGCACTACTCTGTGATTCTAAATATTGAGAAATAAATGAGCAGTTGAAGTTTTGCAGTTGGAAAACAAGAATTTCAGTATTCCATGGAACTTTCCCCCATCAATCCAGTCCCTCGCAAGAAATCTAAGTGAACTAAAATGAAGTCACTTAACATTCCCTTCTGCTGCTATGTCATAAATCATTGTTAACTCAGAGACGGCGGATGGGTGGAGAGCTATAAGACTTATTTCTATAGATTGGTTTGTTCATATCCCACAAATTTAATTTCATAAAACCAGAAGCTCATTCCATTCTTCAGAAGCACGATGTCCTGTGGGCCATCCAGGCAAACCCAGACAGAAAAGGTGCTGACGGAGCCATTGGGTGAGGACCGTGTGCTGCCTTTGCAGCTGAGTGGTGCGGAGTCCTTGGTGACTTGACGAGAGCAGATCGGGTGGGGTGGTGGGGACACCCAAGTGGGGCGAGCTGAAGTGAGGATGGGAGAAGAGAAACTGCAAATGGTGGGTATAGATGGAGAGATAACGGGGGGTGCATCAGAGTCAAAGGTTTTTTTTTCAAGTGGGAAAATGGCAACAGGCTTGTACACAGATGAAAACTACTCAGTAGAGAGGGAACAATCGATGATGCCGCAGAAGAAAGGGGACAGTTGTTGGGGTGATGTCCTTGAGTAGTCAGAGAGGATGAGACCCACAAGTAGAATATATGGACAGAGGTGAGGAGAGGTAGGACGTGGTGTTGGGAGATGGACTTCCGTTTTCTCACTGAAACAGGAGGCAGCGTCATTAGCTGAGAGCAAAGGTTGGGGGGAGGAGGTGTTGGAGGTTCGAAGAGATGGAAGACTGAACTGGGGGCAGGACAAAGGGGTGGAACCTGGAGGAGTCCCAGGCAGTATCAAGGACCTCTCGAGGTTAGTGGCCACGAACTTGAAGTGAAATCAGTCAACATATTTGTCTGTTGTTGTTGTTGTTGTTGTTTTCCTGGCCCTATTTTGGGTGTTTGTCTGGCCATGCTGGGGTGTAAGTACCTAGTAGGTAGAGTTGAAATTTAACTGGGGTTTTGGTTTAGTCAAGCCAGTACAAGAAAGAGAGGAGCAAGGAGTCATGTCTGTATGCACGAGGGTGATTATAAAGGGACATTATGAAATTTACACTGGATGGGGAAGGCCAGAGAGGATGTCAAGGAGGTGGAACAGCAAGAAGGTACTAAGAGGTTGATTGAAGTCTTGGGGGCGTAGAAGGATTGTTTGTGTCGGGCTACCAGAGCGAATGAGCTCTAAAGGTAATAGATGGTGGTAAGACCACCCTACTGGATGTCTGAAATTAAGATTTTTGCAGTATTGAAATTATTAATAATGAAAGGGTCAAAGGTACGACCATAGAAGTGAGTAGCAGAGATTAAAGCTGTTGGAGGAAAGAAATTAAGAAACTGAAAGGCCACGGTATTGGAAAGAAGATCTGGTTTTGAAATCACATGAATAATAATTGGATTAATTTTGATGGCAAGGAGCAAGGGGTAGTGGCCTTGGGGTCAGTAGGCAGTGGGAACGAGGGGCAGCAGCACCTGATGAGTGAGATGCAGAGCTGAGTGCTTTTGGAAGAAGAGAAGGGACACAGTTTCAGAGCAGCGATGTGGGGCATGGAGAACACCACACCACCTCTGGTGTCGTAGCACGAAGAGTAAACGACCACCAGACCACCTGAGGGGGCCATGGAGAAGACGTATCCGAGGGGGAGCAAGGTGTCAGGCAGAAAAAATTCAAAGGATGTTGTTGGAAGAGGTTGATAATATAGGGCCAGTGTCAGCAAACTGTATCCCACAGATGCCCTTGTTTTACCATAGCCCTACAGAGAGGCATGGGGTCCAGAAAGAGAGCAAGTGGGATTCTTGCTAGACCCCTAACGCTGGTCACCTGCTGAGTGGTCGGCTTATTCTGAATATACATTCTTCTTCTTACCTGGACTAAGATTTCTCCAGATCAACAGATAATCTTGGTTGGAACACACCCCTGCAAAATGTAGCCTTAGTTAACCTTGCTTTTGTTCTTCTTCAAAGACTGAGCGTTGCTTATCAGATTCTCCAGTACAAATTTACTAATTCCAATTTAATACTGCTGCCTCATTAAACTGGAGGACCTTCAGCCTGACCTTCAGTAAGATTAACTCGATTCTGCTTTATGACAAATAGTACCAGCTACCATCTATGTAGCTGTAACTTTTAAAAATTCAGTTAAATTCTCAAAGGCAGATGACTTTCTAGTGTACTTTGTTTTCAAATGAAAATGTTCTTCTTGTACACCCAAGACTAACGATTCAGCTTGGACCCTTGCACACGTGGTCAGACCTGGGAAGAAGCTGTGATTTATACAAAGCTTACTTTCTCTCTTATTTTAATGACAAAGGAATAAAGTAAGAGGCCTTTCAAATGATAGAGAGTTAGATTGAGGTTGCATCTCTGTTAATATTTCCCAGCCTGGTCACATCTTGCTCAAAGAACCTAGAAACTTGAGGACTGTCAGGACTGGCTGGTGTTTCTGCTTCTCTGTGAAGCCTCTCACGCAGTGAGCCTTTCAGAACTCCCTCTCCAGCTGACCCCAGAGGGCCGTGGAACGGAGTCCATTTGTTGGCAGGCTTTACCCGGTGTTACCTGTTTATTTCGCTAATTTCATTCACGCTGCTAGAAGATTTTTCTGGATAATAATGAGTTATTTTCATGCATTCATTCACTCATTCATTCATTCAACATTTATTAAGCAACTACTTTTTATTTTCCAGAGCAGTACTCAGCAAAGAGAATACCAAGCCAAGTAAGACATGGTTCCTGTCCTTCTTTTCAAAAAGGGGTGAGGACAAGGTGGGGATGGATTCTGGAAATCAAGGGGCTCACTGATGATATCAGTCCAGGGTCTAGAAAAGCTTTGAAGCAGATATTTTGTGGGCACTTGGACAAGAGCGCAGTGATTATTGGGAGCGAGTGGGCGTCCAGCCAGGATGCACTGACCTAACGTGACTCCCCCTTTTGGTACAGCTTCCGGACTCCTGGATCAAAGAAATAATGTAAGCCAGGTGGCCTCGGTAGCATGTGGGTGTCTTTCACTTTTTCCTTGTGGACTTTTAGGAAGATGAATATTAAAACTGTAGGTGTGTTCTCAGCCATGTAATTCCTTCTTTCTTTCTCTCATTAAAAAAAAAATTTATCTTTGCCCAAGGACATTTTGTGTCATTGCTGAGAGTGAAACATCAATTTGTCGCCTCCCATATGCACCCCAACCGGGAATCTAACCTGAAACCTCGGTGTGTGCCCTGACTGGGAATCAAACCTGCAACTTTTTGGTTTATGGGATGACACTGTAACCAAATGAGCCACACCAGCCAAGGCTCCTTTTTTCTTTTTATTCATTCATTCATTCACTCATTCAATGAATGTTTATGGTGCCAAATAAACAATGTGTAAGGTGCTCTGTAAAGTGATGGGATGTATAGGTGACCCTGCCTCCATGAAGCTTTCCTTCTCTGGCAGGCATGAGATGAGCACCACGCACAATACACACGATGCAATGGGTGATTGATAGGGGAACCACCAAGAATATTGATTAATGGATTAGAGGACGCTCCTAGTGGTTTGGGTGGCACACTTGGGCTTCCACAAAGTTTTATCAGTAAATTGGATGAAAATATAAAAGACTTTATAATATTTGGGGGGATTAATTTATGCCCTTATGTTAACAAACCAGCAAAATCAATCTCAAATAGATTAAAAGTACTAAATAATTCAAAATTATATGGCAGTATGGTAGAAAAGAGAATAAGATGCAGCTCTGTGGAGGAATGAGAATATTCTTGGCTATAAAGAAACAGTGTAAACAGAAAAGGCTGACAATCCCAGGTTTGAGTAAGCAGACTTTTAAAATCGCATACAATGCAAAATCACATCACCAACATTAAAAGGAAAAAGATGAAACTGTGGAAAAACTTTGCATCAGATATGACAATAATATCTATAATACATAAAGAATTGGATTCAGATTTATAAGAAAAAGCATGACGAACAGAAACAATAATTCACCAAACACGACATACACAATAAAGGACTTTGGCAGGAAGGAAGTTGACCCTTTGCAGAGCGGTGGGGGTCTCAGTCTCTGAGCCAGGCCTCCCACCAAGGGTCTGTCTTTGTCATGGGTGTGGGGGGCCTCAGCAGAGAACTCTCACCCACAGGATAGATGGTCACCTCCCCCGGGGGAGTGGTCCCTCACATCCTTTGTGCTCCCCCATCCTAGTGTCCTTGGCATTTTTCTCTCACTGTGCTTGTTACTTTGTGTTCTGATTAAATGCTTCTGTGCTGATCTCTCCCGCCTGGAGGGAAGAGCCTCTTGAGTATATGAACCATAGCCTGTATCTTTGTGCCCCCAGTGCCCTGAGATGGCGACACTTGCTGGGTATGAAATAAGGGGCATGCGCATTCTGGACCAAGGACAGTGGGGCACGGGAGGCCATGGCATGGTCTGAACACAGCAAAACAGTGGCCTAGTCTCCACACCTCCGCCCGTGAGTCTAAGACCAGCCCTCGGCGCTGCTGTATTCAGAACCTGCCCCTGCCCACATGTCTGCTCCTTACCAGGAAGTACCTGGTAAGACCCTCGCACTCCCCTCTGTCCCCTCTAAGCGCTGCAGCCTCAGCAGTGGCATTGGCCTTGAGACCACGGAGCAACCCCTTCCTGGCCTTTATTCATGTCCATGCTGGTCATCAGGTAAGCACTCTGTCCTCTTGTCCCTCTGGGGGGCAACAGCTCCTGTTTACTGCTGCCCCACCCTGAACAGTAACTACATCATCCTTGGTCGGTTTGCAGAACTCCTGTCTTTGTTTGTAATAATCGCCTTATCAAACTCTTCCCAGGTGCTCAGTCTGAGTGGGTCTTCTGTCCCCTGCTGGGATTTTGACTGAGCCACTGCTGAATAACTGGCCGCAGGATGAATGAATAACTTCAAGTCTCTGTAAGAAGACCCATATCACCAGGAAGCACTCTTTGCAGCAAGGCTGGTGGCTGTGGGGATGACGGCGGGAATTCTCCCCACTTCCACAGCCCGAGTCTGGCAGCACAGGAGGGAGGAGTGGTTCCCTGTCAAGTAGGGCGGAGGACAAGGGGGCCGTCGTGGTGGGGAGGGGGTGCGGGGACACAGGTCCAAGGCACGGAGCCCAGCCTGGAGCAGCTCTCAGTAGGAACTCCAGTACAGGAGATGCCTCCGGGAAGACCCCTCAGGAGACTCCAGGAAGGAGCAGAGTGGCCCGACAGGCTGTGGGATCACCGTTCTGGAGGTGGGAGCTGGGCCGGAGCAACAGTGCCTCGCGCTCACCTCCTCCTCCCGCTGCGCCCACTGCTTCCTCCCAGCCTCAGTGAGCAGGCAGGGCAGCAGCATCAAAGAAAGGAAAAGGAGAGCAACCGGGATCACATTCCCTCTGCAAAACCAGCAGTTACGCAACTGGTGAAACACATACACTCGAGCACTTCGGTAACCTCATTAGTCAACGCGACTCTCAGCCAGCGCAGGCAGTTCGGTTTCCACAACACCTGGCGCCTGTGGCCCTCTCATCCCACTCTAACTGTTTGTCCTAAAGGGTTACATCAGCACAAATCCGTGCCGAAGCATTATCCCTAGTGTTGGACGTGTGTCGTGTATGACATTCAGTAAAAAGAATAAAATGTAAAAATATGTGTACAGCCTTGGCCGGGTAGCTTAGTTGGTTAGAGGGTGGTCCTGATGCGCCAAGGCTGCGGGTTTGATCCCTGGTCACGGCGTGTACAAGCAACAACCAATGAATGCATGAGTGGGTGGAGCATCAAGTCTATGTCTCTCCCTCTCTTTCTCTCTCTCTCAAAAAGCAATAAATTAAAAAGAAACATTTTTAAAAAGTATGGGTGCAATGGGCAGAGATATAAGAATAGGTATGCACATAGGCAGAAGTGAAAATATTGATAGAATGCCATTTAAATTAAATTAAAAATTAAATTATTTTTCCTAAAATTGTTTAATGTTTAAACATCTATAACATTTTATAATTTAATATAAAGAAGAAAAAATGCTTCTATGCTTAAGTGAACCCCACCTCCCTCCAAATCCCCAGCAGTTTTCTCGGGCCACAGCGCCACGGTGCAAATCCCCAGGCGTGGTCTCCACGTTGTACACGTCAGGCAGGCCTCTGCCCCTCTTGGGTCTCATCTCTCGATTCTCTGTTCCTTGTCCATCATGCTCCAGCCGCTCCCCACCCCGGACTTCGTGTCCCCTGCAAGCACCAAGCTTATTCCTGCTCCTGCTGTTCCTTGCGCTAGAATGTGTTTCCTCCAGATCTTCACGAGGCCGGCTTTCTCGTGATTTAGACAGCCCTTGACTTTCAAATCTCAAGGGACTGATACCTAGGGGCAGGGGCGGGACAGTTTTCATGGCAGCTCTGGCGCTATGTAGGGGCCACAGAACACTGGCAGCATCTGAGGACGGTGGAGCTCATGCCCGTGGTGGTCACCCGGTGGTGGTGCTGGGAGTGGAGGCCATGGCTGGTGGGTGTGCAGGGGTGTGCAAACTGCTCTGGGAGTTTGCCTTGGCCCTGTTTTGCCTCCCTTGGGTCCTAAGGAAGCTGGGTTCTGTGACCTATGTATCAGTGCTATTCGCTCCCCGAAACTCTTCCCAGAAATGTCTTTTCTGCTTAAGTTAAGTGAGTTGTTTTCTATTGTTTGCAACCAAGAACCCACACAGAGAACTCCCCTGAAAATCTAACAGAAAGCAGCTACTTCCTTGCCTTGGTTATTCTTTGTCACAGTATTCAGTTTTGTTTTCCTCGGAGCATTTGGCACTGTTTGAAATAATTTTGTCCGTTTATTGCGTACTCCTCCCACTCCCAAAATGCCAGCTCTGCAAGAACAGGAACTGAGTTTCTGTCCCCTGTGTCATCTAGAACAATGCCAGGCACGTGGTTGGCACTGGTAAATATTCATTTAATAATGAGATAGTAGAATGATGGCGGAAGGAAGATTCAAAATACCTAGGAACCAAAATTAATATGAGGGAGGGGGGTATAATGGGACTAAATGGTAATGGTAAAAAACACAATAAAAATTAAAAAAAATTAATATGACGAAAATTATCAAAATTTATATGAGAGCCAACTTTAGGTTGCTCAATAATCACGCAAGTCCAAGATCAGGGACACCTTATTTTTCAGGAATTTGAGGGTAAAATATGAAAACCCCATAGGTGGTGACAGACTGAAAGCTCAGTAAAACTTGGTTTCTAAAACAGGTTAGAGCCCTTAGCCTACACCAAAAGGAACACAGGAGGGATGTTTGCTCCTGGCTGAGATGAACGAACAAGAATCAGATTTTCCTCCCTCCTTAAACAATTGCACAGATGGATAAAAGGCGTGAAGCCTTGTTTTTCAGACACTGGACAGCAAGTAGCACAGGGGAGTGATCACATGGAGTGGGAAAAGAATGAATGATCTTTGTGACTGCCCACTGTACTTCCTGGATAAAGGTTTTAGACCACAGAAGAGGATGGGAATTCAGCTGAGGCCTGGCAATCCCCCTAAATTGAGGAGATGGAGTTAGGGGTTCAAGGAGGTCGAGGGAGCTCAGGTGCATTGGGAAGCATGTCAGAGGGAAGAGGGTGGCTCAGAGGGTCACAGAGCTCAGCAGAGCCATCAGCTAAACACGGACTGGTGCACGTGTGTGAGAACACAGCCTGAGACCAGGACAAGGACCGCCCCGAGGAGAGGCAACCATTCCTCGTGAGCACACAGAGCTGGGGATGGTTGTGTCTTCACCAGCGACAGTGGAGGGACCTCCTGGAGGCGGGGCATCAGATGGAACACTTGGGGGAGTGTGGCTTCAGTGGGGGGCCCAATCGATGCCAGGCCAAAGAAGCTGAACTGAGTTTCAAGCCTTCCCACAAAGAAAACTTCAGTCCCAGGCAACTCACTGGAAAATCTACCAAGTATTTAAAGAAGAATTAGTACCAGTATTAAATATTATTTTTTTGGAAAACGAAAGAGTTCTCAACTCATTTTATGACTCCAGATTATTACCCTGATATCAACACCAGACAAATACAAGAAAGGAAAACTGTAGGCTAATACCCACCATGAAAATAGACAAAAATTCTTCATAAAATTTTGGCAAATTAAACCCAATAATGTACAGAAAGGATGATACATCAGGACCCTTCCTTGACTAGCGAGAGGGCCCACAGTATTCTTCCCATTAATTTCTCTTTTTTTCTTAAGGTATTTGGAGTTGGACTTGCAGGTCCTACATGACACACTCTGGAGGTGTCAGAACACCAGGCAACCTTGCCACCTGGCTGTGGTTCATACACAAAACGGAGAGGCCGTGAGCAGAAGCTGTTGAGGAATGAGACGAGACTTTCAGAAATAGCTAGACTCTGCTCTCCAGCAGCCAGACCGGCACAGAGGACCAGGCACAGAGGTTCTTCCTGAAGCAGGAGCCGCTCAAGCCCAGGAGACAGTGCATAGAAGGGAAACAGCTGCCTTGCCCTGGGCCAACCTGCCCTGTCCCCACCCAACCTGCCCTGTCCATGCCAGGCAGAGAGGTTATTCAGCCACGAGAGGAGTCAAGGGATGTTTTTTCTGTGGAAGGCTCCTTGGGACAGCACATACATCAGAGGATGCAATGGACATCTGTAATAGATTCACTTGTGCTTTTGTTGGTGAAGCATCGTTGAGGTGACATAAAGGAGGTGCAGTGTGAATGGCCCCACACGGACAGAGCAATGCTAGGTGCCACTCCTCCTGGAGGGCTAGTGAAGGGCTGACTTCTGGAGTCCTCGGGCAGGCACGCAGGCCTTTCTGCCAGTCCCGCAGCCATCTGTGGGGAAGCAGTGTGTGCTGGGTGAGGGCTGGGCTGGGGGGGCACCGCAGCACGTGAAAGGCTCAATCAGGAGGAGACAAGGCAAGAAGGAAGGCCTGACTTTTCACTGGGATCGGCTCCCTGGGGCACAGCCTGTGCAGCCAGGGACTGCAGCTCCCTGAGCATCTCCACGTGGCTGTCAGAGTGACGGCCTTGGGAACATGACAGCCAGCGACGTCTGTTCCTTCCAGGCCACAGTTCGTTCCATGATGATGTAATAAAGAACTTCAAACAATTTTTTACCTTTATGACATTAAATTGTACTGTGACATAGGGCAGATAAGTATATTTTAAAATTACTATGACTAACTTTCAAAAAGTGTATACTCATCCCTCAACTAACAAAGATGCATGGAAGTCCAACAACAAAAAACAAATAATACCTACTGAAGATAAACACACACACAAATTACAAATCACACAAAGGCAACGATTCAGTGTTAAAAAAGAGTCAGCAAAAACACCAAAAGAGACGTGAGATAATGCAACAACCCGAGGGAGACAATAAAATAGCTACATTTTTAAAATTATGAGAGATAACATTTGGAATAGAAACTATAAGGAAAGAAAACAACCTATGTGGGAGGGGAACACAAAAAGTGGGAGGAAAGGAAATGGAGATAAGAGGAAGGGACATTTTTGTTAATTAATTCAAAAACTACTACGTTTGGGTGCAGATAGAGAAGTGAACAGAACATAAGAAGATGGAAAGAATCTTGTAAGGAGGATGAGGGAATAAGGAAGATGGGAGGAGAAAACTAAGCACCGAGTTTCTTCGCAGCTAAGACAAAGAGAGAAACACATTGTACTTATTGCTCCAAAGTAAAGAATAAATATACATATGTAAAAAACATAATGACTTTACATAATAATGTATGTATTACGAAAATGGCATAAAACATTGGAAGGATAAAGAAAATGCTGTCCCAGTTCTGAGTCTCTCACCCTCGACATTCCTGACATTTTTGTGGTGGACAGTTTGCTGTAGAGCGAGGCCCTAGGCACTGTCAGATGCCTCCGCGGGAGTGGTGGCTGCATCCCCCGCCTCCTGCACCCCCATGCCCTCTGGTCAATTGCCACAAACAAGAATATCTCTAGGTATTGTCAAACGTCCTCTGGGGACAAAATGAACTCTAGTTGGTACTACTGGTCTAATTTTACTCAGTAAATACAATTTCTTTCATATCCGAGTAGTTCATTGCAATCTTTTTCATGTTATACATATATGTATACATAGATCGTATCCTGTGGTTTTGTCCTCTTCTTTTTTTTTTTTCCCAAAGAATGTTGTGAATGACTAGAGGAGACTCCTGGCCTTTGAGAAGAATACGGAAGACCTTTGTTAATTCCCAGGCAGGCAAATGTCACTTTATCTTATGACAGCTCGCACTGTTTTGCTTGCGAACGAGGAGAGATGCCAGAAACTGCTCCTGGGCTCAGATTTGGAGCCTGAGCCTAGTTCACTCAGTATCTAAAGTACCTGGTGTCTCCAACCGTGCAGCTCACTTTAACCAAATTCGTCTTAGCTTACACTCGAATCACACAGGTCAAGGGTCCCTGAGGTCTCTCTGGAGTAATTCGAGCACATGCCAAAAGATATGGTGGCTGTCAGGGCCAGTGTGGCGGGCCCTGGAAATATCATGGAGGTCTGCGGGCCTGCGCACTGCTAAAGAACTCACTCTTTTATGCATGCCAAGACCAAAAGCCAACATATTTTTCAAGTGGTTTGTTTTGCAGATAAAACTATTTTAAAACATAGGAAATGGAATAGAAGGATGATGATAAAAAAATACAGATGCAAATTGAGAGACTGGGTGCCAGTTGGATATCACTGTTGATATCACCTCTTAGGCCTCTGACAATCCCTCAGGTGTGACCCAGCTCAGGGACTGCAGGGCCCGCCTGGGAAATTCGCCTCCTGCGTAGAGGAGGCCCATCCTTTCTGCCCCAGGGCAAGCTCCATGGTCAGCTCAGAGATGACCTAGTCACGGGCAGTGACTTAACTAAAAATGACCTCGGGTGTAGGCAGAGCGTGCTGCATTGGAGAAAAGACCGGATTAGGAGTTGGGAGTAAGACCGGTTTTTGTGTGGATAAGGTCTTCACGCAAGCTCCCCCCACCCACCCCACCACACCCCACCCCGCCTCCGAGCTGTCACTGAATTCCTGCCAAGGCTCACCGTGGAGTCAGTGCTACCTGTGACGGCTGCTGGCTTGTGAGAAGTAAATAAAAATAAGGAGTGTGAAGGGCAAGGTATTCATGGCAAATCCATCTCAGCACTAAACACTCCAGTGCACTGCTACGTGGTGGAACAGATCGCAGCCCTTCACCCGGCTAACACAGCCGGTCAGTGCTGTTGCTCTGTGGGGAAGTCTTAGAAGGGCAGAAGCGAGGGCGGATGTAACACGCGGGATTAAGTCCGCATGTGTTTGTCTTTGGGCTCACACCCAGAGTTCAGAACGAGATGAAACGTCAGGAAAAACTGTTTACCAAGTCATCAAACCCTGCGAGCCTCTAGTCCCTCCCTGTTCTCACTGCCTGTTGCCTACTGTTCCTGACGCAGGGAGAGAAACCCCCCGGATTTTTGAGCTTCCTCGCTGCTTGCAGGGCGCCTCACAAAGCTGCCTAATCGCTTTAGAACGCAAGTCCTCACCTGTCAAGCTGGAAATTTGGGGCCTGCCTGCCTCCTGTGGTGTGGTGTGGAACGGATGGAATGCAATGATATGCTTGTGAGACATACAGTACAAAACCTTTCGCAAATATCAAGTGTTAGTCGGCAAATTTGTTGTACATTATCTGCTCGATTGTTACTTACCATAAAGCTTGGCGAAGATTGGAGATACGAACAAATAACAAGAAATATCAGCATGGCCTGTAGATTTTCCAAATTTGTACTATTTTGCCTGTCTCACTGTGAATTAGTTGAGCTGTCAATTGAAGTTCTATTCTACTATGAAATGGAAATGTTCACACATCAATATGAATGAATCCCAACATAATTCCTTCAAAAAAAGTCTCAGAAGAACACACAGAATGCAATTTCACTTATATGAACTGCTTAGTAATATGTACTGATGTGGTAAAATTATAAATAAAAATGAGGAGAGGAAATATGTTAGGGAGGATATAAAGGGTGTCTTAAAAGTTACAAAAATGTAATTTCTTAAGCTGGGTAGTTGGTACAAGTATGATGATTTTATTATTTTCATTTAAACTATTGCTTAAGTAATGATAATTTAATAAGAATACAGTTACTTAAACTATTTGTATCGGTATATATATACACATATACTATATTATAGTTGTACTATACTATATGCCCACATGCACACTATGCCCTTTATCTATATGTATATTATATGGACATACACTACAGTATATGTTATATACCATATGTACATATACTAAAATATATTCAATATACTCCATAATTTTTTAAAAGATTCTCCATGCCTCTAGAATCATGCTGTAATAAAATGTTATTGACATAATTTTTTTTCTCTTGGTTTTCTGTTCACCGCTCTGCTTGGACCAGTTTCCCCTGCCCACTCCCGACCCCAAGCCTATGTCCCACTTGCAACGGACTTCTCCTGCTTGCCCTGCATTTCCTGCCTGCCCGCTGGACTGCTCTAGCGGGGACACTCCCTCCCCAGTCCTCCTCCTCCAGGTCTCGGCGGATGCATCATTTCTTTTAGGAAGTCTTTTGACTCTTCTGACTGGGTTAGGTTCTCCGGTGACAACCTTTCAGAGTATCCTGCCTGTTTCCTTCCTAATGTTCATCACACTTGTAAATCCTTAATTCCTGTCTTCCAACAGACTAGAAATCCTAGGAACACAACGTACATCTGTTTGGCTTCCTGCTGAATCACTAGCACTTAGCCCAGGCATCTAGTGGGCATGCAGCAATACGCTGGATGGATGGATAGATAGATGGATGGATGGCAGGCAGGCAAAGCCAGTGGACTCCCACTGGCAGGTGTGCATATGAGATTATACAATAAATTTTTATCAGCTACATTTTGGGCATGGCTTCATCTACTGTTTTCTAAGAGCTTGATGACCAATTAGCATCAGCCCTAAACAGTTGAAAGAGTTGTCAGCGAGACTTAACATTGTTGCATTTAATCTGGTCTAGCAATTGCTTCTTGCTGATTATAATATTTGGGACTGGCATGGTGATGTGACTTTAAATGCCTCTATGAGGCCTTTCTGTCACTGCTCTGCAAGAAACAGTAGCAGATTCCTCTCAGAGAGGGGCCCAGGATAATGCATTAGCTGAGGTATCACTGTTCAATCAAAAGGTACGTGAGGGAGCCCCATAACTCATCTCGACAGCAACCACCATAGAGTTACACAGGCCTCTCATGCAGGTGATGAAACAGCCAAATTCCCTGACAGTGGTGAATTGCTCCTCATGTCACTACCGGCGATGCCAAAAGAAGTGTCAAGGCCACAGACATGGTGAAGGAGGGGCTCTTCCAACATCACGAGGGAAAATTTGGTATGTTTCACTGTTTTCTTTTAATCTTGATCATGGAGGTTTTAAAGTAAAATTACAGAGATGCTAAGCCCAGCCGATGGCCAGGGTGATTCATTTCTACTTGGCAGTGGTGTTTGCGTGGTGGCTTCTGTCCAGGCCGAGCCTGGGCCGGGGCCCCGGGCCTCGCCCTCCTGCCACCATCCCCACGGCTCTGCTGGCACCTCGCCTCCTGACAGAGGGTGCCTGACACACGGGCTTTTTTTGCTTCTTCATCTGCAGTCAAGTAATTCGGCAAATCTCTCTCTTTCTCTCATAGTTAAAATATTGACCTGATGCAATAAATCTCTGACTTTTACAAAGCCTTGTAGGGTGAGGGACAGCTAATGTATACATTTGAAATCTGGTGATTATGAAGTGTTTTGAATGGCCTTGAGACCTGCAGGTAAAACATTAAATTACACTAATATTCTTGTTTAGTTAAACTTTTTAATGTTTTTAAAAAGCCCTTCATAATATTATGGATAAGTAAATTCTTGGGCCTGATTTCAATTTGAGTCAAATTCCAACTAATAATGTTACACCCATAAACCTTCTCCTTAACAGCCCATAACATTAAACTAAAAACAGAATTCTTAAAGCACACTCTTATGCTGTCTATTCATGAAATAAGCATTACAGACTTTCAACAGATGTCTTTAATAGACATTGTTATTAAGAAGAATATTACAGAAAATAAATTTAGAGTGTTAGTCTAGCCCAGTGACTAAAGGAATACTGACTAAAGGAATACTGCCGTACATTCAGATAATCACATCTGTACTAATTGGGAGGGAAAGAAAATCCCGGGACATTATTATCTACTGGTAGCAGCGAGGTACTCATTTACCTGTCCAACTCGTTAGCCCAGATTAGGATTTGTTAGTGCCTTCTCCATAACATAAGCCCCAATTTTCAGGAAATTAAAAGTTGGTCAGAAAAAAGAATTCCACTTAACAAGCATCAGCCTAAGAGCAAACTCCTTATAAAAATCCTAGGGGGGAAAAATCAGCCCCTTTTCAGCTATGAGTGCCAAAAAAATAAAAATAAAAGTTTTGTGGTTTCAGGCACTTTCAAGTTTTATAATTTCAAAATAAGTTAGACTTGAAGCAGAAAAAAGAAAGTTTCGAGTCCACAATATGGATTAATGCCTGTGGTATGTTTTGAAGACAACACAAAGCTAGTGAGAACAACTGGACTGTTTGCTGGAAAATGTGTTGTGCTGTGCATGAATATTTTTTACAAAACCCAACACACTAGTATTTGTGCCAGCATTGAATTTTGGTCTCTGCCTTTAGGCCCGCAATATGAGAGTGCTGTTCCCTCCAGTTAATTAGGCAATAACTGGCATTTACCTGACGTCTCTCATTCTAAGGTATTCGACGAAGGGGGAAAGGTCTGCATTTCTGGTCAATGGATCATCCTTTTGGTGGCGGGCTCTAATGGAGGCAGACAAGGGTGCAGTGGCCTTTAAGATGACCCTGGTACTGTCACTCCCTGGTTGCAGAGGAAGAATGTGAAGGAGGGAGGGTCTTAACCGAGATTATATGGCAAATCAAAGCTGAAGTTCATGTCTTTCCCAGGTGAGTGTATATCTACAGTGTGTTAGCCTGTGGCTTCGTCGTGTCTGTTTAGATCCTCTGTGTCTGGGAAGGGCTGGGAGGGGGCATGAATCAGCACTTACGGCCGGCAGGTCTGCCCTGGCTCAGGCTGCATGGTGGAGCAGGGAGGAGCGTGGGTTTGGGCTCAGACAAACATCGATTTGATCCTTGCTCTACAGCTTACAGGTTATGTGAGGTTGGAAAGTTACCTGAGCCTCTGTTTATTCATCTGTAAAATGAGGCTAAAAGAAATATATACCTCATGTGTAGCTTCAGGGTTGAATAAGGAAGAGTAATAATCAATAAACATTAGTTATTATTATTAAATCTTGCTTCCTGATTATTTGTAAGTTACATTTTAGGCATACTAGTAAGAGGACAGATCTAACTGCTTTACATCTGCAGGAAATAGCAGACTATGATCCTCGAGTCAGATCATCTTCTGAGACCTGACTGCAGAGTTAAAGCAGCAGCAATGCAAAGGGGACCCACGTGGGATTCAGGAAGCCTGGTTTCTGCGCTACCGTTTACCACTTAGGCAGACTCCTTAAGGCTCTCTGAGCCTCAGCTGCTTTGTTTTGTTTTGTTTTTAATCCGTAGAGTTGAGTGATTAATCTTACCTACCTCACACAATTCTTGGGAGGACTGAATAAGGAGACAGATGTGAAAACTACAAAGCACTTAGCTGAAATAAGTGAGAGCATTTTTATAATTTTTATCATGCCCAAAGTCACTTCTGATGACAGATTTGTGTGTGCATATTTTTTTCCTTGAAAGTTTATTCTTATTTGGAACAAGTGTTATTTATTACTCATTTATTAATAGACATTAAAATGACTTTCAATGACAGTCTTGTGCTAACAATAAGACGAAAATGGATCCATGGTTCAGTGGTGCTGTTCAGCTTTTCTCCTTTTTTGAAAAGTTGATCCTTCACAGTTTGCTGCAGCAACAAGAAGGGCTGTGTTGCTTAATAACTGTTCTACTAAAGTTCACCAAATTGTACTTGATGTTCTGACATTTATTGCTTACATAGAATACATGTCTTCCACCTGGCTTCCTTAAGCACACACATACACGCTCAACTTGCTTTGACCAAAATGGTCATACTAGTATGATTTGAATAACTACAGAAATTCAATTTGTCTAAAACTTCAGGACTTCAAGAGCTAATCTCAAGTGACAGAGTGATTGAGAAATTTTGACCAAGAGAAGAACCTTTCTTAGGAAAAGGTCAAACACTTCGTGTAAACACACTGGCTCCTTCCGCTGGCAAGCTTGTTTATGCTTAGTCATCGGGAGTTTCAGCTGAACTCAGACCAACACGCCTCGGCCGTCACCATGCCACTAGCTCCCTTCTGCGGCTCGGGTAGGAGAGGGAAAGCCCGACTGCCTTGCACAACAGGGATGCCTGAAAGAGTAGCTCACGGTCATGAAACGCCAGCCCTTGCACTGTGTGGTCATGCCTCCCCACACAGCCCCTTTGAGGTTGGGTCTGCTCTGCCCCGGGAACAAGGAGCTGGGAAGTGTGATCAGGCCTCCATGCGTTATTTAGTGCCATCCAGACTGCGGAGTGTTCAGCACATGGACTGAAGTCCTGCCTGTCTTCAAGGCAGCAGTCAGTGCGTGCTCAAGTGTGATGACCTCCTAGTCACGGTTATTGTCTCCCAGCCCCACACCCACCCTCGCATCCTTGGCTTTGGCGATGCTGGAGCTGAGACTCTGCAAACCATGTTTCTCCTTTGCCAGCAGCCCCGTGATAGGCTCTGACAATCGTGGGCATTAGAGGGAGCCTGCAAGGCCAGAGGAGAAGGGACTGACTCTCTCCTGTTCGCTCCTACAGTGTGAGGTCCATTTGCCATCCCTGAGAGTGGCCTCCCAGCCACACTTCTGCACTCGGCAGAAGCAGTTCTTTCCCACAGCAGTGTGTGAGCCTGGTACTCAGTCTGCCCAACACCTGCAGAACCAGCCAGGGTATGCACACCAGCCCCCAGCTCCAGCTGAGCAGCACCCCACCCAGAGGTCTGAGTTTTAGCTCCATAGGGGATCTCCTCCAAGCTCCTAGCTTTCGATGATTCCATTCTCTTCCCTTCTCTCCCCAGCCCTGGAATCATATTAATATCCTCTTCTTACCCTTTCAGTTACCTAGTTAACAACTTTATACTTGTCATGAATTCCTTATATTAAATTCTCTCTGTTAAATAACTTGGGTGGCTTCTACCTCCCGACTGGACCCTGACAGATACACCAGCTGACAACTTAGATTCACACATTAACATTCACACGATATTTTCTGTTCTGTAGGGGCTTGCTGTAGTCATCCACTGTGTTTGTCTGGAAAGCGGTCTTTTGATTTTGGCAAGTCCCCAAACTCACTCTCTCTGTCCATGTGGCTTAGGTAGGACTGTCTCTACCTCTCCCCCTTGCTCTCAAGGTAGGCTTGTGACCCAAGTTTAACCAGTGAAATTTTTGCATGGCCCAGGCAGAGTGCTTGGTTTAGTGGGTAGACATGTGCTCCAGAGGGACCTGAAATCAGGATCGCCTTCTTACACTTCCAGTAAATTTCCATGCCTTACAAAGAGTCACTTGAGTTGTGTGTTCGTCACTGACAAGCTCTTAAACAGAAGGGTTGAAATGTCAACAGTGGTGCTGCAACAGTGGGTGTGTGGGTGAGTGACAGGCTGCTTGTTTCATGGCCTTTAAAACATACTCCAGAATGGAGCTGGTAGTGGCAGGTAGGTGCATGCCTCACGTGGTCTCCTCCAGCCTGGAGCCTGGTGGGGACGCTTGTTGCCCACTACCCCATGGGACTAAGTCCACGCGGCCACTTGCTGACGAACACACAAGAGCCTTGGGGCAGCAGCTTGGTGCTTCGATGGCCATAATGTGAGACCAAGGTAACTTCCTAGATGCACATTCTAATTGACAATTTAGCTTAATTACCTTACACAATGGTGGGGTAAGACAGAAACACTTCTTTGTATTATCTTCTAAATATGGCTTTTTATCTGACACTGATATCTATGTTAATATAGGAATAGGAAGAGAATTGGCATTTATTGAATACCGTTACAGGAAGAAATTGGGCTAAGCATGTTCATTTCACAACCAACTCAAGAAATACGAACCATCACCCACTCTTTAAAGATGAGAAAAGTGAGGCTTAGAAAGGGTGAGCGACCGTTCAAGGTCACATGCTAACAATTCAAATCCATTTCCCTTTGACACTGAAGTTCATTCTCACCACATCAGGTGACGACTTCCCCAGGAAGTCAATAGCTAGTTCAAAGAGAAGAGATGATCGATGAAAATGCCTCATGTCCTGGTCTTCGCCGTGTTTTTCCACCTGAAGCCCAAAGCAGAGAAGGGGCTGACGTCCTGTTCTAAAGCATCACCGCAGGCAGGAAGTCCTCCCAATGATGTGTACTAGGGGAGGCAAATCCGAAAGCAGGAGGACTCCGAACGTCAGAAAAGCCTTAAGCTGTTTCTAGCCCAACCACAAATAAATAGAGGTTTGTACATGTAAATCGATTTACTGTCATTCATTAGTATATTTTATACTCCACTGAACTTATATAGGCAAATTACATAAACACTTTATATACAAGCAAAACATGTCACAAGTCAGGATTCAAAATATGTATTTAATTAAAAAAATACATCTCTTAAAACCAAAGCCCTAAATACATATTAAATGCTAAAATGCTACCCTCATCTGAAGGTAAATGGGATACGCCAACCGACAGATATTAAGTGACCCACATGTCTAGTGATACCTCCATCAGTGAGGCAAATGCATTCCATCAGACACTTCAATGTCAGACACTTCAGTGGGCGATGAAACAATCAGAAATCGTAAGGACCCATCCGAGGAGGACAGAGAAGTAGGTAGAGAGTGAAATTATGAAATGTTAGCCAGAATAATAAAAGTAGGCTATTAGAAACAAGACCCTGGAAGTTTGGGGTGGGGGGGCGTGGAATTCAGAGGGAATGGGACTCCCGGGGCTACTCTGTGATCCACCGGAGAAGTGGGGGAAAGTTTGAGGGGAAGCCTGCGGGTGGCCTGGCCTGGAGCAGAAGGGACTTGACCTGATTCAGTCTCCCCAGCAGCCCCAGGGCAGACCTCGAGGGCTGAGCCTGGCCCAGACCCTCTGTGTAATAACACAGACTAAGTGGAGAGCAAAGATGTCACTTCTGAGCACCCAAACCCCCCAAGGGCAAGGTCACTGTTGGGTTACATGGATGTGACTTTATTGTGTTCCGTATCACTCCATCCATATGCAAGACCTTGCATAAAAGGAGTGTCTTTCATTATTCCATTAGAATAAAAAGACCAAATCTATATACCTGGTTGAGGTTCCACATTGGCTGACACTGAGACTAAAGTGTCCCTCATCCGTGAATCAGACAATCGGTACATGAAAATGACCCTATTGGATCCTTTTACTTTCCTGACAAAGGCAAGGAAGTGGGGTGGGTTGACGTGGGGCAGATGCAGGGATAACGGGTTCTGAGACTCAGCAAGGAAAGGCTGGGGAACCCCTACATTTCTGCTGATTTCTTATTTATACCATAAGCCATGCAGGACAAACATGCTCTATTCACAGATGTATTTTTGTCCCGTGCAGCTGTGTGGCTTAGCGGGAGCTTTGCTGTCGAGCCATATGACTCATGCCAACATTGCTGCATATGATTTATGAAGACTTAAAGAAAAAGCACACAGCCGGTTCATTAGGAAGGAGCTTCGTTTTCAGAGGATTAGTTCATCAAGCATCAAGGTACCATTTGGTCCTTCCTCGCTCTCTGGGTGAAACAGTGAGCCTGCCTCAGCCGGTCATAGGCTGAATGACACCCTCCTGCACCCCTGGTCCCCACTTGCCCCGCTCCCTGCTTCAGTGAGGACACCCCAGTTCAAGACTCGGGCTGATCTCTGTAGGCAGAGGGTCTGTGGCCTCCAGCTGCTGCAGGAAGCCGAGTGACTCTGAAACAGGCCAAAGTGCCCTATCGGAGGCCCTGCTGGGGCTGTAGCAGCTGCCCTCCAAGATGGGGTCGGCAGCCCAGGCATGGAGAGGAAGGCTGGAAAGGCACCAGGTTTTCCTGGAACTCGGTTTAGCTGCTCTGTCAGACGCTCTCCCTGCCCCACCGATGAGGAGAGTGGCCCCACTTGATTATCTGAAATGCTCCACGGAAAACATTCAACAGCCCTCCATCCCCCAGCCCCACCCCACACTCCCCATGGAGGGTGAGAAGGAAAAGGGCTGGGTCTCCTACTCTAGAAGATCTCTAAGTTGTACCCTCCACACTTCCCAAGCTGGACAGGATGGGTCTTGTCTCTTTCCTTCTCTTCCTCCCTATTTCAGCTTTCACTTTCAAACAAGGCCGGCCTGCATTTATTCCTTGAGAAAAAAAAAAAAAAGGGAAAATCAGGCCAGTCAACAGCTCAGGTTGGTGGCTGTAACACACAACGGCTGCTTTGTGATAAAGTAGCGTGGACTAAGAAAGCGACTTGGGTAATATCCTGTTTATCTGCTTCCAGCAACGCGCTGATACCCACCGCTGCCCGCACCACAATGGAGCCGAGCACAAGTTCATGAGAATTTGTGAGTAACACCGTGGCCACAGCGCCTGCACTGTGGACACTTTCATCTTAAATTAAACTGTGGGAGGCGCAGGATGCAATTTGTATCCAGGTTGTCTAACTTGTTAATAAGATATACAGTTTATCATTCCTCTCTGAATAAAGCAGATCTGGACATTTTGCCAACAGGAACTTGAAATGACATTAAAAAAAAAAACATTGAAAGCATATGCCCCATGCCAACAAGGTTGTATTTTATACTAGAACATTTTTAAAAAATCAGTAAATGTTTGGGTGCAGTTTTTAAATTTTACAGTGGAAGTGTTAGATATCCTATCCTTGTCTCCTCTGCTTGTAGGCAGTGTGGGTGCAGTGCTTCCTGTGTAGCTTTGGGGTTATTTGTTTCGGTTTTGTGTGGTCCAGTCCCTGGCCCCGCTGAGACACACACAAAGGACCTGAACAATCAGTTACAGGTAGTTGGTGTGATCCCCTCCCCCTGGACACTTTGAAGGTGCACCCAGCTGCTTCAGTGCTCCTCGCCTCTCCACCCACCTTCCCAGCCTCTTGAGCGCGGCAGGAATTCCTAGAGCAGTACACCCTGTAGTTCTAAAGCCCTCTAGTTCTAAAGCCCTCTCTGTTTCTTGTGCAAATTTTTACAGAGACACCCTGGTATCTTCCTTGCCTCCCCACTCAGCCTCAGCATAGCTCTTTCTAGCTCTCGTTAAGCCCTGTCCAGAAAAAGCATCTGAAGGGATAGGTTAGGGTCAGACTGCCTGCAACGAACCCCGCTGCCCTCCCATCCTCGCAACTCCTGGGATGCTTATGCCCTGTTTATTCCAAAAGGTTCAACCAGTGCAGAAGCTGGGGAGCTTTCCTATAGGAGCCTAGATAGAGGACACGAATTAGCTTTAAGTTGTGGTCAAGGGGGGGAAGGTTTCACCTTTAAAGAATTATGTGTAGGGGATCCGTAGAGGATGCTTTAGGAAATGAACTGCAGCACTGAGCTATAAGAGCAAACAGATACTCCCGGACAGACTGTTGAGCGGAACTTCCCGCCATGAGGGAAACTTTCTGCGTTGCCAAGCTGAAAGTCCCTGGCCACACGTGGCTGCTGAGCACTTGAAAGGTACCTAGAATGACTGAAGCCCTGAATTATCAAGTTTATCTAATTTTAATGAATTTAAATTGCCTGAAGTGGCTACTGGCTGCGGCATTGAACAGCAGAGCTATAGGAGTTAACTCCATGTGTGTGCGTGTGTGCACACATATGTGTTTAGAAAATTTAAGACCTCAGTTGCAGAAAAAAGAAGGAAAATGAAGAAAACGTATTGCCCACTTGGACCCTTCTGGAAAAATCCTTTCGACCTGTGGCCATAATCTCTCCATCCAGGCAATAAGGAGATTCTAGCCATCCGTCCTAAAGAGAATAGCGTCATCATTTGTGTTCATTAATCATCAGGGAACGGGCCACCATGCCCACACTCGGGCTGGCACCTCTCTGCTTTCACGCCTACTGATTGATAGCATTTCAAGTAATGTTGCGCTAGGCAGTGGACAAGGGGGAAAGGTAATGAAATTGCCTCCTCATTCATTAGCTCAAGCCAATAATGTGTCATTGTGTGTGGCTGTTGGTTTTATACATCAAGAGTGCCCAACACCAGGTAGGACACCCGCCCTTTTAAAGTGACATAAATCAGGAGTCGTGCAAGCGGAGAGGGGTCACGGAGAGGCCACAGGAATCTCAGGCCTGTCCACTTGTCTGATGTGGGGCCCTGACGTTGTTGCCTGAGCTGGCAGAACACATGGGGTTCTGGACCCTGTGCAGAGAACCCCAAGCCTTGCAGGTGCTGCGGGTGACCTGCTGACAGAGAGACAACTTGGAAGAGACCGTCTGTGCATGTGACGAGGCGATCCCCGATGGCGTGGGGGCTGGGCCCCAAACATAGCAGCGGAGAAGACAGCCCTTTCCCCGTGTCCACGGCCTCTTATGCTCATTTTCCTGCTGTGTTCTAACTCAGAAAGGAAGCACTGAAGACATCTCGGGGAGTACAAAGGACCAGGCACTAATAAGTGTTTCTCCATCCAGTGGGGACAAAACCCAACAACTTGTTAATTGACCCACACTTCACTTCCGCAGAGCTGTCTGTCTTTCCCTCCCGATGTGCGCACGGGCGCGGCCTTTAACGAGGTCCTGACACGTGTAACTGCCGTTGCGGCTGCAGCCCTTTCCAGTCAAGAGAGATTTGCCTTTTTCAACACGTTTTCTTTTGTTTTTCCCTGTAGCCAGCTGCTACGCTGATGCATCAATTTAGATTAAACGGGCTGAGAAGTGCTGTTCAGCCTGTCAGCCAGGCACACTCCTCTAAACACAGCGTTCAGCAGGTATTGCTTCTCAAACCAAGTCAGGGGGCTGCTCACAGGGGGCCACAGACTCTGGTTTTCAGTCTGGGAGCACGGACAGGGGACCTTGGCCGAGGGTGTCTCCACGTCTAGCGCCAGGAGCAGCCTGTGCCTTTTCTCCCTGCCTGTCTTCACCCTCGTCTGCTCCTCCCTTCTGCTCTGCCACTGGTCTCTGTCTCCATTGTTCCCTGAAGCCCAACAGCCAGCGTGCAGCCGGGCCCAGCACACGCTCCACAGCCAGCAACTTCCTCTGAAGCTGCAACGCGTAATTACAACCAGCTGCTCCGGGCTGCTGGCTGGCCAGCTCTGCAAACAAGCATCCTGATACCCCGAGTTCCAGGGAGGCAACAGCCTGCTCTTGGCAGCAGCACACTCTCGGAAGGAATCGCCGACACCCTTGGAAGAACTGGGAGCAGCGCTTCTCTCTCCTGTGGCTCCCAGAGGCCAGTGCCTGCCGGGTCTCCTCTCTCTTCGCTGTCAGAGAGAGTTGTTTTTATTGTTGGCAGGAAGCGGCCACCTGCAGCTGCCCTCACCCCGCTGGCCTATTGTCTGTGCTGGTGCCGCCTCCAGTGGGATGGTAGGTCCCAGTCCTGACTCAGGAACCCAGGCTTCCTGTGAGCACCGCAGCTGGGGCAGTTTGCAAACAAGTCCAGAGAGATCGGGGTAGGAAACGTGCACTGCCCTCAGCTTGTAGGAGGCAAAAAGGCAAATGATGTGGCTTTAAAAAAAACAACAGTGAAAATGCAAACAAGCCTCACTTAACTTCCCCAAGGACAGCAGCGTGTGGGCAAGAGATGAGGATTCGCCCAGGCCCCGCCTCAGAGCTGCGGGTTCATTCGGGGGCCTCAGTGATCTTTCAGGCTTGGCCACGACTATGACTCTGATCCAAAATTAGGCTCTGAATGTGCAACACGAGGCTCTCTGCCCCACCCACCGCCTCCCTCTGCCCTCTGCCGTTTCCCCAGAGCCTGGCTCTGGGCCAGACCTAGCCCTCCTGGCTCCTGTGGGAGGGGCCGGCCACAGCACTCTGTTTCCAGGCGGGGCTTTAGGGTGGGCGAAGGTGTGCGATGCTGTTTAGGAAGAGGAGGGGAGACTGGTACTCTTGGGAAGGACACCTAGTCCTCAAAACACCCACCCCATCAACACAAAGCTGGAGAAGACAGTGCAGGTAGGTGGGCAGGCGTGCCCCACCCCCACCCCGGGGGCTGCCACATCATGCTGCCCACCCGTGCCTTCCAGGTCCTAACAAGCCTGCAGCAGTGAGCCGGGGGATCCAGGCCGCACCCGCCACGCTGTCATGTCCACCAGCTGCCTCGGAGACGGGGGCAGCTGGACTCTGCTGCAGAGCAGGAGCTGCTCATTTCACAGGACACGCCCCAGAGATGCTGGCCGGCAGTCACCGCTCCCGTGGGCCAGCCAGGAGCACCTTCGGGAGGGTTTGTTCTTCCTGATGGAGCTTCGGCAGCCAGACCGTGTTGGGGTGCCCCTTCACGGCTTTCTTTGTTTCGCTGTTTACAAATCTTAATAGACCATCTTTGGCCGAGTGATACCAGGCAGCAGGTGCTCACCTGGAGGGCATTGTACTAGCAACCTGGCTTGGCCAAGGGCGAGCAGGGTGCCCAAGTCCTTGTAGAAGGTGTGAACGCAGCGGAGCAGCACCTCCGCGGGCGGAGCTTTTCTGTTTCTGCGTCAGCCTCTTCTAATCTCTGCATTTTCATTCCCCGCGAGGAAAAAAAAAATGCCCATTGGAAGTGCTCTGTTGGTGTTCAGCCCTTGCTCTCCCTCCTGATCCTCTGGCCTAGATGCACTGCACAAGCGCATTCAAAGCGAACACACGTTGGGAACAGCATCCCGACGCGGCGACTCCAGCCTGAGCACCCTCGCTGGCTCCTCCACTTAGAGCAGTTCGCAGGGCCCGCGCCTCACTGATGTGGTTTTGGGCAGGTTTTTCTTCGAGCTTGCAATGAGGAACAAGCTTAGCAAGTCATGTCTGAGCTGTCGCTCTGCGGCAAACCTTGTTTGGGAAGATCAGGGATGAGAGCGGTGCATTTGAGGGCCCCGCTCCCCAGAGGAGGACAGTGGAGAAGGCCACGGGAACCTCGCTACAGCAGGAAGTGGTGGGGGTGGGAGGGGCATTGGGGGACGGCGGGAAAGACGTAGGAAGCAGAGAAGAAAGTTCAGTCTCCAGGATTATATAAAAGGAAGCTAGAGGGATTAGCACTGGAGTTTGAGATGAGAAGAGTTTGAGACAACAAACTTAGATTATTTTCCTTACCCTGCCCCTAATTATCAGTGGGGATGTGGAAACCCACTTACTTCTCCCGATTTAAGTTTTCTTACCTATGAAATGGGGGTGGCGATGCCTTTTCTCCAAAATTCTATCGTGTGTGTGTTTGTGTGTGTGTGGTGAGTGCAAGCACAGTAAAAACGTTAAAAGTAGCACGAAAATGCATTTCGTAGTTGGAAGGGAAACTGGTAGTGATGGTAACAGCGGCTGAGCCTCCTGCATGCTTATGCTTATTTGTTATTTGAACAAATACATAGGCCGCTGAAGAGAGTTTTATGGAACACCATCCACTGAGGAAACAGACACAGACTCACAGATGGGGAGCAGAGCACAGCTAATGGGGGAGGGGGGTTGGGGGGAGGGATGGAGCAAAAAGGAAAAAGGACTCATGGACATGGACAGCAGTGTGGTGACTGCTGGGGGGAAGGGGTATAAGGGGACTAAATGGTAATGAAAAAATACAATAAAGATTAAGTTTTAAAAAAGAAAAACACAAGTACTTCAACAGTTATAAGATTATGTTTAAAAATATAACATTCCGTCATCCTTGGACCATCAGGTGGAGTTTGTTTTACCACGTAAAGGGGAGCACGCAGTCTCTCAGGGCCCTTTGAGCAGCTCCAGGTCCTCTCCAGAGTGGGCGGCACTCTGCGAGCGAGGTGTGGCCTATCCCCCTGCTGCGAGCAGGCGGAGAAACTGAAGCGTGGTGAGGAGAGGCCAGGGTGAGGAGGAGGCAGGTGATGGACTGGCTTCCGGTCTCTCACTCCAAACCTGCTCCACTCTGTCTCCCTTGCAAGCAGCCAGAAACTTCGTCTCCAGGCCAGACACTGCACATCAGGACCCACGGCGCACAGGGCGTTTGTGTGAAAGTGGGATATGCGCCATCCCGGCGGCAGAACACAGGGCCCTGACCAGAAATGGAAGAGGAAGAGCGACTGTGGCTATAGGGGGCGGAAACGCCATCAAAGGCCTGTCTCCCAGTGACAGACCAGCAAGAGGAAGCAATGAGTGGGAAGCTCATTATCATGGATCAGTCCACCCCTGACAGATCAGGGTCATAGACACCTCGTGGCAGGACTTCCTAAGCATTTACCTTATGTAAAAACCGATCTTTGACATTATCCTTATATTGAGAGATTTTCCTTCCTTAAGATCAGAACTGCGCAGGGAACTAGACTGACGACACAATAATCAAAGTTGCATGGTGATGCTCGTATGTTGTGATAATGCATGTCATCACACACGAGTCAGCCTGATGCTTAGGTCGCCGCAACATTTCCACTTAAAAATGAAGGTCATGACCAATTTTCCTTTTACATGTTGTGTACTCAGATACGTGCCTTGCCCTTTAGGGTTTTAGCCTGGCTCTGCCACTCACTGGCTTGTGACCTTAGGCAAAAGTGCGGAGCCTCGATTTCCTCCTATGTGTAGGGGGCAGTCACGCCTATCTCAGATTGTTTTGCTAAGACCGATGGACTTCATGTGAGTAAAAGTATTAGCACAAACTCCTGGCACATAGAGGGTGCTTAGTCAAATGCTATTTCCTTCTTTCTCATCTTTGGCTACATTCCTT
This sequence comes from Tonatia bakeri, assembly GCA_004024845.1. Classification (NCBI taxonomy): domain Eukaryota; kingdom Metazoa; phylum Chordata; class Mammalia; order Chiroptera; family Phyllostomidae; genus Tonatia; species Tonatia bakeri. The sequence continues at coordinate 282,998 of PVIA01000242.1, read as the reverse complement.
ATATCGTCCTGTAATGGTCGGAAGTACTTTCATATGTATTGCAGACAATTCAGTGAGGAATGCGTAATGATCTCTTCCAAATACGTGAGAAAACTCTGTCTCTGAGAGGCTGAGTAATTTGCTCAGAGCCACACGGTAAACTGGTGCAGAACGGGGATCTTGGATCTTAGTCCTGTGATCTTTCCAGAAACTTCTGTCCATTGCCACCACAGCCTCCACCTGAGTGGAAGCACTGGCTTGTAGTCCAGCTCCCAGGAAGCAGCTCCTCCGTGCCTCTGCCCAGCCCTCCCTGCACCGCAGCCCCCGCATCACTCTGACCTTCACGCGAAGCTGGATGTTCAGGGACTATGTGGCCTGTATGTAAGTCAAAACGAATTGGGAGGGAATGTTCTGTGAAATGAAAGACGTTGAATTAGATACCACCACAGACGTTATATTGTTAAATATCTACAGCATGATAAAATCATCCCCAATGCCACTAATCTCTGGGGGACTTATTAATAATTAAGCATTTTTAGTTCAGTTAGGAATGCAAATTTCATTTAATAAGAGAATGTACACCAAATAGGTCCATTACATTGCAGCTCGCAATGGAATATGTCAGAGATCTCAGCTGGATTTCTCCAGGACAGATGACAAAAGTTAGTGCAGTTATCAGTCTTTCCTAAAGCAGCATGGGAGCCAGAGGTAGCATCCTGGACTGGTTTATAGGGTGTGTGTTTATTAGGCGTGTTTATTAGAATGACTAATAATGAAAGAAAGACTTGGCAAGAGTTGGGAGAGAGCTGGGAGAAGCCCGAAGGAAATGGGATGGTCTCTCGGAGTACAGGGCAGAGAGAGAGAGACCCAGCGTCTGCGGAGGAGTGAATCATTTGTCTCCACACTGGTTTCAGGGTTTTCAAGGGCTGGAAGAGGCGAAGAAGGCCTCTCTCTCTCTGTGTTCCACTCAATGAGAAGGCCATCTACATTTTTATTAGCTTAATCAAAAAAGTATAACGCCCTAATTTTATACACACGTGCACACACGTGTACTTTTCTTTAAAAAGCAGTTTTCTTTATTTGCTTTGCTTTATTTTTCAAGATATCTGATTCTCTTTTCTTCTTCTCTCTTTATTTCCTGGGCAAAGTCAGAATACTGAATATCTTGAAAGAAAGAAAGGGAAGCCAGCAAACAGGTTGCCAGTCTCCTTTGTCTCTCTCAGAGATTACTATTTTTCCTTAGACCCTCCAAAGAGAGTCCTTTATGAAGATGACCCAGGAAAGAGAGTGTGGTGAGATCTGGGGAACTCGGCTGACTCCACCTCTGGTCCTGGGGCTCCCCTCATGCGCTGGGCGACACCTGATCTTGTGCGGCATGTTATCTACCCCCCTCTCTGTGCAGGCCCCTCCCCTACCAGGGGCAGTTTTTGTGACCTAGAAATCCCTTCTAGACTTAATGTATCGGAAATCTAGGCTTGAAGCAGAGACAAGCCTCCTTCTCAATGGCGCCTGAAGAATTTTGCAAACTTCTAGCAGAAAGTGGCTGGATGAAGTCTCCCACTTCCTTGTCTCCCGAACGGAAACTACATGCAAATCATGCCACTTCTTTCCTCCCTCACTCAGAGCACCTGCCAACCTAATAAAAGAGCCATAAATTTCATTGTAAGGGCCCCAAGAAAGAAGAAGGATCCTCTGCTGACCAGGGAGGTCCACGGAACAGACCATCATCAGGAAGTAAAAGCCGCAGGGAAGCTTGATCTTGTGTCTGTTGTAACAGACCCAGGTGCCAGAGGACCCAGTGGAGTGGAGAAGCAGCAGAACTTAGCAGGGAGAGCAGACTGGGCCTGCTTAGGGCTCTTCAGTCTCCTCCCGACGTTTTTAGGGTTCAAGGTCCAGCTGGTACTGGCTCCAGGGGACCTCCGGTCTGAGAGTTACGCATATTTCCGTAGGAATCACTCCCTGAGCGTCTTCTCTAAAATGCTTCCTCTTTCTGTTGTTAGATGCAGGGTCCCGGCAAGGGGGCCGCTGGGTAGCGGCCCCCACCCTCGTGTCAGGGAAGAAGGACAGAGCAAGAGAGGAATGTGAGGGGAAGTGGGGGAGAGACCAGGGAGGGCACCGTGAGCTGTTTATCATGAACAGCCTTGGGAGAAGCAGAGGAGGAGGGGCTGAGTTTCAAAACAATACGTGGACTTAGAGACTATAAACCTGGGGGAGAAAAGATGATTTAAAGTCAAATAGATTAATACACTCAATTATCCTGAATGATTTCCTTCAGCCCCGGTTTTTCTATTTAGAGAGTCACTGTTGGTTTTTCCTGCTAACACCCAGCTCGTTCCCAATGAGGACAGTGCATACTGCATCTCACCATTTATAGAAGCAAGCACCACCACTACCACTCTGATAGTCTGAGGAATTACCTTGCTCTGTCTCTTTAAAAAAATCTAGAGAACTCCTTGGCTGGTGTGGCTCAGTGGATTGAGTGCTGGCCTGTGAACCGAAGGGTTGCTGGTTCGATGCCCAGTTAGGGCACATGCCTGGGTTGTGGGCCAGGTCCCCAGTAGGGGTTGTGTGAGAGGCAACCACACATTGATGTTTCTTTCCCTCTTTTTCCTCCCTCCCTTAGCCTGTCTCTAAAAATAAATAAATAAAAATCTTAAACTTTTTTTTTTTAATCTAGAAAACACCTTGGATCAAGGCCAATCAATCAGAATTATACTTATAAGCAAATAGGATCCTGTCACTTCATACGTTGTTACACACAGGGACTGAGGGGTCATATCCCAAAGGGCAAGACCACACTCTTCAACAGACAAAAAAATGTGTGTGTGTGTTGGGGGGATTGTCCTTGGTTTTGGTGTTGTAACTTCTCACACTTTGCTCCTAGCAGGGGGGAAAAAAGGCATCTTTGAAATTTCTGGGGCTCTAAGCACAAACACAGATTTTCCAAGCTGGTGTGAGTGGAGTCCAGCCAATTTATCGCATGGATGGTTAAACTGGGGCCTCGAGAAGTGAGCCAGATTAAATGTGGGTTGCCTGGTTGGTGTGTCGCAGATCCAGGGAAGGAGCACGTTCCTCTAGGCTCCTGGTCCTGTGCTCTTTCTATGCATGGTGGATTCTAGGAGATCCGATCAGCAGAATTTCCTTTCCACTGTGTACTCAGTGGGAGGCAATAAACCACAAAGTGGGTTCGTGTGTCCAGAGTCTCTACCAGGCAAACATTTCCCAGCACCCTCCACTCTCGCCCGCACCGGTGGAAGGCCACATCTCTGCGTAGGGATATGGCAGGAACACTCTGCTCCCACACGACATACGTTCTTTTTCATCAAAGTCCCTTCTCTTTGCTCCAAGGTTAATTTCTTTTTGGCCTCAATTTCTTTTCTTATCTCTGTCTATTCACTTATATTAGTTTGTATACCAACACTTACACACACCACAGTTAAACCAGGAGACACTAAACACAGCTAAATGTGACCCACAGTATCTGAAACATAATCTAGTTTGTGTAATATTGCTGATCTCCCTTAGTGAACACATGATAGGTGGGACCTTTGAAGTCACATCAGCATCAGATCTCTCCTTCTGAAGAAGAGGTAAAGGGACCTGCCCAAGAATAGAGGGCAGCAGCAGGCATGGAACAGTGTCCACAGACTCCATGCTGGCTCAGCTTCGTTCTGTTATGCCCCAGTCCCAGCCTGCGGAGACCGGGTTTTACATCCTCACATTGCTCTTGTCTGAGGCCTGGTGGAGATGCTAATGACTGACAACTGGACTTGATGGAAGCATAGAGAGGACGTGGAGGGAACAGGATGAGGCCTGAACAGCCAGCCTGAACTGTTCAGTACATCAGTCACAAGTCCTATGTGCATAGTTCAATGAAAAGCAAATGAAAAGTTTAGTTCTTCAGGTGCACTGGCCACCATTTAGGTGCACAACAGCCATGAGTGCCCACCGCATTGGGCCACAAAGGGATGGAACCCTTGTCTCATCCCGGAAACTTCTGCGGACAGCTCTGCCAGCCTCAGGCAGCCAGAGCCTGGTCATGACAACCAGCATTCACTGAGCTCCAGCAGCACACCAGGCCCTATTGTCGGCGTGTCATTAACCTTCATAAAACCCATGAAGTATTATTTGTGTTTGACAGAGGAAGAAACTGATATTAAAAATTCTTAATTATTGGTCCTCCATATGTAGGAGTACATAGTACGATCTTTAGTGTCCTGTGCAGAGCCATACAGACTAATACTAGAGCCAGCATTTAGTGAGCACCTACTACATGCCAGGCACTGTTCTAACAAGCCACATACATAAATTATTGTTAGCTATGGCCATTATTCCCATTTTGCAGGTGAAGAAATGAATGTAAGGAGGTTAAGAAACAGTCCTAATGTCACACAGCTAGTACGTGACAGAGTCGGGGTTTGAACTCAAGCGGTCTGTCCCTAGACCCCAGGTGCCAGACTCCTACACTACACCGAGGATGGACGGGCTGAGGCTGCCACGGTGTGTAGAAGGCCAGGACCTCCCCGTGGCTCACAGTTCCACTCCCTGCTCGCAGGGCCGGGTGCTCTCTCCAGATGGCTCACTCGAGGAGCCGGCTGTCAGATGCCTCCGCTCCTCTCTCCCTGCTGCCGACCTGTGAGGTCTGTGTTCTCGGTACCGAGCTGCCATGGCTGGAAGTCATCACGGAAGTCGTGCCTGAGCGAGTCTTGAGAGGAGTCCTTTGGCCTACTCCTTGGTGTTGTCCCGCCTCAGTCCCCCACAGGGCAGCATTAAGAGCATCCTGTTGACATTCCTTCTTGACATGTGGTAGGCCCAGTGGTCCTCCGTTCGTCCTGGTGGGCTGGCTGTGCTCCAGGCTTGCTGACGGATCTGTCCTTATCTTTTAACACGAAGCAGGCTTACTAGGCGATCCTTGCCAGCTGCCTCGAGAGGTCGGGGTTGTGGCAGCGATCTGTAGCTCTTTATTTAGTTTGGTCTAGAACCAGTGCCACGTGGGCACCATGCTCCACCTGCCAAGCTCCTCAAGAGCCATGTTTTTGTTGTTTAATTCCTATTGCTCTGTTACTTTTCGAGCATTACTGCTACCTGAGAAGGAAAATTCAGTGGAGGTGGTTTCTTGTATGTCGGTGGTAAAATTCTTTTGCCTGCCAAACAGAATAGTCAGCTCATAAATGACTTTAAGAAGAGGGGTTTTGGGCTGTGCCGATGGAAGTACCTCCCTAAGACCTTGGAACTCAGGTTTCTGGATGGACCCCAGAACGAATAAACACTCACACCAGTCTCTAGTATTAGTGGTGTGGACTGGCTGTGGGGGAATACTTTAAACAACTGGCAGAATCTTTGTGGAATCCCACTGAGCTTCTGCAGTCAGGTCAGTACTCTAGGTCGTGTATAAGTCCGCTCACATTATCAAAGACTTTTGTAAAACTGGTGGATCCGGTGTACTTCCTCTGCACGATGTACCACAAATACCACAGGAAAGTCACTCCCACTTCACTGTGGCCCAGGCACACGGCTGTCTTTCAAGAGCTCAACTGACCTTGCTGAGCCGTCCCTGGTTTGCCAGAGGGAGATTGCCGTGAATTTTGCTACAATAGGAAAGTGGGGGGAGTTTGTGAGAGCTGTCTTATTATTCTATTTTGTTTTTCTCCAAAAGGCCAATGAACTTGAAATCCTGCTGAAAGCCCTTGGCACTCTACCTAGTAAAGAATGGTAAATGCAGCTATCTAAGTAGCTTCTTCCATTTCAACTTGATGGTTTCCTCAGGTGCAGGCTTGTGGCTACAATTCATTCCAGTTTCAGCTTCCTAGTTGGAACTAATTCATATATATATTTTTAACCTAAATTGGCAAGGACACTAAGAGGTAGTACATTCTCTCTTGTGAAGAGACTAAGCACAAGGTGACTGACTGAAGAATTGGTCAGGTGGCCAAACTAAATCACCCAATGAAACCGAGAGGCTATGTGTGATTTAGCACAGTCTCCAGTCTGCAAAGCCCTGCGTCCATAATGTTCTACTCTCCTTTAAACACATCACACTGACTTCTTTGCCCACCCTGTGTCCCCCTTTCCCCCGAATGTCAGCTCACTCCAGGCTAGAGTTAACTTTTTTATTGTTCAGATGTTGATTTAGATGCTTTCTCCCCAGAGAGGCCATTGCTAATCCCTCCACCTCCGTAGGTGCACTGTGTTATTCTCTGTCTCTGAATCCATCTAATTTTTTCCAAAATGTATGCGATTGTGGGTTGGTTGTCCGTAGACTGTGAGAAGAGATCCATGCCTGTTTTATTCATTGACATATATCTGTGCTTAGCACATATTAGGCATTTAAATACTTGTGGAATGTCTGACTGACTTAATGAATATTAATATCAGAGGAAAGCCATTTCCAGAATCTAAGCTGCAGAATTTTTGAGCTGGAACACGTGTTTAGTGACAGTCAACTCCATTGCTTATCAGTGAAATATAAATAACCCCAGTTTCTTCTTTTCCTTGATTTACAAGAGTTGGTGGTTGAGCTGCATAAATTTATAAGCATTGTATAGTCAGCTTTGGTTAGGTTACACATTAGGGCTCTGTACTGTCCCATTAGAAATATTAGCAAAAGAGTAGAAATGGGTTTGGTTCTGTTATGCTTGGTTTGGAAACACATGCAGGGCTTGGGTATATAAAGACAGCCGATCAGTTCCTTTCTAGATCTTTTGGAATAACCTCACCACCCTTCAGACTCCACCTACCTCCAGTTTATCTGACTGGAGTGAGTGGGTCCTTGAGGTTGCCTCCAGTCCCCAGGGTGAACAATGATCTGCCAGTCTGACCCACAGTCACCATGGTGAACACTTCAGGTGGGGACCCGTCCCAGTGATGACCATAGGACCAAAGAAGGCACCAATGACTAGATGTACCAGGAACACCGAGGGAGGGACAGGTTCCTGAAAACAGAAATCACATAAGAAAATAGACAACGAGGTAGTTGCTGATGCCTGGAGGCCTTCGTGTGGGAACACTCCAGCACTAGGGAGGGCGACATGACAGCACCGTGTTCTTGCGTGAAGCGTGAGTTGGCTTTCTCCAAGAGTTCTTCCCAAAGAAGGTTTTGTGGGCTGTGCCTCCCTGTGTTTTCCATTTTTATCTAGATTTGTTCTTTGATGCAAATGTTATTCTTTTCCCAAGGATTGCTGTATCATCACATTAACAATAAGATAAACAAACTCCATGAAAATTCCCTGAAAACAATAAGTGTGGTAATTGCATTGTCTTGTCCTAGGTACGCCTTTTTTGTTCTCAATTAGAAAGCAGTTGCGTACGCTGTATCATTTGTTCACCTTAAATAAATACTTTTGAATCTAAAAATACAGCAGAAATAAAACTTTCTGAAAAAAAAAAACCCTGAAACTTAGAATCACATCAAAAATAAGAAATGGATTTTCAGGGGATTGGGATGGTTTTCAAGAGGTTCGGGTTTCCTGACAAGCCACATCTGTTCAGGTCCTAGGTCTAGGGGGTATATGGGTTTACACAAAACATTAGGCACGGACCTCTACCTGAATGGTGTAGGTGCCTGGTCAGATATTTTGCATTTGTTTAGATTCAGTAAAACCATGAGTCCACTATACTCACCAGCAGATATGTCATGAAAGAAAAGGATTTCAAGTAACATTTGGTCAGGTCAGGACTATCATCTACAATAGTAAATCCCTTTAGTTTCCTCTGCTTGAATGAAGCAAGTGGTTGTTCACAGTGGTGAACAGTGAAGGTCGGAGCCCAAGAGAGGGTCTGTCACACGTGGGGGCCTGGACTCAGACACAGCTTTTGGTCTGTCATCAGATGACCAGGGAAACCCTAGGAAGAAATGAGGTGACCTGACTACAGTGGCTCTCACACCTGATGCAGGGAGCAGCCACACTGCACACCCCTCAGGCCCTAGTAACTGGTCCCCTCCCACCGGCTCTACTGCCTGCCGGCTTCTCCGCAGCGGGCTTCTCCCCCCAGGAGAGGAGGAAGGCCCTGGCGCAGCCTCCTCCCCTGTGCTCACTCCCACTTCCCCGTGTGTGGCGTGCTGAAACCAGCCCACCTGAACAGACACACTCATAACAAGACCAAAAAGCAGTGACGGTGCTGGCAGTTTTACGCCTGGGCCCAGTGCCAGCGCCGGCCTGGGAGGAGGCGCAGGGAGGGGAGGCAGTAGGCTGCTCTCAGCCCTTCTTGAGAAGCCAGGGTTAAAGTCACTGTGAGTGTAGTGCTTCCAGGAGGCTCTGACTTGAGGTTGCTCCCCAGAGCCTTTGAAGGTAGGCTGCTCGGGTGAGGTCAACAGGGCCTTTGAGACCCCATTTTATGGAACCAGCAGAGCTGACTGAATACGAGGGGGCGGGACCCTCCCTACCAGTCTGCTTCAGGCAATGGAAGCCCTGGCTCCTTCGAGTGATGCCGAGTTAGTCATCCACATAGCATGTATACACACCAAACACCAAAATGTTTTGTTTTTTTTTATCTTACATAGTTTTTTTGGTGAGTCAGGAATTCAGGAGGGCTTAACTGTGGTTTGGGGGTAGGGCCCCTGCTGAGGCCAAGATGTCGGCCAGGGCTGTAGTCATTGGAAGGCTGGACCAGGGTGAGAGGCTGCACCCTTGTCCAGGTGGCTTACTCCCGTGGCTGGAGAGTGGGGGCTGGCGATGGCGGGAGGCCTGCGTTCCTTGATAAGAGGACTACTCCGTATAGCTGCTTGAGTGTTCTCATGGCATGGTGGCCAGCTTTCCCCACGGTGAGTGATACAAGGAAGAGCAGAGTGGAAGCCACGGTGTCTTTGTGTGCTAGCCTTGGGAGTCCCACACTGCCATTTCACAATACTCGCTTGGTTGCACAAGTCAGCCTCCTTAACAGGGAAGGGGATTACGTAGGACGTGAATATCAGGAAGCAAGGGCTGCTGGGGGCCATCTTAGAGGCAGGCAACCACAGCTACCTGTTGGCCCAAGCACAGCCCATGGGACCTGGTCTGCCCAATGACTGAGCTTTTCCCAAGAGTCAACACAAATCTGATGCTCATGGAAATGCCCAAGTGTCCTTTCAGAGAAAGGTCAACAGCTCCTGACCTCCTGCCTACTTCGGGCAGGTGGTGGCTCAGTGCCACGCCCCGGCCACCACACCTTTGCTTAGGTAGCAGCATACTTGTAACAAGTGCTAAGAAGGTGTCACCGAATCACCCATCAGCCAGGCACACACCATGGCTTAGGCTGCAACTTAAAGCAAGACCCACCCCAGAGAACCTTCCAGCTGGAGTGTTGCTTAAAATGGGCATCCAGTCGCCCCAAAGAGTTGACAAGCCTACTCAGTGTCTGAGGTGTACCTGTGAGGCTCTGGGGAAAATGCACCCTCACTAGGTCCCCACTCTTTTCCTGCAGGGGAAATGAACCTGCCGACTCGAATGGGAGCAGGAAGCTGACTGTGAGCAGTTGCTGGGTTCACGTTTGGTGGATGTCTGTGGGAATTCCAGTGAACTTCCATCATCTCCTGCAAGACGGTCTAACCTGATTTTGATGGTAAAACTGAAATTTTAAAATTGACCAAAGTGCAAGCACGCGCCAGGCAGTTTATACACGTTATCCCCGGGAGTCTGCACGGGCACCCCGTGAGCTAAGTACCACAACCACTGTTTTCATAGAACACATGAAAAGTGGAGCTCGGGGAGGCCAAGTGACTGTCCCTACTTCCCAGCTAGTAAATGAGGGAGCCAGCCGGGGTGTGCCTGACATCAGAGCCCCTGCGATACGCTCTCTAGGGATTCTCCCAGTGGGCAGAGGGTACACAACCAGTGAGAGGAGGGTCTAGCCCAGTGCAGTACAGCCCAGCCTCAGGGGCAGGGGGAGGCAGTGCAGCGAGGCCAGTAAGGGACAGATACTATCAGTGCGAGGATGTTCCTCTCAGCCCTTTCTCCTCAGTCTAGGCAACTGAGATGTCAGATCTGTCTTCAGGCAGCAAACTGTGCATCTTGAAGGAGAGGCAGGTTCTTAATAACAACAGTTACTTCAACCGTGGTCCCCTGATAAGTTAAACACCACTTTTTTAAAAACCCTCACAACATTCCTATGAGGTAGGATTACTGCTGCGTTTTACAGCTGGGGAGCTAGAGGGTTGGGCAGCTCTGGGACACCCCCAAGGTCGCAAAGCCCATGGGGTTAGTAGTGCTTACGGTTTCAAGCCAGGCCTCTGACAGGAAGGCCTTCAGGAATCTTCACACCGCCTACTACCAGACAGAGGCTGGGTGTCTGGATGGCCAGGTGGCCATCTGTCGTTGCAGGCACCGACAGCGCCAGTCCCCGCACAGAGGAGGCAGGGGAGTTACCTCTCCTCCTGGAAGAAGGCTTGCTGATGGCGCCCCAGCTACCCGGGGCCCAGACACCCACGTGGGACCCTGCTGCTTGGGGACCTGGCCTGTCTCCTCTCGCTGACCTTGGCATTTTCCGACTTCACGCTGGGCTGGACAGCATTAGGGGTGGGCGTGGGCTGTGATGTCCGGGATCCGGGAGCTGGGGAGGGAGGTGTCCAGGCTTTGGCAGCGCCCGAGGTGCGTGGGGCTCCACACTGAGATCACCAGTTCCCTCTGCGTGGTCCGTCTGCTGCTCTAGTCAGAGTCGCGGTCTGGGGGTTAGGGTGGGGGTGGGGGTTGGAAAGTGGAAGGGAAGGGGGTGCCAGTCTCCTGCGCCGCCAAGACCCCGGAGGCTTTTGTGTATTCGGAACCGGATTCCCTGCCTCCCATTCCCGCTTTATTTCCCCCTAACCGAAGTCCCAGTAGAGTATCCAGCAATTAGCACGCGAGGCGGGGGTGGAAGACAGCAGCGGGAGGGGTGGTGGCTGCGAGACCCCCCTCCCCGGATCTGCTGCGGACCTGCCTGCGCTGCCTTCGTGCGCCACCTACCGGCCACTCGGGGCCGCTGCGAGCCCTCCGTAGCTGTTCCTAGGCAGATCTTGATCTCCGTGGACAATAGACAATGGGATTTCTTCTTCTTCTTTCTTTTTTGGAACAATGATTTATTTTGGAGGGTGGAGAGAAGGAGGAAGGAGGGAGGGAGGAAGCAGCAGTGTGTTTGTCATCGCTTTAGAAAAAAATCTCGGTTCTATCATTGTTTCTGCATATCCATTATATTGAAGACAAAAGAATCCCGTTCTGAAACAACAAAGCCAAGGGAAATGTTTTCTGTGGCTGACATTTAATTGTGTGCACAAGGTGCTACATTATCAGGGCGAGAGATTGTAGAAGGGAATAGAGCACAGCTTTTGGTTCAAAAGCCTGGCTTTTCTGTGAAGCTGTGGCCCCATTTTCTATCGGCTCACACACCTCAGCCCCTCGTGCTATGCACTACACCCTACTCCACGTTTCTGTCTAGTTTTCCAGCCCGTCACAAGGAGTCCTTGCCGACTGTTTTCACCCCACCTCCAAGATCTGTTCTTTTGCAGCTAACAGCGATTATTATGCTTCCCTTCACCACCTACCTCCCTACGCAGCACTTACCAAAAGGATCCTAAGTTTTAAGAGCTGCTAGGAACTGCAGAGAACACTTAGCCCAACCCCCTTATTTTACAGATGAAAGAGGCAGACTACTTTGTCCAAAGTCACACAGATAATTGGAAATGGAGGCGGGACCAGAACCCTGTTTCCTGAGCCTGGGTCTCTATCATGACCTGTTGTTTTTGATGTGCTGGTGCTCTCCCTCCCCAGACACACATCCGCTTGCTCAACCCTGGGGCCACCCTTCTGGCAGAAGAAGCACACGTGAGCTGTGCTGCCCAAAGATGGGTGATAACTCGGGGTGGGGGAGGGAGGCAGAAGTGTGAGTACCTTTACTTGGTGGCTGTCCCTTCTTCTCTGTCCTTCTCATCCCTCCCCCGCTGCCCAGTGAAGCAGGGCCAGTGCGGCTCTCACCTCCATTTATTTACTTTGTTATTCTGCTCTAACTTAATATGTAAAACCTACTGCAGAAAATGCTTTTCCTGGGAGGCAGGGCTTGAGCTCGCCTCTGGCCCAGGGCTAACCTGGGAACAGGAGAAGAAATGTCTTCCATCTTTGGAACCGGTGCTCAGTGGTCTCCTGGCAAAGGTGGTTTTGCCCTTGGAAACCGAATAATACAGATTTCCTTCTAAGGTTCATGAAAACTCCCCGGGGAGATGCAGATAGCTGATCAAATTACAGAAGAGACATTTTTCTGCTGCCACCTTCCAAAACATGCTACAACTGTCGGCGCTCTCCTTTAAACTCTTCACTGTGTCACACAGAGACAGAAGAATCTTCAAATCTTAGATGAGCTCAGTAAACACTTCTGCACAAAGTGACTCAACCCGTCATAGATGCCTGTGTATTAGAGGTGGTGCCGTCTGTTTAACGCAAATAGCCTGATTTTGCAGTCAGCAGACAGGGAGACAGCAAGCAGAGGAGGTTTCAAAACAAAAGGCCAAACCACTCCCCAGCTCTCTTTAAACTGTCTTCTAAAAGCTGTGAGAAGAAGAAAACACACTTGGTTTGCAAGCAATTCCTAAACCTTCCTGCCGGGTGTTGGTGTTTGAAGAGCTTCAGTGTAGACGGGGGCCAGGTGATGATAACACGTTAACAGGCAGCTTAGAGCCTACAATCTTCTGGTTTTCATTTGTTCCCTTTTTTCCTACAGCGATTCGTTCTGTCTCTACAAAAAGACCCACAGTTCACTGATGTTTTAATATGACGGCCGCACACTGACAAACAAACACCTTGCCTCACGGGGTAGTGGGTATCCAATGTCATCAAATGAGAAGATGTAGGTGGGGCACTTTTAAAGGCCTACAGTACCCCTCAGGTGTGAGGCCTGATGCCCACACCCTCGAGGGTCGGGCGGTGTTCAAATCACTCACTGGAGCAGCACCATCACTGTTCCATACAACTGTGTCTCAGTCCATTTTTCAGGTAGGAACTGAGAGGTTACAGGTCAGGGGGAAAGCTTCCGGTACATTTGAGAATATCGTCTTAAAGAGTACGCTCACATCATGTTGGGATCTGGTAAATGCCAGAACACTGGTGACTCACTGCTTTCCCAAAGTCCTTATTTGGTAGCATGCAAATAAAAATGATCATTTTTAGATTTAGATTTTCTCAAACCGTGGTGCGAGCAGCTATTTTTGCTTTTGCTTCAGTCATTATTCTCTGTAGTAGAGGGTGTATTTGGAGTTGTAAAAACCAGCTTTCCATTTGCAGCCTACGTTTAAATATGGAATATAGCAACTCAAGTACGCTCTTGGTCAGACACAGAAGTCCCCACAATCCAATCCCGTATTGCTGGCACGAGGCCCTCGCGTCTAATCCTGCAAGGGCTCCACTTTGCTGACTTCCCATGTTCAAGACCGGTTTTGCATTACCTGTTTATGCAGCCTCTCTCTTTAGGACACCTCAAGTGATTTGCAGATGTTATACAGAGAATTCTCTTAGCATCTGCGTTGGAGAGCTATGGATCCACTATGGAGAGGAAAACCTAACCCAGTCAGCTAGCTCCCATACTACGGGCTCGGGAGATGCGCGACCTTGTACGGGGTCCCGCAAGAAGAAGCGATGTTATCGGAGGCTGAGCCAGTCTTGGAGCCCAGTGTTCCCCACAGTTGTCCTGTCCTACTACGAGCAACCGCGCTGGCAAGTTTCTCCAGAGGTCAAAGCCTAAACCTACCTCCCGCTCATGAAGTTGGTTGCTAGGTCAGGGGAATTTTGGACCCATAAGCTGATTGAACTCCAGGCCTTTACACAGTGTGCAGCCCAGGCCTGACTCAGCAGCTGGAGCCATGACTAACTTCCTGTGACTGGGCCTTCGGGTGTTAATGATAATGTCCCTTCCAGGAGAACCAGTCCAGACTGGCCAGCTGCAAGAGTGATTTCAGGTTGGTTTCAGTTAAACCACATTCTGGTGTCTCTTCCCCTTTTCTTTTATAAAACTTCGTGGCTCTCTGGGGCCGGGTCGATGGCTCTCACTTCTGGGAAGTGCCTGTGTCTCGGCTTTAGTGTGGCAGCTAGGGGAGCCTCAGCCAGTCCTTCTCGGGCCTCCTGACTGTCCTGGCTGCCCGCCCATGTTCCAGATTTTGCGGAAGATGCCAACCTGACACCAAGTCCTGCTGAGACACAGGACAAGGTTTCGCTGCCGAAGCAGCCCTAAGAGCCGGTGGCTGGAAGCAGGAAGTAAGATGCTGGCAGGTGTTGCACCTTAGGCACGTGGGCGTGCTCTCTGCACCTAACGCCTGCTGCCCTATATCCATCCCAGACTCGGACTCAGGCAGTGGGGCTCCTTCCCCTCGGAGGGTCTGGGCACGTTGCTGCTGGCTGTCCCTCCGTTCCCCTCCAGCTCCGCCATCTGTACTGAGGAAATGCTTGGTGGAAATGCAAAAATAATCATGTCATCTTTCACATGTTTATGGTATTTTGGCCATGTTTCTAATAGCCACTAAGGGACAAGAGTTTATCTTTCTATCTTACATCTCATAAACCTTTTCTTTTTCTTCCTTTCTTTCTTTTTTTTTTTTGCATCACTAGGTGAACTGTGCTTAGTCTGATAACAAGGTTGAAAGTACAGTGCTTTTCATCACTACGGAGATGCGCTTGCCTATGCTGGAGACAACAGCTGCATCTGGAGCTTAGCACATGTGTTTTCTCTTTGCCTGCATCAGGGTGTGGTCTGGAAGATAAGTCAAGAGTCTCACTGAGCGGTGCACAGGCTTGTTCAAGACCCCCGTTTGTGAGTGCAAACGCAGGTGAGGCTGGTAGCCTAGGGGAGGGTCAGCTAATCTGTTCCTCTGGTCTTCTCCTAACCAAGAAAAAAAGGCAGGCGAGGGAGGGGGAGTCATGTGAGATACCTGGCAGCAGTGAGAAATCCAGGCTGAAAATATAGACAAGTATTTTACCCTCTGAGCCCCAGTCTTCCCATTTGGGGATAATAATAGTGCCTCGCAGTTCACTGGGAGGTTTTAAAGGGACAGAAATTGTAAAGAGCTTAGTGCAGCACCTGGCACGTGGTGAGTACCCAGCCAGTGCCTCCTGCAGCATCATCAGCACAGTCACTGCTCTCCTGTTTCCACGTGACAGCCTTCTGCCCCGGCCTGTCCCCAGAGCTGCCGTCTGGCTCTGGTGCTGTGATGCCCATATGAGCCTCTGCTCCTCGGGCAGGGAATGTTCCTGGGCAGAACTGGTGATGAGCTGGCAGAAACTCAAGTTCCAGGCAGGAGTAGGGTCCTCCGACAGCTGGGCCTCCCCTCTCTACTGCTGACCCTCTACTGCTGACTGCTGCTATATGGTGGTCTAATGTGGTGGTCACGTATTCTGGTGCCCACCTGCCTCCCAGCCTGTGTGGGGGTTTTTCAAGGAGGCGTCTGTGGGAGGTGCCTGGGCCTGCCCTCTGCGAGCCCCTCGGCTCCCCAGATGCTTTTCTTCGGTCCACATGGCTCCAAAGGCCCAGGCCCAGATGTGCAACCAATGCCAGTATCTGGCTGTGATAAGGAGTTTATTAACAGTTCTGTCCAGCTTTCACTCAGATCTGAATCCAAGTTCCATCTTGTCCGTTTTTCCAGAAGACACGCTCATTGAGCACTTTCTGCAGAATTCTGTGGTTCTCTTTGAGGCCAGCTTCTGGTTCCAAATGTCTGGGAGATATCTCCATCCCCATCTCCAGGGACCATCTAGGTTTGTTTGTTTGTTTTTTTAGATTTTATTTCATTAATTTATTTTTAGAAAGAGGGGAAGGGAGAAAGAAAGAGAGGGAGAAAAACATTGATGTGAGAAAGAAACCAATAGATCAACTGCCTCTCGCTCTTACTCTGAGCAGGTCAAAACCCATAGCCCAGGCACGTGCCCTGACTGGGAATTGATCCTGTGCCCTTTTGCTTTGCCAGACAGTGCCCAGCCAAACTGAGCCACACCGGTCAGGGCTGACCATCCCGTTTCTGACTGAGGGTTTGGGTCAGACGATCCCTGCCTCTTGCCACAGGTGACACGTTCCGTACAACCAGGCTGTCCTTAACTGAAAAGTTGGCCTTTCTCTCTCAGAATACACAGCCAATGCCATGCCAGCCCCTTTCGCACTTGATCTTATTGCTCGAAGTTCCTTACTTTCAAACTCGGTCACATACCCATTCAATGTAGAAGCAGAAGCCCTCCAGAGGGGTCTGAGCTGGAGCACAGCTCTCCAGGAGCTGCAGGGGCTGCTTTCTCTCCTCTTTCTGCGTTAATGAATGAACCCTGGGAGTGGCTTGTGCTTTCCTCTCTTAGGAACCAAATTCAGTAAGGAAACTAGAGTTCAGGTTAAGTTTTTTGAAATATGTGCTATTTTATCCTAATTGTGATTCTTTTATCCATCTATCTATCTATCTATCTACCCACATATCTACCATCTATCTATGTTTTTTCTTGTTGGCTATTTCCTCACAGGGACAATTCTTCAGTAACAACTCACGTTAGAGTGCAATAGGGAAATACCATCGCCGTTATTACTGAAGCTGATGTAAGTCAACGAGAAGAAGCATTGGCAAGGCCTGGGTGCAGAGGGAACACCTTTGTCTACAAGAGTTTGGATGTAGCTGACCAGTGATCACTACTTACAAGGCTAAAAAGGATGCCCCTTACGGTACCTCTCCCTCCCTTGCAACCCCATCTCTCATTGGCCACTGAGTTCTGTCACTCACCTTTACTTCCTAATCTCTCAATCACCCTTTCTTTCCTTTCCTACTCTACTCTAATCCTGGTTAAAGTCTTCTTACCTCGTGTCTGGTCCATTGCAATAGGCTTCTAAGCAATCTGTCTACTTCACATCTCTTCTCTTTAAACATCATCTAAAAATCTCCGTCTGATTGATCTTGTTAAAACACTACTTTCTCCAAACTGCATTAACCCCCAATCCTCCAATTTCCCTGCAGGAAAATGTCCAAAATTCTCCTAGTATGATATCAGAAGGCCCCACAAAGCAGGTATCTAACTTACTCATCCTTTTCCCACCTTTCCTGATTAAACCCCCACCCTCTCAAATGGTTTGACCCCTCCTCATCTCAGACGTGTTCACGCCACTCCAGCTGCCGGCTTCCCTCCCCCTTCTTGCCCTTCAGACCTCCCCCAGTTCTGGGAGATTGGGCTCACAGGCACTCCCTCCTTGCAATGATCGCTGTCCTCAGAACACACCAAGCTGTTACTATTGGTATGATTAATAAATTTCTTGTATTCAGCAAACACTGTCCACTGATTGTTCTCCTAGTGGTGTTTAAGCTGCAGCCTGGCTTTTGTGCACTGATCTCCTATGACATGTCACACAGGTCCTGAGTAGTGAGTTCCTCACAGATGGTTGCTTCATATTCCAAGTTTCTTTTAAGGTACCTTAGGCCTTGCACAAAGCAGGTATTCAAGAATATTGGATCTAATTATCAAAAGAAGAAACAGCTGAAAAGGACAGTAAACTGGTCAAGCTGTTTTTAGCCCCAGCAGAGACATGATTGGGTCTCGAGTTTGTGCATGTAGAGTTTGAGGGGATGGCAAAGAATGTTTTTCATAGTATTATGTGTCTATAAGGAAGTGTGTGAGGTCATCTCATCCAGTTTCCTAGCTCTGCGTCATCTAAGACAAAAAAAGATCCATCATGTGCTTAAAGGGCCCACAGATAGAACTTCTCCTCCCTCCTGTGGATCATTGAATAACTAAGTTTCAGAGTTATGTCAATTCTCCTGTGATGGTTTTCTCGCTTGTCACTCTGGGCCAATGTCTTGAAATTTTAGTTTCCCATAGCAGCTCTTATAGTGCATGATTAAAACGTTGAGTCCCCAGGTTCTCCCCAAAGAATAACATCCTGGAGTAGAGGCACATGAATTTGAAATATATGTATATTTCAAGTTAGTCAATCAATCAATCAATCAATCAATCAATCAATCAATGTATGTCCCAGGCACTTCTCATACTTCTGGTGTGGGTGTGGTCTGGAGAACACACTCTGAGTGGAAAAAAATAACCTGCTCTGATTTAATATTAAATTTTTTTTTGCTCAGGCATGTGGATTCTAGGGCCCTCTTCTGTGAACATTAAACAATAGCTGATGAATAGTTTTTCTTAATAATTATGTCCTTACCTGAGGAATTTAAATCGCAGCTCTATTAAGCTCTAAGAAACACTTGATATTCAATATGTATCTATGGAACACCAGTATGCTACGTATCATAATCACAAATAAGAATGAATTAAGAAAAAAAAAGCAGATAGATCCTCATGCTCAGGAAGCTCAAAGTCTAGTAGGAAAAAGGAAAAGCATGATAACAGGCGGTGCTGACCTACCGTCTTTCATCTGAGATTTGCAGGCATTATGAGTGTTTGTGGCAGTCCAGAAGAAGTGGGACTTGGGGCACATTGTCTGTGACACTAGGCAGAAAATGGGTGTAACACGCCCCCTGGCTCTGACTCCTGACTTTGTACCTCCAGGGTTCATAAAAAGAAAGGGCCCTCACCCCGACACTCCAACAGCTTTCCAACAGGTGACATTAGCCCACCACTCGCCCATCCCTTGTTGAACATTTGGAATGACTAGCACTTAATAAGGCATTTGAAGAGGACAGTTTCCCTCCACCCTCTGCCCTCGACTTTGCCGTAATGGTGTTACAGTTCTTCCTCATCGTCTGGGCCCCTTTGATTTCTCGGCCACCAACGTAAAGGCTGCGTGGCCTCTCCATTAGTGAACTGAATATTTAGTGAGTCCTCACTGCAGTGTGCTAAATGATGCGATAAATACAAAGATGAATGAGGCACAGTCCCTACTCCTAAAGAACTTACAGTCCAGTGTAGAGACACGTCAGTACATAAATATCCTGCCACAAGTGGGATATAAGCAAAATACACTACGGGGTTACTTCCAGCCGGGATTGGGATCGGGGGATAGGACGGTGCACAGGATGGGACATGAGCAGGGCTGCACGCAGGTGAGGCAAGTTCAGGTTTGCACACACCAGTGAGAGGTGTTAGGGATGTCGGGGTGAAAACAGCCAGGGAGCAGTTAGAAACCATGTGCCCAGAGCTTGGAAAGATGTAGCGGGGGAGACACCAAAGGCACATCAGATGGGGGTTTATTATCAGAAAGAACAAGGCCAACAGAAACACATGAGCGCTGACTCAGAAATGGCGTGTTTTCTTGTTGGACAGCACTGCGACCACTGAGACGCTGATCCTGTAAAGTCTGAAAGATGAATTAACATACTTTGTTTCTTGATGTAAGTGATAGGATGCATTTTATTTTTTCCTCTTTCTTTTCTTGGAAGAACTTAGAATATTTTCACATGGCTTGACCAATGTCTCCACCAGACACCTCTTGCACTTTCCAGGGCCGGGCTGATGCCTCCTTGCTTTATCCTGGAGAAAGTGGAAGGAAAGGTAGACGGTGGAAGGACGGGGAGAAGAGACCTCGAACAGGGTCTCTTGTTCGTGGCACCTACGCAGGGTGGTGCAAAAGTAGGTTTACAGTTGTTTGTATGGGAAATAATACAATAATTAACAAATAATACCAGGATAAACTGTGTTTTGTGTACTTACAATTATAAACCTACTTTGCCCCCCCCCCGCCATGTGTGCCATCCCATTCCAATGCGCTGGTGTCTCTCCAGAAGGTCACGTGCAGCTGGGTGCTGTCCTTGCCAGTGTGACTGGTAGTCTTCAAATACCTTGTGTGGTATGTTTGCTTACTTGAGATCGAGGTCCCTGGAGGAAAATGAGACCTTGTCTTCCATAACCTGATTTAGGACCAACAGTGTCACAGAGCAGACAGCCAGCCTGCCCAGAAAAGCCGAGGAGGACGTGCTGATTCGACGCTGAAGGAGAAGCTGGCCACATGGCCACTCTGTGTTCCAGACCGTGCTCAGGGACTTGTGCCCGGCCAGAGCCCGGCCGCTGCGTGGCAGAGCGGAGCCGAGGGTTTCCGAAACACCCCACTGCGAGAAGCAGGCCTTTGTTTGAGATGACTCCCAGAAGCTGTTTTGCTCGGAGTAGCCCCCGGAGCTGTTCACCATTTCAGATAATCACATCACGGTGGTGGGGACAACCACTGACCGGCTGCACTGGTAACTACAGCTGACTTTCAGACAATGTGAGTTTGAACTGTGCAGGTCCTTGAATACGTGGATTTTTTCCCCCATTGATACGTGTACTACTGTAACTGCATTTTTTCATCCTGATGACTTCCTTAATAACATTTTCCCTTCTCTAGCTCACTTTATTGTAAGAACACTGTGGGTAATACATATAGCACACACAATATCTGTTGAATGACTGTTTATGTTATTGGTGAGGCTTCTGGTCAACAGTAGGCTACTATAGTTAGGGTTTTGGGGAGACGGAAGTTATACAGAGATTTCCAACTGTGCAGGGGGCAGGTGCCCCTCACCCCATGCTGTTCAAGGGGCACCTGCACTATGTCCCTGGGCCTTCCCGCATGGATGAGCCTGACGACTTGGCTGACTTCTAGAGTCACAGTACATGCTGCCCAAGTGGTTACATGTAGAAATGCCCATTATTTTATTATAAATGATTTTGTGTGTTTCTTTACATCAGTTCAGACATTGTGGTGATTTCTTTTCAAAGGGTGTGAAGGTGAGTTATATGCATTAGTTTCATTCAGGATGTCAAAGGGGCATTACGCAGCAATACTTGCTATAAGACAGAGGGTTTAGCTCAGATAGGTTTGAAAGGCACAGAGTTTTAGAGCCACACTCAGCATAGTCATCACTGTTGCAGTTTCCGGAAAGTGGCCCCTGAGACTAAGGAGCCAGAAGCCAGAGAGAAAGGTTATTTGGTACAAAAGCCAGACCGTAGCCACTGAGCTGAGAATCAGCACGCAAAAGTGGATCTGCGCCCTTGCCCTCTGATGGAAACTTGGAGGTGGTGGGGAGTTGGGGGGCCAGCTGACCCGCAAGGCTGCAATGCTGTCGGCGAGGAGACGGGGCGCTGCTGGCAGGTTGGAGACACAGGTTGACCGAGGCTGGAAGTTTGACCAGGGCCAGATGTTAATGAAAAAGGCTGTTACCAGACAAAGTTACATCAGTGCTGTTGGAGCAGAGGCAAGTGGCTAAGACCTTGGAGCAGCTGACATTGACCTTGGGCTAGAGGATGGATGTGTGCTGGGTCATGGAGAGACCACAGATAACGGAGTGAGAATACCTTTGCAGGTTCAGTGCAATGCCTCTCCTGGCTGTTATCCTTAGGGCTTTTCCTTGTCCTTTCCCTACCCTTTTCTGAATCGGAGGGGTGTGACCCCTGTGGGTTGCTTTTCCAAGGCTGGAGGACTGGAAGGCACTTGGGGAAGGGACTGAGGAATAGGCACTTCTCTCTCGCTCTCTGTGGCTGCACAGCCTCTCTGGCTCTAGCTGTTGCCGGGCAGGGCCACAAGGTTCCAGCCTGCACCTGGTGACAATACCCCTGAGCTCCGCGACCCCCACCCCCTCCCATCTGCTTGGCAGCCGTATCAGCTTCCTGTCTTTGCAGTCTCTGGATTCCTCACTGCCCCCTGGCTGGCCTCTGGGCTCTTCCATCCCTGGTGTAATCAAACCCTACATCAAAGCCCTTCTGTTTCAAATTCTTCAGTGGTTTCTGTTTCCTGGTCAGATCCTGACCTATACACTAGTCTCGTGGGCTGGTCAGCTCTGCTTCGAGGGGGCCGCTGCTACGGACCAGCCCAGGGAGGCCTTGCTAGGAGAGAGAGAGGTTTGTTGGAAAGGAAGGGGTTTTTGGGACAGCTGGGTGTGTGCTCGCCTGATCCCATTCTTCCAGAACCACGCAATGCTGTCTAAAGGGAGGGCCTTTAACAGAGGAGTTGATACTAGGGAGGAGGGGCAGCTAAGAAATTCACTGAAATAGGGGCATCTAGGACAAGGAGAAAGCTTATGTCAACTCAGTCTAGAAACCGCCAAGGTGCTCTGGGGGGCTCATGAATCACTGAATTACCAAGGCACTCCCGGGCCTACATAGTGTTTGCACCTTGCGTCTGGTTTCAAATAGAATAGAGAATAATGTTGAGTGCCTCTAATTTAATATTCCAATAATATTTCCACCGCATTGAGTTCCCACTAGGACAAATACATACAAATGAATCATTATCATTTTTCTCCCCTTACCCCAGCCAAACCACTTGGGCCTCTGCTAAGAAGTGATAAAAGTGATAAAACAAAAACAAAGCATACATTATAATGTCATTTAAAAACTAAAAGATTTCCAGAAGATCCTTTGTTGTCCTGAAGAGCACAAGCGGCCTTTTGAAATGACATTTCGTTTTCCCTTTTGGATAATCACAGAGAGTAATGTGACCCAAATCATCTTTGGCGGCTGGTGAGGTCATTACTCAGCTCCTGCTGACGTGCAGAGGGGGTCAGAGAGCCCAGGTCTCACAGGGAACACAGCCCTGGGGACATGAGAGGAGGCGTCCCTCAGAGGACACGGGTGTCCCCGTTGAGCCCAGCTGTGCAGAGCCCGTGCCCATCGCCACACTGGGGGTGGGGACAGGAGCGTACCTGGATCACAGGCACTGGAGACTGCCACGGGGAGAGAAATGCCGTCTGGGACCGTGTCCTTGGGGGATGCAATTTTTCATGCTGTGTAATGAACCTGCAACAGCGACGGGCATTTCATTGTGGGTTTTACTGCACTCGGCAATTCTGACAGGTATATGGAGACTTATTCCGAGTCAGAGTCATAAGATGAAGACAGCAGTGGGGGAAGCTGCCCGACCTGCAAAGATATATTTGGGGGGAAGATTTAACATGAAAAGTTCAGAACGGAGAGTAGCGGAGTAAAATGATAAAGTCCTAGGGTCATTTATTTATTTGTTCTACTCTATTCACTAGCAACGGGGCTGCCACCAAACCTTCTGTGGTGGTGTAAAAACATGCCAATAGACTCTAGGGCACTTCTCCCATTAAAATGGGGACCAGATCTCCTACCCTTTGCAG
The DNA here is from genome assembly GCA_004024845.1 of Tonatia bakeri. Lineage (NCBI taxonomy): Eukaryota > Metazoa > Chordata > Mammalia > Chiroptera > Phyllostomidae > Tonatia > Tonatia bakeri. Next base: position 260,068 of record PVIA01000242.1, on the reverse strand, counting down.
GGAAGAGAGGGTGTGCGTGTTCTGACCAGCAGGGCACAGCGGAAGTCACAAAGTGGGGCTTTGGGGGCAGCATCATGAAAAGCCATGTCATTTTCCCCCTGTGAGCTAGACCACTCGGAGAGCCCCAAGCAGCCTGTGATGAGCCCAGCTGCCCCGAGGTCACCACATGGATGGGCCACGTGGAAGCACTCCAGTGGACAGCCCCAGTGGAGCCCAGTCTGCAAGCCATCCCAGCAAAGTGTCAGACTGGGCAGTGAATGGGCCCACCAGCCAGGTAAACATCTTTGAGAAGGTTCCGCCAATGGCCCATGAAACAGAAGAGCAGCTCTAGCTGGGCTCTGCCCAGATTCCTGACCCAGAATATCGTGAGACATAATAAAATGGTTATTCTTTTTAAGCTACTAAATTTAGGGGAAATTTGTTACGCAGCAACAGCTAACTAGAACATATTCCTAACTGGACAAGTTTCTAGTCGAGTCCCAGATGTATCTTATTAAGTAAAGCTCCACACCTGGGAATGCTTCAGGGTCAAGTGGTGATCGGCCTCTTGTACTCAATACCCATCGCCAAGCCCAGAGGTGCACAGGATGTGAAGTACAGAGTTCAGTGTCTGGCCTAACGGATCTGGTGCACTAATAATAATTATGAGATATTTTCTGAACGACTGCTATGAATTAGGCTAATGAGTCTCCAAGTTGGTGCTGAAACAGCACCGTCAACATCACCTTGGAAGGTGTTGGGAGTGCGAATCTTCAGGTCCTCTCCCAGACTTCCTGAATCAGAAACTCTGGGCGGGGCTGGCAGTGTACATTCTAATAAGCCCTGCAGGTGATCCTGAGGGAGGCTATCGCCTGAGGCTGCCTTAGTCAGCACTTTCCCTCACTGACTCCTCACTCTGACCCTGGGTTTCTCAACCTTGCCTTGCCTGACATTTTAGCCAAGATAACTCCTGCTGTGGGTGACCGCCTTATGCACTGTAGGATGCTGAGCAGCATCCCTGGCCTCTACCCATTAGATGCCAGTAGCACCTCTCTCCCCTTGTGTTAACTAGAAATGTCACCAGCCATTGCCTAATGTCCCCTGGGAGTGAAAACCCACCTCAAGTGGAGAACCACTACCCTGACCCCACGAGGCTGTCTCTGAAAATGCACACAGGACCCAATGGAATCAGGTGTGGTGAGATCTGCAGACATGGAAATGGCCATTGCAAAGGAAGACTTTCTAGGCAAAGGTCCCTGGAAAGGGGGAGGCCAGCATGGCACACCATGGGGCCCCCTGGGGAAGTACCAGGCTCGGTCATCAGGCAGCAGGAGCAGGGCAGTCATGGGCAAAGGCCTTTGTTGTGGCTTCTGCAGGAAAGGAAGGGAGAGGTGGGGCAAGCAAGCTTAGGGTTGACTGGTTTAGATCATTTCCGTGGGGTCTGGGGCCTGGGGTCTCTCTCTGGCTGCCCTGGGTGATATTAGGGCAGTGGACCAGTGGTCCAAATGTGAGGAACCGTACAGGATGTGGCTGGGGGTGGGCTCTAGATTGGCTGGTTTGCCTATGAAAGACCTGCCTGCAAGCCATTCCTTCTTGAATTGTAGTCAAGAAGACTACAATTGGAAGACCCTTGGAAGGGCAGTCTCTCCAGAGCCAGCCAGGTTCCAGATGCCAAAGCATCAGAATAAGAAAACATGCTTCACACAGACAGACACAATGACCCTATCGTACAGATGGCAAAGCTGAAGTCCAGAGAGGTCACATCTCCACCAAGGGCAGACCTGGACTGAAAGCTGGTTCGGCTGGGCCCCTCACACCACGCCCTTACCTGTGTGCTGCCCTGCTATTCATCTAGCCAATTGAGTACACACGTGGGCACCAATAACTATATAAAAAGGCAACTGACAGGCAGAGCAAAGGGAGCTACTGAATCACTTCTACATAAAATATTTACACTAAGTAATGGGAAGGAGAAGAGATTGCTGGTTCCCCCTCTCCCAGGCAACGACGGGGCCAGCACGCTCCCCTGGTGGGTCTTGCTTTTGCTAGGACAAGGCCAGGCAAAACTGAGAGGAAAGGATATTCTGAAAAGAAGGGAAATGATGTGATGACAAGGCTCAAAGGCAGTCAGGGAGGTGTGAGGTCTGATGAGAACACCAAGTGTTAATAGGCTGCCTTGGTTACTTGAAGGTAGACTAGACAGGAAGAGAAGAAAGGGAGATGTTGCTGGCTAATAGGTTACATCCACCAGAAGCAGTGCATGGAGGTAGAAAACATTCAGCACGGTGGACTAAACATCAACGAAATCTGTGAAAGTAGTGCCATCATTTCAACACCTGGGCTAGAGGACATTAGAGTAAGAATCAAGCTGGGAATTTCCACTTTGACACAGTGCAGGATAAGTTATGCTGGGAATCTGTGCCCGACAGGCAGCACACAGACAAAGAAAAGTCTTTCCTCTTGGACTGAACAGAGTGTCAAAGGGTTGGGCACGAGAAGTCGACGGCCATCCACTCATTTGGAGGTTTCTGAGAGCTCGCGCTGTGCTGGGCACTGTGCTGTGGAGCCAGGCCCTGCTCATGTTAAGAAAGCAGGATCTCTTTGAGGGGCTGACAAAGTAGTGAGCGCTCACTTCTGCAGCACCGGGCGGAGCAAAGGAGGTCCCTGTGCAGCCCGGCCCTCCAGAGGCGCACTGAGTGGGCACCGCCCACAAGGGGAAAGTCCCAGAGGCACCCGGAAAGTTCCTGGTAGCACAAGATCAACCCTCTCACAAGTGCCCACTGTCTCTGTGGGGAGACACACTGAGAATTGTCACACTCACACTTCCGGAGGGCCCAGTCACCAGGGGAGGAGCACAGCATGCACTATCCCCCAGAGACACCGACCCTGGGTGACCCGGCACGTTCCTCCTTAAATCCTGATGGCTACATCCAAGCTCTCAGGAAACATCTCAGCTGCCGAAATTAGCTAGACTTTAACTAGGATGTAGTAAGCTCTAGGTGGGCAGAGACCTTCATCTGTCTTGTTCACCGCTGTGTCCACAGTGTTGGCCAACAGTAGATACCAGGTCTTTGCTGAATAAAGGTATTGGGCACGTGGGCATGGTGGAGGCAGGGAAGAAGTCAAGTCAAGAAGAAACAAGAAGCAAGGGGTAAAATTAATAATGGAGATGGAAGCATATGAAGTGCTTTTACCAAAGTCCCGCTGTACTGGGGGAAGCTGCAGGCCTTTCCTGTGCTGCACCAGAGTCACAAGTCGAATGGCACCTCTTACACACTGTCTACTGGACACTGCACTTAACAAAAAAATGACCATCCAGTGCCCTTCAAATCCTGTAGAGGCTCCCCTGTCCCGTATTTCTAACCTCAGCCTGTGCCATGTTCAGGGAGCACCGGCGTGAAACACATCTGAGCTGCAGGAATTCCTGCAGAATCCCCGCACAGCGCCCCACGGCTCGTGTTGCACACGATGGATCACTGGTTCAGCGTGAACTTGGGCCCGACCACGGCCGGGAGGGCCCGCCATCTCCACATCTTCCCAAGGAGACAGGCACCGCAGCCTGAGTGCTCTGGGCCAGAGGAAGAGATCTCGGAAAAGGTGGAGGAGAAAAATCGGGGCATCTCACCACAGTAAGCAAATTCCCAAGTCAAACACCTGGACAAAAAGCCTGTGTGACCAGGTTTGTCTAAAACCATTTTCGGTGGAAAGTGCCACTCTACTCAGCCACTGTTGGGCACCAGGTTTTCAATGCTCCCCCACCCCCAGTCCTGATGTCCTTTAAAAGATTCTCTGCTTTGGTTTAGAATCTAATTCATTCTTCTATTCACACATCTTCTTGGGAAAGATTATTTTTACAGGCTTTTCTCCTTTTCTTCCACCCTCACTCGTCCTATCTGTACTTGGCCTAGTGCTGCTTCCGCTTCGTGCCAGCACTGGGTGGGCTTCCAGAGGGAGGCAGGGAGGGGGCTGTTCTCCCTCACAGAACCGAGCAGGTGACACGTCTGTCAAATGGACACATCAGCCTCAAGCTTCTCGTTCCGACGGGCTCAGCGCTGAGCTCTGATTTGCTCTAGTTAAAAAAAAAAATCCCCTAATTTCACTGTCAAGATTTTGAGAAGCATTATCATGGTTTTAAAGAGATTATTGCATAATTTGTTCATGTTTAAAGAATTATATTGTTAAATAAATTTAGCTCTCCAGATTCTAAATGACAAAAACAAGTGAAGTTACATCATTTGAATTATGAAGTGATAATGCCTTCCAATTCTGCCCCAATCAAAAGTGTAACAGTTTAAAGCTTATAATAATCATGTTCAAACATATTCAGATTATAATTACTTTTCTTCTGATAATGATAGCCCGTCTGATTGGATGATTACCTATTTGACTTTGATAAGTCTCAGAGGTCAAAAAAGGGATAATTGCAGACATCTGTTTTCTATGGAAAATATAATCTCAGAAAATAGTGTTTAAAGTGACATCTGCAAATATGTTTTAGAAAGAAACTCATTGCACATTTAAAATCACAGCGAAAAGAAGCGATTCCTAAGTTACCATGTACCACGCCATCTTTGTAAATAGACGAACAACGTGAACTTACTAGCATCCATGTGCACATCAGTAATTAGAAGCAGGCACAGCCCTGTTTTGTGCAGGTGGAGCTGGAGATGGAAACAGACTCTGAGAAAGGAGTTTGAAGGGTCTGTGATGTGGCACAATGCGGGAGCTTTTTCTCTTCGCTTTTGTGTGATTCAGTCTGTGCATTCGTGGCTGTACCATTTCCCCGATTGTCTTTTATTTTGATATTGAAGCTGGGAGATCTCCGTCCCCTTGGTTTCTCCTTGTAAGTGACCTTCTCAATTATGAGAAGACTCTCGGTGGATGAAAAGAGTCATCCGTGGCTGCCACGTTTCTCTCGTTAGAGGAGGCCTCAGTTTCCCTCTCTGCACATGGATCAGCTTCCCAACTCTCTGAGGGAGACACCAAAGCCTCCCCTCACCATCGCCCCCTGCAGCTGTACTCTGCCATAAGAAGGGAGAGCTTTCTTCAGTATTCCCTTCTGCACATGTCCGAACTCCCTTGGTTTTAATTCACTAACTCATTGTTTTCTTGAATTCATGCAAGACTTAGGTAATGACTTTACCAGATTAAGCTTCTAAAAATACAACTTTCACCATAGCACTTCCCTTCTCAAGAGCCTTCAAAGGCTCCCCAGTATCTACAGAAGAAGTTCCAAACTTCTCAGTAATTCACAGTCCTTCATCACCTGACCTTAACCTGTTTTTCTCAAACTTGTTTTCTACGTGCAACTCTCCCCTACTGTGCAACTCTCCCCTACGTGCAACTCTCCCCTATGTGTTATCCACATAACACTGAGAAGTGTTCAAACTCTCAGGTCCCTAGTCCATATTTTTGGTGATGCCACTACCCTCCTTTGCATCGTTTCTGCCTATGAATCTTTGGTTGTTGCTGCTTGGTTAGTGTTTGCACCTCAGGTGCAGAGAGCTGGATAAATCATAGCCTTTGATTCATGACAGATGAGTATGACTGGCCTGTGCAAGAGCCTCTTTTGTATTTATTCACATGTATTAAAAACTTGCCCGGGTCTACCTTAAGCCCTAGCTTCTCACTAAGGTCTTCCTCTCGCCACACAGAGATGATTATTTGCTGCAAAGGCTCTTGCTCTCCTCGGAGTGAGTCCCGCATTTACGAGCGAGTGTCTAGACCACCACTGCCTGAAACACCGCAGACGGCCTGGCCCACCGTGGTGCCTGCTCATGCCTACAGCCACACAGTCAGCAGTGTCCTGCTATGTCGTGCGTGCCTGGCACTGGCCACAGCTTCCTAACAGCCCTTACCCAGTTGTGTGGCACTCATTTCATCTGGGTCTGTCTCCACTCCCTCCCCGCCCCCAGAAGAGGAACTTCCTAGAGGCCAGATTCACTTTCTCATTCATCTTTGCCTCCCAAGTACCAGCTGGAGTGCCTGACAAATAAAGTGTAGTAGGCAGTCATTGAGCATTTCAGGGAAATTGGATCACCACCCCCTGGGAAGCAATGAGGGAGCCACAGAGTTTCAGGCAAGGGATGGACCCTGTGACTTCTGTTCCTCTGCTGTCTCTCACGGTGCCCAGCACAGTGCCGAGCAGACGTAATGCTCAAATACTTACTGATCATCGAAGCTTCGACTTCTTGAGGAAACTAATAAACCCCATATACTAGAGGGGGGACCAACTTATGTCAGTTTTTCCCTGATTGTCACCATTTTAAAACAAAAGTTCCATGTTCAGGAGCTCCCCCAGGTCCTGAGTAAGCGGGACGGTTGGTCAGCCTAGTTACAGGGCTCACGCGCACGCCAACAACATTAATTAACTCTAAGGCTCACGCTGGCAAACCTAACTTGAGTTTCTGTATATTTGGAAGTAATTTTTTTTAAAGTTTCTTGAAGATGAGTCTAAAAATCAGGGTCTTCAGATTAAAAAAAATTTTTAAGTATTATTATTCCCCCTACTCTCACTTACTAAGATTTTGAAAGTGAACTAGGAGAATTCCATTTCTCAGAATGGAACTTCCCTTTCAGGAGCTTAAAGAGACAGAGCTCGCACAGACTCAGGGCCCTGCCTTTCTGGCCCAGCAGGAACCTGGCGGTGCTGCCCTCTGCCAGTAGAGACCACGCCCCACGAGGCTGCACACCCCTCCCACCGGGAGGCACCACAACCTGTCGTGAGTCACCGAGTCCCTTTTGTGTAAGACCAGCCTCCTTAGGTCCTCTCAGAAATCTTCTGTTCAGTCTTGGAGAATTTCCTTATTCTCCACACTGTCCCATTTTCATTCCACTCCACATCCACTGTGGGTGAGGGAATATTTACTTGCTATTGGAGGAGGCCATGTGGGATGTCTAGTCAATAATTTCATCAAGGAAAAACTTATCTTTGTGCTTTTGGTGGGAAAGGGAGGGAAACAGTTTCACTCAAGTAGCTTATGAGCTTTTGAAGAGTATTTACAAAGAGATATTTTTAGACAGACAATGAGATTATTATTTTCCCGTTTTAGTAGAAAAGTAGCATAAAAACAAACAAAGCCCCAAACAAAACAAAACAGTGGAGCCACAGCCAGAAACTATGACGGCCATTGATTTCTGTCTTAGTCACTTCACAAACGTCACCCACAGAGGATGCACGTGCGTCTGGGGACCAGCTCGATGAAAACAGCCCTGGATGTAACTGCTGTGTTTAGGATTTGTTGGCTTTCTAAGGAGAGGGAGAAGGTAAAACACACACACACACACACACACACACACACAACGTCTAGGAAAAGCAAAACTTTGCCATAGTGTATTTTGGAACGTTGGTACACTGGCAGTTCGTATCATTTACTTAATTATGTGGTTTCCTTTGGGTTTCTTTTGAGATACCCGTGTGAACTAAGTCTAGCTGGCTAAGGTTGTGACTCTTTTTCACCAGGAAATTGAGTACCAGCTCACAGCTGTCTCCTCTCCCTGATGTAACTCTGGCCCTAATGGTTATCCCTGCTCACCCAGAGAGGATGGAAAAGGGCCACATACTAACGCTGACACGCTCGGCGGCAGCCTGCATGGTGGGTCCTACAGACTCAGAGACTGAAAGTAGCCACATGGGATGGTCTGGACATAAACGTTCCCACTGAAAGTGAGTCAGGGAGAGTCGTCGCATCCTAGGCCAGTAGCTTCCTTGACAAAGGTCAGTCTTCACCTTAAGTGAGCCTGTGCATTATCTTTTTGCAACTAAGATGACGCATACCCTTGGAATGTCGGTCAGCCCCTTCTCCAGACCCCTCAGGGCACACCCACCACACCAGAGCAGAGCCCTCAGAGCCCCCATTGCTTCTTGTGCCCTGCGTACCATCGGCATGTGCCGTGATGTGCACTGCCAATCGTCTTGTACCCGTCTGTGTAAGAGAAGTATTTGTCCCTCCATTCTACCTTTGATCCAGTCCCAGAGATTTCCTTCCTTTGCTTTCTCCCTCCTCCCTAACCTACCACCAATGAATGCCATGTCACTCCTGACATCTCCCCCTTAGACTGTGATGTATAAAATAAGCTGCAAAGTGGCCATTCTCCAGAGCCTTTTCTCAGTCTGGTGAGATTTTGCTTTCTAGCAGTTGTCATCAGTTTGGCTCAAACTCACAGAACTCTACAGGTTTGGATATTTCTTTCCTCAACACTAGGCTGGTGCCATCATTTTAGTGCATGCACTCTGCACCCCCACCGCATCTGTTCTTCACAACGCACACAGAACTGGTGTTCCGTTTGCAAACGTGATCCTGTCATCCTCCCTCCCTATTCTCTGCTTAAATCCTTACTTGAGAATGAAGTACCCGGAGGATGAAGACCAAGATCCTTACCGTGGTCCTCAAGACCCTCTGTATTTTGGTCACATCTACCACTCCATCTTGCCATGTACCACTCTGCCCTGTCTCTCTGCACCTTAGCCAGGCCTTCACCCAGTTCCTCACACCAGACACAGGGCCTTTGCACATGCTGTTGCTCCCACCAGAAACATTCTGTCTCATGCCTTCTCCACTTGATTGAATCCTTTTTCTCCTCCAGAGTGCAGGACAGGTCCATGTCCTCAGGAAAACCTTCCAACAACCCTTATCCAGGTCAGATTGCTTTGTGATATGTTCTCTTAGATCCCTGAACTTGTGTGAGTATATAATTAAATTACACACTCATTGCTGTGATTAAATAACCTCTATCACCAACGCTATGGGCAGAGAAGGAACCCCTGAGTTGGATGTGGGGTTTAAGGGGCCCCAACAGACCTGCTGCAATTGAGAAATAAGACAAAAGAGGAAGGCAGACAGAGCCCAAATTTTCCCCTATGTGACTGCAAAAGCCAGCACTCAAGAATGTGGCTTATATGCTTTGAAAGACAAGTGGTCTTCCAAATACTGAACTCACTCGGTAGCCCGGTCCCTAAGCAGGTCCTGTTGGCCCCTCCCCAGCAGGGAGTGCTGTCCCTGAGGGAGGTGAGCAGAGCCTGTTTCCAGTGGACCCCTGGAGAGAAACACTAGGTGGCACACACCCAGTGTCTCCCTCTCCCCAAAGTCCGCATCATGTTAAATCCTGTTTTCTTCTCTGGGGCAAAGGAAAGGGCTGGGGTTGGGGGTTGGGGAAGGCCAGGAGTTTCATGCTACTGATTCTCCTTCCACAGGCATAGAGAAGAAGGGTCCTCCCCTAAGAAGAAAGACTGACAAATCATTTCTGGTAATGAGCCCCTCGTTTCTTTACCAGGTGAGTTCCAAAGCCTTGTTCAGTCCCCCAACACACGAGATAATTCCGACTGGGACGTGGATGGCAGACCTTTTTGGTAGTTGGGGTTCTGTGGAATGCTCCCTTGAGCAGCACTGCCCTTCCTGCTTTTCAGCCCCAGTCTCTGTCACCTGGGCCCAGAGAACTTGCCTCTGCCTTGCCAGTCCCTCGTCCAGGCAGGGCTAGGGAGCCTGCGGCCTCCCCCGAGTTTCCCACCTAGGACCACCTGGGGTTGGAGGCGGTGCAGAGCTTCCCTTGAATGCACTCGCTGCTCCTGCATCAGCTTACCTTGGGAAAGCAGAGACTTGGGAAACGGGGGAGCTGGAAATGAAGGCCCTTCCGCCACTAGCAAATGGGGTCTCGGTACCTTGGTCTCTGACCTCAATTATCCCTGTTTATAGGTGAACAATGCCTTTTCCTGTTTGCCTGCTCTCTAGAATGTATCCCTAGCAAATGGTAAGGAAATTGAGTGTGTTGTATGCATATAAATAGCATCCTTAATCATCATCAGCCAGCGCCCTGCGCCCTCCTTGTGAAGTTTCAGGAAAACAACCAGGGCATTCCCGTGGCCTTTGGAGGGATTTTCCTTGATTCTGTAAAGCCTTGAGTAATATCGAAGCTCTGTAATAACACCAAGTTACTTTTTTTGCATTTATTCGAGTCTTAGGTTTGAACGTTATATTCATTGTTTAAATTTTCATAGATTCCAAGGTTCGGGAGAGTTCTGGGGATGTCACTTAAATTCCTCCTCCTGCAGGTCTCGGGTCTCGAGGTAGGGTGGTAACTCAGCTAACAAAGACAAACGGGTTTCCATCTGCTTCTGAGAGGTCTCCAGGGGCAACATCCCATCACCAGCCACAGCAATCGCAAATTACTAATAGGAGTGTGCCCCGACTTGAAGAAAACCTGATGCGGGAGGCCTCTGCGGCAGGATAATTTATTGAGATGCTAATCCATGCTTTGTTCTCCATAATTCACCTTGCCCCCTCTTCCCTCTGTGAAGGTAGCCAGGTCTATTTTCTCTAAGAGACCATGGAATTCACTTAGCCTGGTTTTCTGTTGCTTGAGCAGAAAGAGACACAGAGAAATGGGGTGCTCTCACCCATGGCCCAAATCTAAAGTCACGACTCAGCTCCTCAAGGAGGCACGGTCCTTAGAGGGCGTGGCACTGCCCTGGGGGAGAGGGGCAGCAAGTTGTGCTTTCCTAGCACACGGGTGTTATCCCTCGGGCCTCTGTTGGGTCACCTGTGAAATGAAAGGCGGGTTTAATGATGTGTAGGTGCCTCCCAGCTCTCCGCTCTGGGTGCTGGTGGGACTCTCCATCTCTGTGGCTCCGCCTCCCCGGGTCAGCTGTGGGGCATGTGCACAAAAGATCTGGGGGTAGGGAGGGCAACTTTAGCGCAGGAAAAACTATTGGCAATATTTGGGACAAACTTACACTGTAAAAAGTTTGTTGTTTATCTTCAGTTCATATTTCACTGGGCATCCTATATTTGACCTGATAACCCTACTGAGGGGCACCTGTGTTTTGGGAGAGGAGAGGCTGAGGCTGAACTACGACCAACTTTGGTCATGCCCACCTAGACTGCACCTGGTGTTCACAAAGACAGGTGTGTGCATTGCCTTTCCCTCTGAGTATGCCTATTTCATTTGGGAGTGTAGAGAATGGGCATCTTGGAATGAAAACCACCCTAGCACAACTTTCTTCAGGATCTTTAAAATAGATATTTAACAGGAAAAAATATAAATGGATCTACCCATTTTACTAAAGGTTAAAATTTTTTAACTTCTTAGAAATTAGAGACCATGCCCATGAATTGTAAAGCAAGGAGAAACCAGCTTCTTAGTTGGTCAAAACGAGGAAAGCTGTTCCTTAGCCTCAAACTCTCTACGACACAGGAAAGCAAATGGAATCAAGGTTCTCAATGCATTTTCTGTACCACTAGCTTTAAAAAAATGTCCCTGTGTACTTTTCATTCCGTATTTTAGATTGCATTTAATACCTTTCCATGGTTTAAGGAAATTCTCTTTGAATCGAACCAACCTTGATGACACAGGATGGGTTCCCTGAGATTTCCTGACACAAAACAGGTCAGGATCTAGAACTGAATGTGGAAATAAGCACGGTTCATGCCGCATCCAATCAGTGCGCATCTGACCTTCACGTGAAAGGAACAGGGCCTTGGGTGCCAGGACTCTCACCAATTCGTCCCAGGTTTAACCAGAGTGAGGTACCGACACATGTAGGACACAGTAACTCACAGTCTCAGGACGGAATGCTATTAAAATTTGTGACAAATTTAGTATCAAATATATCCTCACCCATAACTACAAATTCACTTTATTAATGAGGTGGTCTGGGCACAAAATGGAAAGTCCATTGTCCAGTTTTAATAATGTAGCAAAACTGAAAAGTTTGTGAGTGAGAGTGACTGACCCCTAATGCCCTAGGGGCATCTGTGTTTGAACTGAGATTAACACAAATATGATCTGCAGGAAACAGGTACCCTTTAAAGATGAGAGACAGACAGACAGACACACAGAGAGGCAGGCTGAGAGACTGAGTAAATGCCATTGATTTGTCAGTGCTCAATTTCCCTCAATGTCAACCAGATCTTTCTCTCTTTCCGTACTTTACAATCAGGAAACAAGTTCATTTCAAGTCACAGGAAGAGCCCCAAACTCACCTATTACTCCTAATTTGCTTTGTCAAGAGATTCTGCTTTACTTGCACTTGTAGGAAGGGCGAGTGGAAAGTGTTTCCATGAAAGAATGCAGTGCCATTCGGCTGGAAAATACACAGGCCTGATCCGGACTCAGGACCCCACTTTTGAAACGCACTGCCAAACCACCTAACGTGCTTGAGCACTTTCCGAGGGATGGGACTGTCCTGCAGAATAGGTAAGGTGGTCCAACTTCAAGAAGGTAGATAATTTAAAAGAAAAAGGGTGGATGCTTAGCCTCGGCAATGTTCTGGTGCTGAGTGGGCTGGAGACACGGGCTGAGCCCGGCCAACAGGAGCTGGACTGAAGCTGGGGAGACCCTGGATCAGGACACGATCTTGCTTAATCAAGGTGAAGCCTCAGCCTGTTTCCGGGGAGTTGAAGAGCCAGTTGAGCCTGACTACATAACTGCTATTTGTCTCTTTAAAAAAAAAAAAAAAAACTTGGAAAGAAGGGAGAAAGGAAAAGACAAGCTTAGATTCTGTAGGTTATTTCTGAATAATAGAGATATTTGAAATTCTTGTTATAATTAATCAAATCTATGTTCTTTTGGAGTAAAAATTTAAACGGATGCATCATTAATGGCTTACTGTAAAAGCACAATCATGCAAATTTAACATCATCTCCAATCGGGCTAATTAAAAACTTCAGTGACAACGGTGAACACCTTGAACTTGCACCAGGCACCAGGCATCCACGGCGACAGCTTTGCACACGTTTCCCCACAGCCACAGCCAGGGAAACTGAGGCTTAGACAATGTGTATCGACCGCCTCTGGGTTTGTAGACAGTGCAGACAGGGTGTGGCTCTCTCAGGTCTCTTCCATTCTGTTCTTTTCCCTCCTGCCTCCCTGCAGCAGACACGTCCTTGCAATCAGGAGCCGTTTTTTCTTAAGGAGAGAAGAGCCGATTTAGACGATAGGAGGAAAATCGTGGTGGCACGCACCTCTGTCACAAACAGGTCTTTGAAAATCCCAGGTGACTGGACTGAGACAAACGGAGAAGGTGTACTTACTCGACACTCGGCGAGGTTTACTGCTCCAGCGGGTCGGCCTCGCGCAGGGGGGCAGTCCTCCAGAGACACAGATCGACAACAGGCAACAGGAAAGTGGCTCTTGGTCACTGCTTTCTCGGTTAGAGTCATGAAAAGCTGTGGTATTCTGTGAACGTCTCTAGATTTTCAGTTTTGTATTTTGGCTAATGGAGATGCCAAGAGAAAGAATATGGAAATAGGGCTTTGCCAACGTTCAGGAGAAATTCAGATGAGAATGCGGTATTTCCCTGGTCAAAAAGGTTTGCCAGGGACAATGCCCCCTCCCTTTCCAGGGCCCCAAGTCGATACTAAGCATTCACTGCAGTGTGGGTGGTTCCACGTGTGAGTGGCACCGTGGGGAGAGCCAGGTGATGCTGGCTTCCACCCACACTCCTCCACGCAGGCAGGCCCTCCTCTGCCCAGACTCGGTTTCCGTATGTGGGCCATGGAGTTAGAATGCTGACCCCACTGGTTATCCTGAGGGCACACAGTAGGTACTTGATAAATGGTAGTTATTATGAGCGCACAGTTTTTGCTGGGTGAATGAGAGGAGGGCTAAACCAAGAAAGGAAAGCATTGTAAAGGCTGAAAAAGAAAAAGAGGAAGAGATGGGTGGTGGCATCGGCCTGCGAGCCCGGCTGTGGCCCCTCCCTGACTCTGTCCCCGGACAGAGTCCCGCGCAGCTCTGGAGAGGCAAGGTCTGCTGTCTGCAAGGACAAGGTGGAGCCAAAAGGGATGGGGTGTGGGGTTGCTGGCTGCATCTCCCTCTGACAAGCACGCCTGCTCCTTAGGAATGCCCTGCCGCTTGGAGCCCAGACTGGGTGGTGTGTGTAGTTGTGTGCCTGCACTGTCACACGCACATGGGTGGCTTGAGCACACGTGTGACCGCCAGCATCAAGGGCAGTTAGTTCCCAGTCCAACACTAGGCGGTGTGATGTGTGCAAGAGGTGTTGCCCTGCAGCCCAGTTGTCAAGGACAACTAAGGGAGCCCTGCAGCCTTCAGGCTGCTGGGGAAATGGACTCCCATCAGCCAACAATGCTCTCAGAACCTCAATGGGTGATGAGATACTCTGGAAGGGACAGGAGGAGGAGACACTCTCTGTCCCCAAAGGGCTCATTGCTCTGCTGGAAGACCATACACATCCAGTGCACATAAATACCACATACACTCTACACACGCTACACACATCTATATGCATACTGCAGCCAGACCACACACATACATACATCATATGTCACAGGTGTGCATATACCACACACACCAAACACACATGCACATAGACATACCACACATGTATACAAACCAACACACAGTGTCTACACACACCACACACCTACCCACAATCACACACATGCAAGCCATACACAGACTGTGGACACATAAAATATACCATGAATCACACCCATTTACACATACCACATGTACCAAGCACATGTACACATATTATACTACATGTTCCCACACACATGCATGCCACACAATACACAAATCCATATATATCACACACATGTACACATATCCGCCCCACACTCTACTCATGCACATATGCCACACACAACACACACTCATACACATAGACTCTGCACTTTGAGGAGGAACTTCTAGAATTCTGAGACTGGTAGATATTGAATGGTGTGATATGTGATCCAGCGAGGGGTCCCCTGGGTCCACTTCCTTTTTTCTTCATGGTGAGGTGGGTCCCCTGCTGGGTGCTATGTTGTTCAGGATTCTGAGACTGCAGATCAGGCTACTGTAAACCCCGGGCAGTGACACTGGTGAGGACCCGAGGGCAGCAAAGACAAATTTGTTCTGGGAGAGGTATCTCTCCTTGTTAAGAGGATCTGCAGACCTTTCCAAGCTGGGAGGGGCCCGCAGTAAGCAACCTGTCACCAAATGGCCCAGCCGGCTCCTTGAGGAGCACCCAGCAGGGACTCAGTGTCGATCTGAGCTGCCGACAGGCTGGGCATTCCAGTGTCTAGACCAGCCTGTTAGGGGGAAGCCATCCCTCGTCTTCGTCTCCATGCCTATGGCCATTCCTTTCATGGGTCTGTTCTGCTGGGTCTGAGATAGCTGATGACAGAGAATGGCTAACGTCAGTGCGCCCAGTCCTCCGGCCTACTTGGTCGTTCAGGCCCTCCTCTGTGGGAGGCCTTTGCAGTGGGCATCACAGTGTGACAAAAATGCCTCGATACTTAGTGGCCAGCCCCAATGTCCACCAACATGCCTCTGCCCAGAGCTCCTGGCCAGTCTTCCAGTTCTCTTACTCGCAGGCTCCGGCCAGCCCAGGAAACGCTGTACCCTCTAGGTGCCATTCACTTTGGACTGCCTCCCATTTTGAGCCTTGGGAGAGACAGCTCTCCATAGGTCTCTATTGTTCCTGCATATTTGCAAGGAGAGGCACTGACCGCCTTTGTTCCAGACCGTCTTCTCCGAGATGTTTGCACAGTGAACAGCCTTGGAAGACAGGGATGGTGTCTCCCTCCAGAACAAACAGCAGACTTGCTTTGTCCATTTCAGGAGATTTGGGTTTCTTAAGCTCAAGGTTTCCCCCTTGTAGCATAACCTGCTACATGGCAGGTGTCACTTAGCATTGTTTGCATTGACTCAACAGGAATTGGAGCTCAGGGAACTGAGGCAAAAAAAAAAAAAGAAAAAGAAAGTCGATACCATGGCTACTGCTATGTGCTGAGCATTGTCCTTTGTCTCTGAACTTTTATCTTCTGACTATACACAACTGTGGCAGATAACCTGTTTGCTTACAGGGAGAGCGAGGTAAAATCTCAGAGCCTCCATGGTCCTTGTCAAGCTGACCCATCATAAACCAAGCTTGGACTTTCTCCTCCTTCAGCTGGTCACATGGGACACTCCTTTAGCAATAGGTGAGAGCTGGGGATAGGTACTGATGCCATTGAGATGGGTGGCAAAGGGGTCTGGGCTCCGCTCATGCAACTTCCTCCTGCTTCTGGTCCCACTCATTTCCATTTTACAGCAGACAACTTCTGAGCCTGTCGGACTTCCTGACTTGACAGTTCCAACAAAACCCAGGTCACAGGGGACAGCCAGGATGCATGGTCACGTGAGGCCCCATGGTCTAGCACTCGGTCAGAAACATGCCCAGAAACATGCTGGGAGCTTTCTCCAAAGATGTAATTTTGCTGTAGATGACATGGCCTTCCTCCAGAATCCCAGAGGCCTGGATGGTTGTTTTCTCACTGGGAATTGCCATGAACTCCACACGACGTCTTCTTACACTAGTAACACTTCCAATACCCGCGCATCTCCTGAGTCACTGGCCAAGGGGCAGGGCAGCTCGCCCTCAGCCAGGAGCTGCTGCAGAGCTTGCTCCTATTCCAGGCCCCAGGGAGAGCTGGCACTCTGCTTGGGCACCGGGCAAACGGGCGGGAACAGCATTCCCAGGTGTGTGTGCTGTCCCCAGAAAGAGCCACGGAGGCCTATCAAGTGCTATGCCAGAGGACAGAGGAGGTGACAGAGAATGCAAGACACTCGTCTTTTACTTCAGAGGGATATCCTGGGCCCTTAGAGACTTAGCTGCAGGGAAGTGCCCTGATTCTTCATATGTCACTCCCCCTCAGGGGCTGGGGGTGTCTTCTGCAAGCCTCCAGTGTACAGCAACTTCTTTTTCATCTTTCCCGATCGACATGATGCCATCAATGTGCTGGATCAGTGTAACATTCCGCAGAATGTCCAGATGGGCCGGATCTCCTGGGACTGTATTGTGGCAAAGGATGAGCGAGTCAAAAAAGCTCTAGAATAAAACTGAATGACAATGATATTGTGTCTTAGGCACATACTGGTCAGTGTGCCATGTACCTGAGGCTTACTCATCTGTCCTATCAATGAAGCCACGTCTGGCACAGCAGCTCTGGTCAGGGCTGCAGTTGGCCAAGTCTGCAGTGGACAGCAGGTGTTCCCGAGGCGCCCCCGGCTTCCTCAGGGGCTGACTGGCAAACTAAACAGAGGCATGGTGGGAACCACTGCCCCTGTGTCCACTGTCTGTAATGGACACCAGTGGTCACCCCTGGGATATGACATTGCTTTTGATTTACTGTTTTAGCTGGCGACAGGATAGAGGTTGGGGCAATTGCAGAGGCCTCCATTTTGCCTTCCCTACCATGGAAGCTCTCACTTAACAGGCCAAGGGTCCAATGTGGGGCTGACGCCACCTCCCAAGTGCAGCTCTTGCAATCACACACTCGGGGACTGGAAGCAAGACTATTGGGTAGACCTGTGGACCCCCCCGAGACACACTGGAAGTCAGGCTTCAGCCAAGACTATTTCCTGGCCCTGTGAGCCCCACTCCAACAGGGGGCCTGTGACAACACTGCAGGCCTCAGGCATCACTGCCAACTCAGGCCTGTGCCTGACAGTCCTCAGAATAACTGGGGACGCTCCTTTCCTCAGTGTATGAGGTCTCTCTGGAGAACGACTGCGGATCTGGCCACCTCTTTCATCAATGGGATCCAGATCCAAAAATCTTCGCAGGCCCAGAAAACAGAGCAAACAGGGATGCTTTTGACCGGCCTCTGCTCCTGCTCCTCCACTCATGCCACCTTCTGATTCCTCGTTGGCTGACCACCTGGTTTGCCTGTCTCATGTCCAGCCATCCCAACCAAGCACACTCAAAATCTAACACCAGGGGTGCAACCCTGGCTCCTGCTGGCTCCTGCTAGCTAATTTTTGCAGCTCCTTTGGGATGTAATCTCTTTCTTTCCTTATCCAATGCAGTATATCCCCATCTGGATTATGCTGAAATTTAATCTTAGTTACTAGCCTGGCAGCCAGAATAAAAGATAGGACAGCTCCCAAGGGAAGCACCTGTTAGCTGTTACCTTGCTGAGGAGAGGACTCGACAGTACATTTCTGAACTGGAAACACACTAGCTCCACTCAGGGTGAGATGCCCCTGAGGGGATGCCCCTGAAAGCTCCAAGGGTTCAGGAAGCTCTGAAGAATCAAATACTTGGTTGTATCCACTCAGGTGTCCCCATAGGGTCTTAAGTTTTCTCAACCGGAGCGCCTAGTCCGTAACAGATCCACCTTGGCTGAGCAATTCAATGTCGCCAGGGCTTTGCAGTCCTAACTGTCAGATGTTGCGTTGGCTCTTCGACTGTGCCTGCCTTTCCACTGCGGGAGACAGATGAAAGCCTCTTTATGAAACTACCAGCAAGGCGCTCTGGCTCCCACACTTACCTTTTATCTGCATGTTAACTGCTCTCAATTTCTCATTATTCCCCTATAGGCCACCAGGACAATTTAGCAGCGACAAGCAAATTCCCCTGTCCCTGTAGGCCATGTTCCCCCTCTGCCCACGACTTTCAAATTTCTTAGCTATTGCATAGGCAAGGGCATTCTCCCCCATCAGAATATTTTCCTAGGTAACCACACATGAGATTGTCAACAACCAGGCTGCCACCTTGTGTCAGGGAGTATCTGTAACTCATGAGAAGGACATAGGTTATGTCCTTCTGGTCAGCCAGGTTGTGAGTAACCCAGTCACAAAACCCCAGCTTTCTCAGACCACTCCTGGCGGTGTCTGCAGTGTAGATGTGCATGCAGGCTGAGATGCATGTGATGTTTATTGGAGCAAACACCCACACAGGATCAAAGAGGAGCAGGAGAAGGCAGCGAGAGCCTGCAGACAGCAGTGTGGGTCTGATACCTGTGGAAGGACAGAGGGAAGGGAGGAATGAGTAGGAGGAGCTCTGGACCACCTTGCAGTTCTAGGTAAGTCTCGACCAGGTTGATGGGAAGGCCCTGATCCAAAGTTGCTCATTAGAGAATTCCAAGTTAGGCAGGAATGGGCTGGTCTAGTAAGCCGGCCATTCTCTCTCATGAACTGGGAGCAGTCCAGAACCCAAACTGAGCCAAAGGGGCGGGAGCTGGGGGCTGTCCATCAGCTATACTCCCCAAAGCCGATTCTCTTAAAAGGATGTCTGCATATGCACGTCTGTGCCACTGGGATGGGAGAATGACCCCGCTTACAGGACTGGTGGAGAGAGCTATCAAGAGGACAGCAGAGCAAGAGCCAGCCTCGTGGTGTTCTTCTGGAAAGGAGATGTTACCAGGCAGCAGAAAAGTTAGAGTAAGGAATCCCCAGAAACCAACTCCTAATTTAGCTTTGCCCCATGCAGTCATAACTTATCTACCCCTCTGGTTAAGCTGGGAATAAACTAAAGAAAACCTTTTGGGGTCTACAGTGCTTAAAACCAGCGACACCTGTAACAGGGGCCTAAAGCCCACGCTGGTAGGTGTGGTAACCACGACGATTCCAAAGCACCAAGCACAAGTCAGCTGACAGTGGCAGTCCCAGGCATACTTTCCAGACGTGTCAGTGCCGGTCACCCCAGTTAGAAAACGCTTCTCCCTCCACCTTCCACCTTACTCTGTCCATCTAGAACAGGAGAATAAGGCCGTATCAATGCCAGGGAAAGGCGCAGGGGAGAGGGCAGTAGTGCCAGACACTTCTCGGCTCATCTCCTGCGGAAGTGCTTAATGCCAACAGGAAAGCTAAGTGATTCCTGACTGAAGACATTACTGCTTCAGTGTACGCCTGAGCATGCAGGCCGCCTGCATGTATGGATGCAGCACTCTGTCTAATCACCTAATTACCCTGCCCGTTGCCTGAAAGGTCCTTGGGCTCTGGAGCATTCATTTGGGCGCATGTTAATTGGCTGACCAAATGACTGAGTTCTCCTGTTCAAAAACTTGGAGGAGATGAGTCCAAATTCTGACAGCAGCAATTTTTAGTGGCCGTGTTCTGTTTCTTCAGCTGGTGGAGACTATATTAAGGGTCGCCCTCATCTCCAGTCCCCCATCCAAACACAGGGTGTGCAGTCCTAGCGTCATGGAATTTCTCAGTGAGAAGGAACCATACAAGCCATGCCACCCAACGGCCCACAGCCTGACACGCTGGCGACACTGTCCTGTAGGTAGACAGATGTGGTGATGCCATCCCCATCAGCACTGGTGTCACATGTGCTTCCCCTTCACTGATCTGGACACAGCTAGAAGTACTTACCAGCCCATGCTCTGGCTCTTACAATTACGGGTTGTCCAAGGTTTTCTCTGTCCAGCTGTCTAGGCCCATGACCTGAGAGTTTACATTCTGTGCCTAAAGGCAGGTATCATAATAAGCTTGAAATCAAATCCCACCTAACCTCCCCCAGCCACCCCACATACTCCCATGTCAGCTGGCATGAGGCGCAGGAAATGCCAGCCACCCACCAGTGAAAACAAGGCACAGTTAGGAAGTACATCTTCTGTCAAGAAACCAAGCAATTAATTTCAAAGTGAAAAATAATTGGATTATCTGTGCCATGGCTTTCTTCATTAGTGCAGATAATTGGGAGATTTTAGCAGTATATTTCCTGCCTTCTTGAAGCAAATGCTTATCCTGTAGTGATGAAGACCCCTCCCCTGTAGGTTTGCACCGGGTGGGAGTCTGTAGGAGCTTATGTCTGGTGCCTGTGGTTGGCAGGTAAAGGATAAAATACCAGAAAAAAGGAAGTGTGGTGCCCCAGGCCTTAGGAAAAAAAGCACTAAAGCCCTAAATATCACAGCACCCTCCCCCTGCCATGTGACTATGACATCTGCCACATGCTGCCACACACTGGGATCAGAGCCACCCAGACGCACGCTCTCCAGCAGGGGTCAGTGGTCAGAGCTGGGCTGGCCAGGTGGGACCTGGCCATGGAGGAGCAGAATGGGTCTGGGCAGGAGGGATCCCAAGGGCCAGGGCTGAGAGTCAGCGTGAACAGCTGGGAGAGGAGGGGACACCTAAAAACAACCAGGAACTGCTCTGTCCTCCCTGTGGCCCTGCCTGCTGGCTGGGCTTGGCTCAGAGCGTGTTCACAAGACCACCGACCTGCAGGAAAACCACCTGGAGAGCTTATGGAGAAGCAGACTCCTGGTTCCCTGTCACATGCCTGTTTAATCAGCATCTTTGGGATCCAGGCCCAGGAATATGGATTTCCCTGGGTGATCCTTACACAATGAAAACCTCAGACTCATTGCTCCAGGCACATTGTGCAAAGTCCAACAGGGGAGCCTAGTGTGAGTCAGTGCCTGACTGTGGCAGGCTCATTGCGGTGGAGGCGGGGGCCTCACGACCCCCGCTGGCACCAATATTCACCAGGATCAAGTCCAAAATGGGTTTAATGAGCACGTTCTTTTTGAGAACTGTTGTTTGAAAATCCCAGACTAGCAATGGGCAATCTCTTAAGGCAGAAAGGCTGAAAATAAGCAACAGTTTATTTTCTCAGAACCGGTAAGGGCAAAGTGGCTGTCTTTTCTAGCTGGATGTACTGAGTTAGAACCATGCAACACAAATACAGTTCCCCCGGGGCCTGGTGCAGGATTTATTTCCAGACTTAATGAATGGCCGTGTGCCTCGGTTAGTGGAAAATAACCCAGAGACTGGCTCATTCCCGGAGCGCGGTGGGAATCCTCAGGCGCGGATGCTATAGAAGGACGCTGACTGTTTCCACACCCTAAACCCCAGGCAAGGTGGGTGACGTGGCGGGTGACGTGGTGGGTGACATGGCGGGTGACATGGCGGGTGACATGGCGGGTGGACGAGGTGAGCAGGTCCCCTGCTCTGCCTCTGACACCAGTTTCTCGACATGCTATGAAATATCTATTGATCTGAGCGTGTGTAGCTGATGTCAACACTGGTTGTCTAAAGGGAGGCTGCTCAATATCACAAGGTCATGGCGAAGAAAAGAAACATAATCATTCACTCTCCTTGTACACAAAAGACGGGCATTGTTTTTCTTCGTTCTTCGTAAATATCTTTCTGCAGCTGCCCGGTGACTGACTCTTCCTGCCACAGGCCTTGCTGTGGGATTTAGGTCTCACATTCATTTTCATTTACCTGTTTCTCCCCAGCTTAACTTTTCAGATTCATGTCACAGCAAACACCTGCTTTATATGCTTCGTCCCTGCTGCAGCCTCACGGCACAAAAGGCTGATTTAACTCCTCAAGAGCAAGCCACTCTCCCGCCAGCCCTGGGACTTTCCAGAATCGTATTTGGGGCCTGTTAGGAGCACCATCTCTGTACTGAAATAACGTTTCTCAGTGCTTAATTGATTTAATGTGCACCTGCCTAGCGGGTGTGCTGTCAGGCTTCATGAGTCCCTTAGTTTGTCAGGTTCTGTGAGCCCCGTGGAGGGCAGAGGGTGTTGGCTGTGCTGGGCACAGGGCTGTGGCAGCGCTTAGGGATGGAGCAGACACGTGCAGCCCCTCCCCAGGAGGGGCGGCCACCTTGGGCAGTGTTTCACAGCACAGAACTCGCTCCATCCTCACACTGCTCCTACCCCAAATTACGAGGTGGACAGAGTTTGTATTCAGAGGTACCACTCCCCCCACACTACATTATTTTGTTCCTTGATCCATTCCCCTGCTGCTGGTCTCCACGCTGTCGTCTCTCTCCACCCCTCTGCCTCTTTCTCCCTCCTCCTCTTACCTAGAAATCGTTCCTCGCTTGCACCCTGCTGTCAGAAAAACATAGAATAAACTGATTTGCATTAATGAATACATGACTAATAAGGTAACATCCCTCAATAGCATGTGCATTTTAAGAGAAAGATCTTAAATCGAAGGGGAAAAAATGTTATAACAGTGGAAATTTGTACACTAGTACAGAAGTGAGGGAGAAAGTGGGGTTTTCATTTTTCCTGAAATCATGATACTAGTCACAGCCTTTTGCCTTTTATTTTAAGTTAATAAAAAAAAAATCTGTTTCTTGGATCACATGTAAGAGGTATCCGACCTCTTCCATAAGTGTGTCAGAAATGTAAGTCTTTGTTTGCCTTTTTTTTTTTCTTTTTTAAGCCTCCATTCCTCTGGGGTTGCAAAAATTTAATTCCAATTAATTTGGCTTCTCCCCTCCCATCTTTCCCTGGGTTTCAGGTACACTCTGGAGGCTTACACAGTGCCAGGTCCTGGGAGGGGACATCTGGTCCTTGGGATCATTCGCCATCCATGCTGGCCTCCCCCGAGGTGTCCACCTGGCCATCTGCTCTTTGGTTATTGCTTCCCCAGGTGGCTGCTGACTCACCCTTACTCCTGACCACGAGACACATCCAGCTCCCTCTAAGCTGCTTCCAGGACCTCTCAGCCATATGGATAGTAACTGTTCCTGCACACAACTCCAGGCCTTGGAAATCTCCGAGAGGCTGTCTAAAACCTTTCCCTGTTTCTGTGCCACTCACATGAGTCCAGCACCATGGTGAGCACGAGGACGGCACTGTTTTTGTGGGATTGTGTTGCTTCCTGGGCTCTGGCTGGGAACCTGGCTGCAGGCCGCTTCCTCTTCCAGGCAGAACCGACCCAGCTGGGGAAGGAGGGCATCCATCTCCCCTACCCAGTCCTGTGCCTGGCTCAGCTGTGGACGGGGCACAGGGACAGTTCTCAGAGACCACCAGCCTCTGCATTCTGGGGGCTTCCTTCCACCTCCCCATGGCTCATCAGTTTCTCCTCTTTTCTCTAATTTCTGTTACGTTACCCTTTTCCTGAGGCCCAAAAATGCAAACAGACTAAATAGAGGGATGGTCCAAGGGATGCAAGAAAAAGATGGACAGGGTTGATTTTATTTTAAAATATCCATCAAACCACTGAATATGATGCTAGCCATTGTAAGAGATACAAAGTATTGTAAAGTTTAGGCCTTGTCTGAGAAAAACTCACACATATAATGTAATGCCTAATACCAATTCAGGAGTCACATGAATTTAAAAGGAAAAAAGAAGTCAGTTTATAATGGACCCCAGACTTTTTTTGTTTCTTTTTCATTTTTTTTCCCTCTCAAGGAATTAGGACTCTTTAGCTGCCAGTGGGAATTCCTTAAAGTTAGCAGCTAAAGAGAACACTGGCCAGACTCCGTAGCAATAAATATTACTACAGCTACATCTGCACTTACACTAGAAATCTCCAAGCTGTACCACGAAATTTACTTACTTTGAGTGGTCCCAGAAACAAATGAGTTCTAAGACTAAAGGATTTGAACACCACCTCCCAACCCCCTTAGACTTACACTATCATTTGCCTTTTTTAAGATCTATAAGTTTGGAGACTTTATTTCTAATATTTAAAAAGAAAAAAAAAAACAAACGGAAAGCAGCAGCCAGCTGCTTTGGAACCGGTGTGGGAGGAGGTGGTCCTGTTAGTCAGGGCAGGTAAGGGCTGCGCTGCAGCGACAGCCCCAGAGTCACCACAGCCTGCCACAATGACGGTTATTTTTCACTTGCTTCATGGTTCATTGTTCCCCCAGTCATCTGGGGACCTAGCCTCTGTCTTTAATGTGTGGCTCCCAAGTTCACCCTGGGTGACATTGAGCCGGCTAACGGAGAGGAGGGACATGCAGGCTTGTACATGAGGTCTTACGGGCCTCCTGCCTTGGAGGTAACACACACCACTTCCCCTCATCCTTCACTGTCTGCAGCTCGGTCACGTGACTCCATCTGATTCCAGAGGCTGGGAAATATCACCTAAGAGAAGGTCCAGGAGAAAAAGGCAGCAGGTGTGGTGAGCACATTGCAACTTCTCTGCCATATTTGTGAGCACAATTCTCAGACCGAATAAGGCTCCCAGGGGCCGAAGCGTTGTTAGCAAAGGACCAGAATTGTTCGGATACAAAGAGAGCTGGAGTGCCAGAGAGGCACGTACTTCTGTCTGATCTCCCTCCCTTTCTCCTGCTCCCGCGTCCTCATCTCTGCCGTGCTCCTTGGGAGGATGGACAGGCAAGGCTGGAGCTGCATCTGCACATTAGAAAGCAAAGCAGAGGCAACAGCGGTCAGAGCCAGGCTCCTCCTCCGGGGGCTCTGAAACCACAGCACGGAACAACCAACACTCATGGGAACATCCAGCACTCATGAGCACCCGCCAGCGGCACTGCGGGCTGCCAGCAGAGGCTCAGACAGCACTGGACAGCGAGCCAGGCAGCTGTGCTGGGTGTGTGGGGTGGGCAAGGCACCGAGACCTGCCGAGCGCATGGCTGCAGGACTGTCTGTGCCAGGAGGGTTCTAATGGAAGGTATTCTGGTCTCGCTTGTGCTGTTCAGACCAAGCCCAGGCTCTGTAAAGCACTCACTTTGTTGATTGAAAGGGAATCATTCTGAGGCAGAAAATGTCAACAGTGCAAGTGGGAATTCTGCTTTTGCTCTTTAGCCTCGAACTAAATGGTTTTAAGGAAATGAATTAACTTGGTGTTTTCAGATGAAATAGTCTCCACTTGTTCTCAAACACATCACGTGTTTGGGCAAGGTGGCTTTCTTCTGGAATGAGCCACACTGCCTCAAGACAGAGGGCTGGCACCTCCTGAATGGTGGTGACATTTTTATCAACAGATCCAGCTTGAGGAGCTGGTTGGTTTAGGCAGACATCTTCTTCCATTACACATGCCTCAAAGAACCAGGGCCCGAGGAAGGGACGTTTGTGCAATAAGCCAAGCTCACAATAAAGTAGCAGGGTGTTTAGGTCAGGGTCCAGGAGAAAGGCAGCTGCCACCTCAGAGTGGAATTGGGGTGGGGTGGGGGAGTAATGGGGAACTCACCTGGGCCTTTTGGCACAGGTCAAGTTGTCGGTCAGGAGGATGAGTGTATCTGATGAAGGGTGCAAAGGAGAAAGATCTCTGTCGTTCTTTCTTTTTACTTGTAGTCAGTCCTAACACAGTGGGGTATTGAATTTTCCTTCCCAGGGTCTTTCAGCTAAAAAATAATCCATCTTCAAATCATCTCTGAGGATTCTTGGGATGGTAGAATCTATGAAATTTGAAAGGGTCGTCCCTCTGACACTTCTATACTCATAGGCTTCACAAAAATCCAAGCCAACCAACTCCTCATTGCTACATTCAACCTCATAACCCTCTTGTTTATGGGAGAAGGTCAAGGTCCTAATTGTAGCTTTCCTCGGAGAAGACAGCTGTGCCAGGTGCTGGCTTCAGAGGGACTCTTCCTGAGTGCCTCCCAGAACTCTGTGACCAACACCATGTCCTGCTGCGGGGAGGTCGTGGTCCCCAGAATTTCTCCAGGTGAGTTCTTTGTCTGATCCTGTCCAACTTGGATAGTCCAGTGAGAGCCTGGATCTCAACTGTGAAGTGACAGTCATTGTTGAATGTCAATACACATATTTCCATGAACTGTCAACCGGCCATGGAATTACACAATCACACTTCTTCTGTGGGTTTATGTTTCCAAAAAGACGCCTAATTGCCAAGAGCACAAGGAACAGGCTTTTGATATCTCAAGTCATGGTTTGAATGAGCTGCTTTTTTCACAATACAAAACTAAAAGATGAGGTCATTGTATCTCCTAAGCACACAAGGTCAAGGGGGTCTTTGTCATTTCATTTTTTTTTTCATTCTTTTATGCCCTCATCAATGATTTACTGTTAAAGATTACTATGGATCAGGGATAAAGTACACAGAAAAGGAGGATTTTGTTGCCAAAAAGTATGAAGGAAATACGGTGCTCTTGGATTCTGGCTTTTAAAGAATCGAAGAAACTGAATAATCAGGAATTGTACATTTGAGTTTTGGCATGGGCACTGAACCAGTGTAAGACTGGGTAGAGTTAGTGGCCTATCCGAAGGTTTTCATTTCCCCATTCACGTGTACCATTCTTAGGTAAGATGCACTAAAAATAAGCCAGATACTATTTCTAGTCCTGAAGTCATCCTGAACAGTGTCTCTAGGAAGGATACATCCTCAATGACAATCAGGTGATTTGCTAAGATTAGGAAGGGAAATAAATAAGCTAAGCAAGGCTTATGTCATTCACAAGAGACCAAAGAGAACATCAAGAGACGTTATCCGGGTAGGTGTCCCATCCACGTACAGTACTGGAAGCCAGTAATGAAAGCAGACTGTAGACGCAGCTACCCAGCTGAATATTTAAACGTGTCCTTATCTGACTGTGAATTCACACAGCCAAATATATTCAAGGGTGATTTCCTTTATAAAAAAAAAGTAAATGAAATGCTTAAAGATGACCTTAGCTCAATTTTATGTTTGAAAACTTAATTCCACCCAAGTGGGAAAAAACGAATTAAAGTTCTCTCTGCAACAACGGAGCCTTACAGTGCCTAGTAACGGGGGGATTTTGCCACATGTGTTGGAACCCGCTGGGATGTGGGTACTGAAACCTCAGCTGAGAAACTGCCTGCAAATCCATCACTGCTGCTTTACAGAGCTGAAGGGAAGCTGCCTTTAGAGATCATGGAGAGCTTTCATCTGGAGAGTTAGACCATGGAGTACGGAGTCCTGGACTGCACCAATCGAAGGGGGTGACAGAAAGAAATGACTACTAATAAATTCTACGGAAAAGTAATTTTGTCTTTGTCCCCTGTGCCTTGCATGTCAACACAACCCCATCAATTAATCCAGAAAGATGACACAAGGCTCATGTGAGTGTGTAGAAGTGAAACCTCGCACCCTGCGGTCCCACCGCCCACCTTGCTGGGTTATGAGAGCCCCTGAGTGACGAGGAGGGGCTTCTGTCCCTGGCGGCTCTCAGGAGTTTTCGGTGCTGCTGGTCAGATGCTGACGACCTGCTTCTTTCCTTTGCACCTTTCTGGAGCCTTGGAAGTGTGTGTATGGCTTCTCCATACCCAAGCCAGCCCAGAAGAGCCCAGATCCCCCTCGCCCGAGGTCCTGAGTCTGGCTGGACCTATGGGAACAATACCAGCAACTCTTACTGCCTTCAGAAATACCTTCAAGAGTCCAGGAAAAAGGAAATGGAGCTCAGCCTAGTGAAACAGCGTTTGGAGACCTTTCCCTTAGAATTCCTCTGGCGTGGCTTAAACCCTTCCCACCCCGTCTCTGCTGCACATGTTTGGGGTACAGCACTAAAGACAATAAACTTGCTGCCGCCACTGCCACTACCTGCTTGTAGAACTGTTCATTCAATTGTTTATTCAGCAGACTAATTGTCAGCCTACCACAATTGTGCTCGTCTCTTTGGGACATCCAGAGATGATTAAGATGTGGCCCAAACCCTGAAGGGGCCCGTTGTATAGTCTGAGAGATGATGACGTGTACAAAATGCATAACATCAGCTAGACCATGGTGGGTGGTGTGAGAAAACCCAAGTGCCACGGGGGGTCAGATCTGAGAGGAGGCCTCAGGGAGGGGTGACGCTGGAGCTGGGCCTTGATGGGAAAGAGCATGCTGGCATGGTGAGGCACACGATGTTGGTGCTGTTAATAGGTTAACAGTAGATAAAGAGGAAAAACAGGGATTTGGTGGGAGGTGCAATGGGCAATAAGGTAGCAGGTGGCAAGTGGGGGAGAGATGTGGAGATAATACCACTGGTTCGGGACAGGTCGAATTTGAAATTCCAGTTAGAGATCCCAGGGGAGCTTCCCAGCAGGCAAAAAAAAAGAGCAGCATCTTGAAGAAGTTTAAACTTGGGATCATATGTCTGCACAGAGGTCTGCTGAGATATGGGATGTTGCCTAGGAACTGAAGCTAAGCACTTCAGCAGAGCAATTAATACCCTAAGCAACAGATACTAATGTCTTCATTACTCGCAGGCCCGCCATACACCAACACGCAGGGAGAAATTCTACTTGTCCTCCACAGGTGAGAGCAGTAAGGTTGGTCTTTGGCAAGGGGATAACATTGGGGGAATTTTGGTGTCGTGATGTCCATGGCTGGAAGCTGACTTGTCCCTTTAAAAAAAGAAGAATGCTGCCCCTTCCTCATTCAGAACCACTGCGAGGCTGACATCACGAGTGCCCTTTTTTCCCTCTTGCTGTCTGGTGGACCCTGCCTTCTCAGAATGATGTGGACACGCGTCCTCACCCTCCTGTGATTTGTCCATGCTGTACTATTATAAGCATTATTGATCACACAATCCATTAGGGCACAATTCACCATAAATAATTTATCTCTTCAGGCCCGAGCTTGCCTTTATTGCCGATGCCATCAGCAAGAATCCCCTTCAGGAGGTCTGGGCTGGGACAGAACGGACTGCGTTGCAAATGTAGTTTCAGCATGCAATGCCCAGGGAGACAGAAATAACCACTGAGCAAACCTCATGCCTGAAGACTGCATCACTGGGGAGGGTCTGTCCAAGAGAGAGCAGATCTGAAGTGTGTCAGGCCAGCCTTGCTCCCAGAGAAAACATGCAGTCCTGACGGAGAGATATAAGCCCATCCTCCCAGCTGAGGGAATCTGTGTAGGCAGCATATTAATATTTGTTCACCGCAGTGGGGCAGTGCTAAGTGTTCTAATAGCAGGGGGATGGGGCTGGAGGCTGGAGGGGCTGAGTGAGGGGAAGGGACAGGCAGTCAAAGAGACAGCAGACATGGTCTCATAGCCAGTGAGACCTTAAACTTCTGAGGGTTACGTAGGACAGCATGTGCAATGAAAACGACAAGGTCTCTGGCGAAAACAAGCCTAAGAGGACAACAGCACTGAAGCTCAGATCACATCTGCGACTTGCAGAAGGACAGGCGGCAGTGCGGGGTGCCCAGATTTCAGGCTGCAAATCCTGAGGCTGCAAAGGAGGAAGAGCCCTGTAGACAGAGATGAGTGGGAGAGATGCTGTTCGAGGCAGGGGGCAGATGTGCAGGACCTGCAGTTGGGAGTTCATGAATCACGGGTACCAGCAAGCAGGCTTCAGCTGGGGCAGAGGACTGTGGTGCAGGGCCTGAGAGCCACAGGTCAGGAGAGTGGTTTTCGTGCTCCCACACAACACGGGAGTCAGAGGGGCCTTCTGTAGGGTAGACAAGACCTGGGGCAAATTCTTCATCTTTTCTCCCCTGGAGTCCTTCCCTCAGCTCCCTAGGACTTCATTGCTACTGCAGGCCTTGTAGAGATGTAAATCATTCATCTCTCTTATAATATGTTTATATGCTAACCCTCTGAATAAGTTGGGGTTGAGACAAGGAGACAGCCAAGTCAGGTAGCTCACGAAAGGGAATGAATAGGGAAACGGAGCACAAAACGGTTGGAAGAGCTGGAGCACCAACAAGAGGCGATGAGGCAGAGATTAGGAGCAGCGCGAGCTGGAGGCACCAAGCGACAAGAGCCTGGACCACCAGGAGGACACAGGAGCCATGGCTGAGCTGCCTGGTGGGAGCTGGAGCCGTAGAGGAAAATGCAAGAGACGCCACCAGCTTCTCCCCTTCCCCAGACCTCTAACTTCCTGCTACGGGTTCCCTCCAGCCTCCCCCGCCTGGAAATCAGTTGGTAAAGAAACCTCAGACACGTAGTTTGTGCAGTCTAGGTACCAGCAAGGGAAGGGTGAGGAACGACAGGCATTTCCTCGTATAGTGTTTGCAGATGGCTCGCGAAGGAGAGCAATGGCTGTCTCTCACGAATGGGTTTCTAATGGTGGGTTTAGTCGTCAAGTGACGCAGTATTTGGGGGCAAGGTCTCCACAGTTAACAGCACTCAGTCCGCTGCCTGTCCTCCAGTAGAGGAGCTGAATTCGTGGCATGGTGTGGATGAGGAGCTGCCTGCTCTCTCTCTCTCTCAGAATCTGAGATTCCTTCCACGGTGATTGCCCTAAAGAAAGTTCTGGAGAAGAGTCAGCCGCCCCTCCCTCCCGCGACCCAGGCATGAAAGGGCTGCAAGTTTCTTCAGCGGGGGGCGGAGCAGGAAGTGGTCAAAGCCCAGGGTTTCGTCCTCTGGCCGAGTCCTCCTCAGAGACCTCGCTGACCCAGAGGGGCATTCCTGACCTGTCTGAGTTTCTTAGGCCTGATTTCTACCAAGGTGACTAGTGCCAAAGCACCCCAAGGCTTGATGGACACCTGACACAGGGTCTCCCACAGAGATCCTGTCCCCAAGGAGATGCCACTTGGTAACCTTTAAGGGTCATATGCCTTTCCACTAAATAGTTCAAAATTATTTCAAATGACAGACATGACTAGGAATGATAATGAGGGCAAAAAAAGACTGATTTTTTGGTTTTTTTAGTCCTGAGAAGTTACCGTTGATGCCATCACATTGATTTAACATAGCTTACTTAATATGGACTGATCAGCCGCAGTGCAGATGGCCTCATAGAGACACGATCCCTCCCCTTATGCCAGTGTAGTCGGCGCCCAGAAGGCCATGTCAACTGTCTGCTGGTGGCAGGGGCTGCCACAAGCCCAGCACTGTGCAGGCAGGGCACGGGTTTTGGGAGTGGGGCATGATCCCTGCACTGTTCATCTGTTTAGTGCTATTGCTTCAATTCGCTGGTTCCGAAACAGAGCTTGACAAAATAGGCTTGTTGCTAAGCCAGGCTGCTAATTGTGCTGGTAATTAAAAATTGGCAGTACTGAGTTTGGCCCATGTTCCCTACCTTGAAACCTTCCAAATCAGCGTTTGCCTCTCACACCTCGCAAAACACCTGCTCGATTTCCCCCACTCATTTTCTAGGACTTTCGATAACGCCACTTAGCGGGTGCCTTCAGAGAGCCTGGAAGGACCTCCGGCATTTCCTTATTAAAGTGCGCATGTGCACCGCAGGAAGCAGGATTATATATAGCCTGGACCGACAGAGGGCGACCTACGAGAAAGCTTCAAGGAGCCGAGGGCAAGACTGTGTTGGCCGCCTCCTCCCACCCTCCTGCCAGGTTTCTTTAATGACACCACATTCTGTTCACACTTCCGGGCTGTGGGAGCCTCAGTGCTGATGCCCAGAGGGTGAGGGCCATGTGGCAGTCAACAGCTCGCAGGCTTGTTTGTGCGTTCACGCTCGCGCATGCATCTACTCCAAGTACGTGCGTCACCCCTCCTATATTTATCCAGCTGCTGTTGCAGTGGCTCTAAGAAGTGTCTGTAGAAAAACAAAGCTGCTCTGTCCTGCCAGGCGCACTGTCTGAGCTCCAGAGACAAGCTCTGCTGTCCCAGTCTGGGTGTGTACGCGCGTAGGGGCCGTGGTTTCCAGAGCACCTGGGTCACTGAGGATACACCCGCTGCCTCCCCCAGTTAGCTTAGAGCTTAAGGTTGAGGAGCATGCAGCTTCCCTGCTCTAGCCATGGCTTGCGGTCCGTGCCCGCTCCCAGTTAGGTCTGACTGGGTGGGGGAGGGGCACTGGCCAGTCCTCTGGCACAGGACAAGGTGGCGCCGATAATTGCAGTAGGCAATGAGTGCCTGGAAAGGTAAAATGGGATGTTAGAGCTAAAAGGGACCATTGATATCACCTTCCCAAGACCGTCATTTTACAGGGGAGGGAACTGGGGCCATACAGGTGAAGGGTCATCCAGCACCAGTGCGGAGCCCGACACCCAGCACTTCCGAGTCCTGGCACAGTGGCTTCTGTAACACTGTGCGCAGCAGCAGGCACCCACTTGTCCCGCAAACGGCCTCTGGGACAGGAGGCCCAAAGGCAGTCTGCCGAAGACTGCCCACAAGTTTTGGCCAAGGAAGCCGGTTGACAGGAGACAGGTAGTGTGCTGGTGAAGGGCAACTAGGGAGATGATAGTACCGCAGATCTCTGTTTCTGCCAAAGACCACTCTCCGACATACTCCTGTCACCACTCTGAGCCTGAGCCATTGTCACATCCTGCTGTCCACCATGGCCACCTCCCTGGCACATCTTTTTACAATCACCACTTGCCAGTACCCACTGGTTGACTCACTCTAGAAAGATCCAAATTGATGATACAAATAAATCTGGGCTTCTTTGTCATTCTGTAAAGCCTATCCCCTCATGAAAATGTATCCAAGAAAGAACAAATCCCATTCCAAAACCTTGAAGAGTGATGACGCTCTTCAGTAAAGCTTTCTTTCGATGATGGTGAGGGAGAGTTACTCAGAAGTGCCTGTTGCAAATCTCCATTCCTCCCTCTCTCCCCAAACCCACAGCCCACGGCACCTACTCAGCTTCCTCTCCTCCTCTCCCCCAGTCTCCAGCCCGGGCTGCCTCTCCTGCCACTCTCTTTTTCCTTCCCTTTTGCTGTCCTTTCTGAGTGACGGATGTCTTCTTTACTTCCTTAGGCGGCTCAATGCCTTTTCCTATGTAATCAAATTACATCTCTTCACTTCTCCCAGTTCTCCTTTGTACCCATTTCCCTGACCAGGACACCAAAGGCATAGGAACTGAGCAACTGAGACAACTATTCTTAAAATGTGGGGAGACAGTTGAAAATTCATATATACTAATCCTTTTTCAACTGTGCCATGTGAAAAACCAGGTCAGACTGATCCTCAATTACCCATATTTAGCTGTGTATAACATGCATCCATGGTTTTTGTGCACGTTATACACAGGATTAGACCCATTACTATACCCATGGTATGTAATCATTATAGCCATGCGTAATGTACGTCCTTATTTTTCCCTCAAAAATTTGGGCAAAAAAGTGTGCATTATACACAGCAAAATACTGTAGTTGTACTTGGTTGGTTTGCTCCTTATGGAAGTCCTAAAGTGCTGGAAGTAATACAGTATTAATGAAAAGCTCTCTGAATCTGATGCTTCCTTATTTCAAGGAAGCTATCCCTGTCTCCCCCTCGACAGAAGCGTTCTGAGGATGCCGTGGAGCGCATTTCCAGCTACTGAACTACTGCCAGGTGGGTTTGCATCTCTCACTTCACAAGGTCATGAATCACAAATCACAAAAAACCACCAACTTTTCAGGAACCTTCACTCCAGGTGCAATAGCTCTGTGTCCCTGTTTTACACAAGGGAGAACTCTGCCAAAGCAGCACCCAGCAGGCTCAGAGCTTCCACACAGCTTCCCACACTGGAGCGGGTCTTCCCTCTCCCTTCCTCACAGGGCTCTGGCCTTGGGCCTTCCGACAGGAACTTCCACCCTTTTGAAACCATTGGGAAGTAGCTGCAGCCCCTCCTTGCCCCACCCTGTTTACTCCCCCCTGAGGGCCAAGTCATCCCTATCTGCTGGGTGAAGTTGGAAGGAATCAGCAGGAGGAACCCCACCCTTTCTCCCTCTTCCTTTTTGGGTCTCCTTGTCTGGGGATGGGTGTGTTGCCCTCACCTCCTGCCTCTTGGGTGGCAGTCACGGGTGGGGGGTGGGGAGCAGGTCACAGCCCACCTGCTACGAGGGCCAGGTCTGAAGGCCTGGCTCTCACTTGGTTGCGATGGAGGGGCATAGGAGACACAGCTGATGCAGCTGTTTTGCTCTGAATGTATAGCATACGTGCGTATGTATGTATGTGCATGTGTGTCTGCAGAGCCAACCTTCCCGTAGGTGTGGTGTACAAAGTTTTAGACATGGGGGGAAGCATAAGAGAGTCTGACTGTGCCCACATTGAAGCCTTACTCTTCAATCCAGCTATCTCATTAATAAAACATATTTATAAAACCTCCAATTGTCTGATTTCTGCAACTGTTTCTCAGTAGCCCTTTTGAAACTATAATATCTGCATGCAAGTCATTTAAACTAATATTCAATTAGCTATTCTATAAATACCCAAAGGGAGGGAGGGAACTAGTTGACTCATTCCCATATAATGAGTGAATCTATTGTACATCATACAGTTAACATTTCCCAACCATCCACCATAAGCCAGTCTAAAGCCAAGAGAAACAGTAGGGCCATCCAAGATAAGTTCCTAGGATGATATCAAGGGTGAGGATGGAGACCTCAGACTCTACAATCCAATATACAGTGGATTTTATCTCAATGTCAGACAGACTAGGAAACGTCCCCCACTCTTCCCAGTGAACCTGGGCTTCTGTTGGTTGCAGCATGTTGGTTAAGGGGGTGGATCAGGGTCATGCATGAGTTCACCCTTTCTCCACCTCAAATAGAAGATTGTGGGCTGGTTACCTAAACTCCTTTTTCCTGCAATTCCTCATCTGGAAAATTGGGACAGTATCTCTTATCATTGTGGGAATGAAAGAAGGGTGTAGAGATCTTAGAACAATGCCTGGCAGGTAGTAAGCCTTCAATAAATGTTAGTGATTATTTTTAGTAGTAATAAAATATTTTTCTATCACCCAAAATATCTCATGAGAATGCATCTCCAGAATGTTTCAATGAGAAACTGTGCTTTGCATTTAAAATAATTTTGTTTGGCAAACATTTTAGGAAAAACACTTTAAGTGAGAAATAGTTCTATAACTTTCTAGCAAATATGAACTGGAATTTACTTGTTAAAAAATAGAAATTCTATATTTATTGCTTTCTCCACCCACACCATCTCAAGGAACATTTCTTAGTGGCTTTTACCCAAGATGCACGTCAGACCTAACATCTAGTGACAACTGCCTCTTGAAAGTCTGGACGTGGGCCCCTAAGAGGGGGCATTTCTAATTTTGAAACGAGCCATTTGATTCAAAAGCTCAGGCTTTCCAGCAAGTCACTCGCTGATTGATCATTCACTGATCAAGCTTGGTAAAAAGAAAAAACAGGACCTAAAAATACCCTTTGAGTTTGAACTAGGGGCAAAGGAAACCCAGAGTTTGAGTTTGAACTGCAAGCAAAGGAAACCTAGAGTTACATATGTGATTACATAATTATATCTTTAATTGATTGTTTGGAGTAAAATTATTCTGAAATTTAGGGATTTTTGTTTTCTTATCTCATAAACTTGCTATTATTACCACAAAGAGCAGAATGCTTCCTTGCTAATTTTTTAAAAAAATACTGGCCATTATACCCTCTAGGAATTTTACAATCTATAGAAAGAGCCACCAAGAAAGAAATTCCTGCCTTGGCTGGTGTGGCTCAGTGGGTTGAGCTCCAGCCTACAAACCAAGGGGTCTCTGGTTCGATTCCCAGTAGGAACACATGCCTGTGTTGTGGGCCAGCTACCCAGTTGGTAGCATGTGAGAGGCAACCTCTCCCTCCCTTCCCGTCTCTCTAGAAATGAATAAATAAAATTAAAAAGAAAGAAAGATATTCCTTTGAAGGTCACATCAGCCTTCACGTAGATTTTCTGTAAAATTGAGGAGACATTTTCTATGTTAGCTAAGTAAAGGTGACATAATAAATGATGGTCACTTAGGCTCTATTCCTCCCCTCCAGGTGGAGCGTCCAGGTGAAGGGCTCCTTAGAGCACCTTTCACTGAGTCAGTCCTCCATCTTTTCATGCCAGGAGATCCTCATGTCACTGCATGCACTTGTCATAAGCTGTTGCATTTCTGTTTGAACAAATTAACTAACAGTCACTAACCTAAAGTTTATCCTGCAAGCCAAAAATTTACCAAATTGGAAACATGGATTTAAAACTTGGCATAGTGTGGAGAGGAATAAGAGCTCATGTGGAAAGGAATAAGAACAGAAAGGTCATCTTTCTCATTACAAACCTTCCATCTGTACCTAAGAGATAGGAGTCTCTAAACCAAGGACCTAGGTTAGTATCCTCGGGACGTGACCATTAAATTCGAGACCATCTTCTCTCTCCTTTTGGAATTTCAGTGCTTTCTGTGATTGAGAACTCAGCTTTTGGTAAAAAAAGGCAAATGATAAAACTCACCATATCGACAGCCTAAAAAAGAAAAGTTACTCAAAATAGATTATAAACCTAAACATCAAATGTAAAACCATAAAACATCTAAAAGAGAACAGCAGAAAGTATGTGTCGTCTTGGGTCTGGGAAGGACTTTTAGAAACCAAATCAAAAACACAATGTAAAAAAGAAAAACTGATGAATAGGATGTTATTAAAACCTAAATCTTTTCTCTGCCAAAGACATAGTTAAGAAAATGAAAAGACAAGGCACAGTCTGGAAAAAAATATTTACAAATCACATCTGACAAAAACTTGCATCCAGAACTGATAACATCTTAAAACTCAACAGTTAGAAAAATAAATGATTTGCAAGATTTCAATGGCAAATAAGCATATAGAAGATGCTCAACATCATTTGCTACCAGGAAAATGCAAATGAAATCCACATAGTGTGCTAGCACTGCAATTTACTGGCATTGCTAAAACAACAACAAGCAAGCCTGAGAAAACCCCGTTCCCTGGGGATGCGGAGCCCAGGAGCTCCCCCTCACTGCACCTCACACGCAGAACAGCGCACCTCCTCCCCTGCCCCCATGCTGAAGGACAGTAATGGCTGTTTCTTATAAGGTTGAATACACTGACTACATGGCCCAGAAACCCCATTCCTAGGTATTTCAACTCCAAACAAGTTGAGAAGCAATTTTTACACAAAAATGTGTATAAGAATATTTATAGCAATTTTATTCATAGTTATACCAAATTGGAAACAACCAAGATGCCCCTCAACAGGGTAATGGATAAATGAACTTGACATACCCATAACGGACTATAACCCAGCCATGAAAATGAATGAGCTATCGATTTGCACACAGTAACATCAATGGATCTTAAATACTTTCTGTAAGTGAAAGAAGTCAGGCCCAAAGGCTATGTGTTGTATGATCACATCTCTATGAAATGATGGCAAAGGTATCTCTATGGGATAGAAAATAGGTCAGTGGTTGCCACGGGTTAGTGGAAGGGGACAAGTTTTCTACAAAAGGGTAACACTGGGCAGTTTTGGGGGCGACAGAATGTTCTATACAGTACTGGGGTGGTAGACTCTAGACCCTGTACATTTATCAAACTCCATAAAACTACACACTACGAAGAATACACTTAACTTTAGGCACATTAAAAAATAATCAACCAGGATGCCATTTCCCACAGGTATGCAGAATAAAACTGTGTGCTAAGTAGCAACTTTTAAAGTGTATCAAAGAGTAGAGAAAACCAACAGCAAGAAATGTAGTGCCACCACTTCAGGAAGCGGGTGTATAACCTTCCCTGTGTCCCCAGAGGAGCCAGCCTGCCTTTGTCTCCCCCTGTAGGTAGGCCCAGGGTTTGCAGTGCAGTACTTCTCAAAGGAGCAACAGACTGGACACCCTTTTAGGGAGGGAAACTTCCGGGCTGTCAACTCGTGATGTTGATGTCTTTAATCGTTTTAAGAATAGGTAAAAAAAAAATACAAATGTATACTTTTATGCTGATAGTTCTTCACAGTTATGAAACCATAACAAAATTACAAATTAGAAGTAAAGCTGCAACCCCAGCAAAGCTGGATCTAGTCACGTGAATTTGACGAAACCAAGTCACCGCTCACAGTGTAGGTGGGTCCTCGGAGGTGGGCGGGCCTGGCTGGGGGGCGGCCTCGGTGTTCCTGCCTTATTTTCTCGACAAAAAACTGCAAACATCATTTCCCCAGCACACCTTGCTGTCCTACACGATGGCTTCAAGGGGCTGGGAGCCACTTCCCACACGAACACCACCCTAGCTACTACTAGACCCCGCTACAATTTGTCTATTCCCGTCTGTACCTCGCCTGCAATAAATAAAATTTAAGTTAAACCTGGCCCTTGTCTTCTAAGGAGCTGAAGTGTGAAGACATCACAACGATGCAAACAACATAGCCCGCCCACGTTGGGGGGGGGCGGGGGGGGAGACTCCACTGATGATCTTGAGAGAAGCTTTGCCCTGTTTGTCCCGCGTCTTTGCCTGTTTTAGAGAATCCGACAGGAGGAAGATGCAAACACCACCCCCAGGCAGGATTTCAAAATCTTGCCAGCTGCACTGATCTGTTTTGAACCCTTTGGAACTCCCTGAGGTCACAGGAATGCTTTCTACTGGGCTTTC
Organism: Tonatia bakeri; assembly: GCA_004024845.1. Classification (NCBI taxonomy): domain Eukaryota; kingdom Metazoa; phylum Chordata; class Mammalia; order Chiroptera; family Phyllostomidae; genus Tonatia; species Tonatia bakeri. The sequence continues at coordinate 221,498 of PVIA01000242.1, read as the reverse complement.
AACACAGAGAAAAAGACACCGCTGATGGAGGGGCGGGGGGGGGGGGGGCACGCCCCCAACACCAATTTCAACAGAAAGCTTTACAACATCGTTTGACCCCTGATTCTGAAGATTGCCCACGATTTGGAGAAACATGTGCCGTAACAATGAATAGGCAAGTATGAATTCTGCAGTAATTTTTGCTGTATTTCATGATGCGGCCAGTTTCTGCCTGAGTCTATAAGATGGCAAGTTGCGGGCTGGACTAGAACTGTGTCAGAAAAAAAAGACGCCTCCTGGCATTTTTTCCTGCAGTGCTGAGTGTGGCTCCTTGCTGGGCAGCTCAACAGACAAAGCAGTCACAGACCGCCCTGCTGCCCTGCTGCCCTGCCGCCCTGCCGCCCTGCCGCCCTGCCGCCCTGCCGCCCTGCCTGAGCCTCCAGCGCCACGCTGGAGAAACAGCAGCAGGGGGCGGGTACCGCTGCTGTGGGTGGTGGAGCCGGATCCTGGCCGCCTTGTTCGCCAGCTGTTTTGTCCTGGGGCAAATGACCTGTCTCACTGTGCTTCCATTTTCTCACCAGTGAAGTAAGGCGATAGTGACAAGGGTCAAATGAGGAGATGCAGGGAACATCCCCCAGAAATACTCGAACAACATGCTCTATAAATGTCAGCTCTTGTTATTGTCGTACTTAGTTAGCCCAATGGTTTGGAATCGCCCAGCTGCTCTTGCTTTTAACTCCGCTGGTCCATGGGTAAGGGTCCATGGGGAACACCCTTCCCCGAGCGCTCCCACCCCCCCTCCCCACATTCCGGAGCACACAGCATTCGATCCAAGTGTTTTGAACCGAAGAGAGGGATCAGAACTGGAAAGCTGTTCAAGAGAGAGCACAGAGATTGCGGCCAAGCACAGGGATGAATGTGCGCCATTTTCACTTTGGAGGGCAGGACTGTTGATGCCCGTGTGCCACCTTAGAGTCAGCCTCGCACACAACGTATTTCATCTCAGTTGCCATTTAACGAATCACTGCTCACAGTCTCTTTGGGTGGGCAACTGTGGCGACTCTGTAACTATAGGTGGCTTTCTCTGCTGCAAAACACATCCAAATGCTCATGAGCAAGCCTGTTTTTAAAGAGCCTCACCTAAGGTGCTGGAAATGTTTTGGATGTGAGCGTTTGGCTATACATCATGTACCTATAATCTTCCAATATGAACACTTTGCTATATAACGTTATACCTCAAAACAAAATGTTAAAAAGCCCTTTGACATCGATAGCCATTCAGTCTGACATATATTTACAAAACCACCTCTACTGCCCCGACAGCAAGTCCTTTCTGTCGTCTGCTAGCACACAAGCAGGGGAAATCTGTGACTCACTTTGAATAGGCAAAGGCAAGGCTTTAAAACACTTTGTAACCGAGCATTCAAAATTAACGTGCACACAATTTAACCACAAGAGGGCACCAACACAGCCAGAATGATAGGGACAGACTGACCTTAGCAAGCTACCAGCCAAGCTTTTCAGACAGGGCCTGCAGAGTTCCCACACAAGCAGGTATCAGTTTCTTGGTTCCTAGGAGGACAAGTGAAAATTTACTGAAGTCAGATTTAATTCATGGCTTTACTTTTGTCCTCAACTGTAGACATGTGTGAATAATCAGAGGCAACCGTTTCTGGAGGCATTAGCTGTAATAAATGCCTAGTGAGGCAATGGACCCAGAAATAAGGAGAACTCACCTTTGAAAATCACTTTACAGACTAGGGAGAATCTTCAAATATAGTAAGTACTGGCAGTTTTTCTCCTCAACACAAGAATTTAATTTTTAAGTACGATTTGTGCCTGTTGGAGATGGATTAAAAAAAAAAGTTCCCATTGAACTGATGCAGGGCCGCCACTGGCGTGTATGCAAATTAGGAAAAGGCACGTCTGCCAGGTCTGGGGCGTGGCTTGGCGTGCACCGCACGGGATGGGTTCCAGGCCCCACTGCCCCCTGCCGGGCAGCTCTGTCCAGGCACAAACGCACACACGTCTGTGGTGGCCCCACGCCAGGGCAGTGGTAGCTCCAAGGGGATGCATGGGTGAGTTTTCAATCCTCCCTCTCCCCAGTTCTTTGATAAGGACAATGAGATTTTCTTAATCTCACGTAAAATGCAGCTGCCAGACACGTTGCCCACCTGCCCCCTTCCAATCAAATCCTGATTTTAAGGTTTCCCTATAGGGAGATTCTGGGCCCACCACGGAGCTGTGGAAACGGACATTTCCCACCCATTTCTCCTCAGCTTCCAGTCTGCCTAGCTGCTGGAAGGGTCTTGCTCACAGTTTCCAAGGTGCTTTCTTTCCTTTATAATGTCCATTTCCTGATCACTCCCCAGCTCCCGATTTTTGTACTCGTGAATTTTTTCATTGGCTAAAACTTTTTGTAACAGGAAACGGTGAGAAAGTATTAATTCCAATGCCTTGGGTGTGACTGTCTCTCAGCCCTTACCTGACCTGACCTGACCTCACAGCGGTGCTCAACCCCTTTGATCACCGTTTCCTTGGGAAACAACTTCCTCTTTTGGCCCCCCGGGGCTGCTCCTCCTGAGCCTCTTGGATTGATTCCTCCTCATTTTCCTGATCCCTAAGTGAGCGTTGATATTCGAGAACCATCCTCTCCTCTGCTCTGTCTATGCCGTGGCCCCTGGCTTTTGCGCGTGCTCTGTCACAGACAACTCTCAAGTTCGTACCTCCCCTGGCCTCTGTGCTGCACTCCAGACTCACATTCAACTGCCTACTCGGAGTCTCGTTCTAGGGCACCTCAATCCTGATGTGCCCCAAAGCAAACTCTTCATTTCCTTCCCCGACCGTGTGCTGCTGCCACAGGCTTTCTCACCTGAGCAAAGGGTGACTCCTTTTTCAGGGTCTCATGCCAAAACCTTGGCGTTGTCCTTCTTGGCTCGTCTCTCTTTCTCTCACCCCCACCTCAGCAAGTGCTGTTGGTTCCAGGTTTGAAATAGGTCCAGAAACTGGATTGTTCAAACCACCCCCTCAGCCAGCATGCAGGTCTAAAGCAGTGTCACCTCTGGGCCTGGATTCTCGCAGCAATCTTCTAATTCGCTTCCCTGACGCTGCCCTTCCAGCCTCCCCCATCCCCACTCGCCAGCCCCAGTCAGTCTTCAGTGCAGCCAGACCAATCCCAGGTGAACCTCAGAGAGATCGTCACCCCCCTGAGACCGTGCACGCTCTGTCCCACCTCCCCGGGTGAGCCTCGAGGAGCCTAAAAGGGCCGGTGAGGCTCTACATGGTCAGGCTCCTGCTGTACCTCTGGACATCGCTCAAGCCTCACTGCCCTTCATGCACCTTTCTTGAACACACCAGACCCGATCCGACCCCAGGTAGCTGTACTTGCTGGTCTCTCTGCCAGGAATGTCCTTCTTTTGCTTGTTCTCTTGCTTGTTCCCTCATCTCCTCTAGTTTCTGCTCGCTAGTCATCATGAAGGATCGGCCTTCCCTGGCACACTCTATTAAATAACACCATGCTCCTGACCCCTGACTCCCTTACCCTGCATTATTTTTCTTCCCGGAACTGCATGGCACTTCTCTCCACTGTGTGCTTGGGTTTGGGCGCCTATGTTTGTACACACACATAGTACTTACATTTGTGCACGTACACGTGTTGAGTGTTCGATCACTGTCAGTCTTCTCCTCCAAGAATGGAAGCTCTGTGACAGAAAGCATTTTGTTTTGTTCTCTGTTGTATCTTTAGTGTCTGGGAAAATGCCTAGCACATCATAGCTCATGTTTGTTTGATAAATATTTGTGGAATGAACTAGACAATTGGTATACCGACTAAAAGTTACATGCACTATATAAAATAAAATACATTAAAATTTGACTTAAATTTTCCTGCATTGCCCAAGCAGAATTGGGCATCTTGAAAGGCATTTAAAGACATACAGTGTTTACCCTTGAATCACGGTGAAGCCACATAACATCTGATGAATATTGGAGGGAAGTCTGCCATCTCTGCACTCGGTAGATTGCCTAAAGATAATTGGGCAAAACAGGAGCAACTCACTAATATTCCTTAACCCTCTTTGGCCTTGTGTTGAATCAGGAAACAGTATGTATACTACATGCCCGTTCGTTTTTACCAATTGCTAACAAGTTATATCACTAAACAGGATTTGCGGCCCTGTTGTATTTAAGTGAGTATATCCTGCACGTCGTGGCTCACTATTGCAGATGCTGAGGAAGTCAGGCTGATGCCTTGTGAGGGAATGCTCACCAGTGAAGTCAAGAATTATGTTTCTACTGATCACCCTATTGCAAAAGCTACTTGTTTGTGCAAAGATTCCTTGACATGAGCTGGTAGCATATTAAAGTGCATTTACTGAAATTTAATGTGTGATTTCAGTGACATACAATTTAAATGTACTTATAAGAACCAAAAGATAAATCCATGTAAAACAGGGCATAATTAAGAAAAATTGTTTTACTTTAAAAATCCATACTAATAGCCCACCTTGTTTAGCAGCCGGAAGGATACAGATCTAAAATTTTCTAGTATTTTTCTCTTACGTATTTTACTCTTTAGTCTTTATCTTTGAAATGCACACATAGAGGCACAAATACAACATGAGTCAGACAGACTTTAACGCCTGTGTAGTAGAGACGCCACACACACCAGGCTGGTTGGGATGTGTGCTTTGGACTTGGATGCCCTGGGTATGAGCGCCAGCTCTGGCTCCTGCTGGCTGTGGGTGCTGGGCAGACTGTTCTGTGCACGTGATTGTTTCCTTTGAGGACTGTTGTGAGGAATGAGATGGGTATCCAGAAAACACTTAGAATAGCACTGAGCATAGGCTCGTCACTCAGTAAATGCTAGCGATTATTATTAGCTACATCTAATAAAAATAAAGTATTCCATCACATCCACCTTTGTAGCTAATGGGCTGAATTAATCCAATTTGCACTAATTTGTCAAAAATATCCAAATAGTCTCATGTGAAATTATTCCTAAAGAAAGTTAACATTTTCTACAGCAGAGGAATGCTTAGCACCTTCTTCAGAGATGCCAGTTTCTCTCCATGAGGCTACTGATTCCACGCACTTCAGACGTCATATTGGTACTCAGAGCCCTTAGAGATGTTTCCTGGGTTATTGCTTAGAAAAATCCCCGGGAAAGCCCACGGCAAGCACTGGCTTACAATGTGCCTTGTTACTGTATTGGTAGTTTGAGATTATGAGAATCTTGGGGAGTTTACTAATTCTCTTTATTTTATATTTTGTTTATCTCTGTTACCCCCATCCGCATTAATATGCACACATATATTTATCATTCACATTACACGTGTAGAAATGACAGGAGATGGTTTCTTATACAACCATATTAATCTCAGTGCTTCTGCTTTTGCATCTGTTTTAGGGAAGGTTATATCATAAAGAATATTTGTATCCTAACCTTAACCTCCTTTCTAGCCTTATTAATTCTAGAAGACACAGTAGTTACGATAAGAGGTCCAGTCTAGTCTTGTTAATTCTATAATACGTGGTAGACTAGTCTTATGTCGAATTTGAAATTGTAGAGTATGTTAGGACTTCGAGTTCTTAATTCAATTCATCCATTCATGTTATGGAGAGATAGGTAAACCATTGATATTTTTTTTCCTGGTTGGATTTTCCTAACCTTTTTTTTTAATTGAAGCAAAATCCACATAACTTGCAATTAATCATCATAAAATATACAACTCAGTGGCATTTAGTGTATTCCCAATGTGGTTAAACAGCCACTGCTCTGTAGGATTGGAAACGCTGGGTCATATAGTAACTTTAGTTCAGCTTTTTGAGAAACCGCCAAAACGCTTCCCACAGAAGCTGCATCATTGTACATTCCCAGCAGCAACGCACAAAGGTCCTTGTTTCTCCATGTCCTTGCCAAAACATTTTTCACTTTCTTGCTTTTATTAAAACCATCCTAGCGGGTGTGAAGTGATACAGCACTGTAGTTCTGGTTTGCATTTTTTAATGACCAATGGTATTCAATATCTGTTTATGGGTTTATTGGACATTGTGTACCTTCTTTGGGGAAGTGTCTGTTCATGTTCTTTGCCCATTTTAAAAACTGGATTGTTTGTCTTTTTGTTGAGTTGTAAGAGTTCTTTATATATTCTGGACATTAAAACCCTTATCAGATATGTGATTTGCAAATACTTTCTCCCATTTTGTATGTTGTCCTTTCACATTCTTGATAAAGTCCTTGGATGCACAAATGATTTTCACTTTTATGAAGTCCAGTTTATCCATTTTTCTTTTGTTATTCATGCTTTCTGTATCAGATCTAAGAATTCATTGCTAAATTTATGTCAAATCTTCAAATTCGTACAGAACTGCAGGGGACCCCAAAAAGTCAAACATTATTTTAAAAAGAAAAACACAGTTGGAGAACTTATGTATTTGGATTTCAAAACTTACCACAAAGCTACAGTAATCAAAACAGTATGATACTGACATAAAGACAGCCCCAGAGACCAATGGAACAGGACTGAGATTCCAGACATAAACACAGACATCTATGGTCAATTGATTTCTGACAAGGATGCCAAGGCCATTCCATGGGAGACAGACTTTTCTCTTTTACTAATGGTGTTGGGGTAACAGGGTGACCAAAGGTGAAAAAAAATGGAGCCACACCCTCTCTTCACTCCATGTACAAAAATGAATTCAGAATGAATCAGTGATCTAAAGATAAGAGATAAAACAATAAAACTATTAGAAGAAAACATAGGTGTAAATGTTCAGCATGGATAATTTCAATCCACAGATAATTCTCTACTCTAGTTAAAAATGAACACATTCTCCATAATAACTTTTGCCCCAAGATTATGGGGATGGTAGCAATGCCGATGGACTTGAGATTCATCTTTTTTCATTCCCCTATCCATTCAGATAAATACTTCATCAGAAATGCCCTTGAAGGTAATCAGAAAGAAGATGAAGAATCAAGTACTTAGGCAAATCCTAACTAAAAGTTCAATTGGCCACAAGTAATAAAAAATAGAACCCAAATACACATTTTAAACCAAAGCCACCCTTTTGTTTCTAAATTCTTTTTCCAGGTTGATTAATTCTTCTCTTCCATCCCCCCATTATCCACTAATTTTATCAGCAGTTGTTAATATAGCAGGTAAGAGCACAGTGCCTGGATTCAGAGGGCCTGGAGTCCGATCCCAGCCCGACCCCTTCCTTTGCTGCTTGTCATTTATTTTTCAGCTTCCTCATATTTTAAATGAGAATATTAGTGCCTACCTCATGGTTTTTTTTTTTTTTTTTAGCACATAGTGTGTGCTTCTTAAGTGTGTGCTATTATTCCTAGGACTAACAGAGGATAGATTAGGCCAGAGAGGTATTTCTACGCTTCCTAAAGCACTGGTCCATAGTTACACACAGAGATGCTAGAACAAAGCAGTTCATTTGGTGGCCATGATTGTGTGCCTTGTAAGCCTCCAACTACAGGGAGTGTAACTGACCGGGGGCCCCAGCTGTGCTCTGAAATCCATCCCCACGTGTGCACAGAGGCCTCACTTCCCACCAGCTGCTCCTGGCCAGTAACATGCTGGGGGAGGCCGTTCCTGGGAGGCTCAAGACTCCTCTAATGGCTGGCTTTGGCTGGAGCACTCTTTGTCAAAACTCCCTTAATCTGAAGGGCGAGCAAGCCTGCCTGCCCTGTGGTGTCTTTGCTATGGGTCACTCGTGCATCATGGTCTGAGGCTTTCCCAGCCTTTCCTGGCTCCCTCCATATTTTCCCTCATGCTTTTAATCCCATCTTAGTGCCTGATTTTTACAGGACGTGGACTAACACAGTGTGGCATTCAAAGCTCTGGTGGCCGTGACCTATATTCCACCTTGGTTCCCAGAGGCGCCTCCTGCTTTCCCAGCTGGGAGCCCATGACCACACCCCCTCACTGAGAGGGCACTCACCACCTGGCCACTTAAGCCTCCTGGATCCTGTTTGTCAGTGATCACGCTTCTCGTGTGTCACCCTCTTTAAGCCTCTCAAAACCTGGCAGCCAGGTATACTCTCCCTTCTGGCAACTTCCAGGACTTTTGCCTTTGAGTTTTTTAATAAGCTTATTAATAGCAATAACTATTTCTTACTTTGAAGCCCCAAAAGTCCCCAGCTTATATAGCATGGACACTCAATATTTGTAAAATGTAATTAGAAAGTTGGAGGAAACTATTCTAATGAATTTAATTTTTAACATTCAGGACTTCCAACAGCTCACATCCATTTGCCTTGATGTAGCAACACTGAACTTGAATGAATAAAAAAAAAATCTTGTGTATCCAAGCACTTAGGACAGAGTACAGCATGTAGTAACTCAGTTTAAATCTCTGCTTAAAATTCATCACCTAATTTGGCTAATTTCCCCCCTGGAGTGAGATGACATGAAATTCTCAAATAGTTTTGGGTTTGTCTGTGTACATGAACGTGGACCAAGACACCAAGAAAAAAAGAGTTGTAAGAGAAATTCTTCCTCCTGTCACAGAGCGCCCTGGCCCTGGCACTGGCACTTGGCGTTCCTCCCCTTGGGCCCCTCCAGAAAGAGAGAGGGAGGCCCTGTCACTTCAGCAAGCTTTCTTGGGGTAAGGTGTACACACAGCTGTGAGAGAGGGCACCAGTGAGCACAGTCCACAGGGACTCTCATTCCTTCACACACGCCTGATCGTCTCTGATCCTTCTGTGGCTGGCATTTATCAAGTGCGTGTTACTTTCGATCCTCACCACAGACCCATCCTGGAATAGGACAGGAAACGGAGGCTCTGTGACCAAGTCACACTGCCAGGTCACTGCTAGGTCACTGACCAAATCCTTGAGAAGTCTACTGTCGGTGTCCAAGAGATATGCTAATCATAGAAAATTCTACTTCTCCCCCCAGCCTCATTGCGGCGCTTTCTCAGGCAGCATTCTTGGGCAATTCACCCCAAGAAAGTCATCATAGGACTGAAGGCCAGGTTTGACACCTGGGCAGAGTGCAGCCCCAGTGCCAACTCAGCAGCTGCAGGTACAGGTTGTGACTCTTTCACTCTGGGCTCTAACCATTTCCGGTTAAGATCACAACACTCAGGTAAGACTTCCTCAGGTGGAACGCAGGAAGAGGGTGGCTAGTGCAAGGATCAGATAGCACCTGCTTGGACGCTCATGTATTAATGATTGAACAAGGGCGATCACATGGGGCAGCTGCCGTTTTTTTCTCTGCCCTCATTTTCCTCACCAGCAGACCTGACAAGTGCACCAGATGGCCGGGTCCTGCAAGGAGGAAGCGGAGGACAGCACCTTCACCAACATTCCCCTTGTGGATGACACAGGTAAGGGACAGCCCGATGACCTCCACACCATAAAATTCAGCAACTGCTCAGCAGTTTTTCAAAAAGATAATTTTTATTATAATGGTAAAATGTACTCATTGTAGAAAGCTTGGAAAAATATAGCTCCAAAAATATGACAAAAAGTTTTTATTTATGAGCTTTTTTTTCCTTTTAAATTAAGTGATTATTTTTTAAAGTTCCCATGGTTGTGGTACATGGACTTTAGAAAAATAAATCAACACATAAAATTATAAAATGTTTATTTCCTAAAAGCTCAGGAAACATGACTTTGAAGTTGTTACTAAAAACAACCTATGATATTATATTTTGTTCAATTATAGTGAATTTCTTCTCTATTTTGTAAAATAATTTTTATCATTTTTGAAAAATAAACTAGAATGTGTTGCAATTCACTTACAGAATTGTTTCAGAAAATGTCTGTTTTTTTAAGCAAGGGCAAAGTTTGCTAAATTCAACATGAGAGAGGGAAAAAGGGGCGTGGTAGTTCTAAAATGCTGATGGAATAACTACCCCGGAGAAATTAACAATGCTGAATTGTACACTGTTAACTGGAAACACTTCGAACCGATAAGCACCCACGTCTTGGGGTGAGTGTGTGTGTGTGCGTGTGTGTGTTTAGCCTCGTTTGTATCAGTTCCTTCAGCACAACTCTAGTGAGAGCCAGGGCTGTGGCTAAGCCATGGGGGTTACTGATTTTGATTAACAGAGAGCAGAGCATGAATATTTAACATCAATTGCTCTTTCACACAGCCACGCTTCTCCACTTTCTCCCTAAATGCTCAGATTCAAAAGGCCTCTTTCAAAGTGCAGCCAAACAATTAGCACAAACCTCCAGCCAGCCAGAGCTAAGCCTCCCCTCCTGGCACCGCATAAACATGCTGGGAGTTTTGGAAATCAAAGAGGAGCATTCTCAGCTTTTATGAAGAAAGGAAAAAGACAGCGTTCTGGGGCTGTTGGAGCAAGGGGATACCTTGGCTTTAGCGTACTCTTTCCAAGAAGTTTTAGAAAACGACAACTGCAGAAGGCTGCGAAGGAAGAAAACAAAGACCAGGGGAAATCTGTCTCCTGGCTTCTAGGAGGCGGGATGAGCCAGGAGCGTGTGCAGGGACACCTGCCTTGTCGTGGGCGGGCGCCGTGCACTTGGAGAGCTTGCTTGCTCGGAATTCGCCCGAGCGAGTTCTTTCTCGATTGCAACGCGTACTGGGCCCCAATGTGGGACCGTTGGTGTAGCTGGGCAACGAGCCATTCTGAAGCCACTCTCTCCTCCAGTTCTGGGTGCGGCAGACAAAAGCATTGGAGGAGGGCGGGGGACTTGAAGTCAGGCATTCAGTCCACTGCTGGCACCCCTCCGAGTCGCTTGCTAACCGAGTCTGACTCCGAGGCCGTGGATAGAAAGGCTGAGTAAGCTAGGACGGGGTAAGCGCTTCTCCTGGGTTGGCAGACAGTGGTGGCGTAGGGAGGGTCCCAGGGCTCCTGCTAGCAGGGGAGTAGGAGGGGAGTGGGGGGTGGGAGTGGGGGTGGGGGAGCACTGACGAGTGCTGTTCCAGCCCTCCAAGGTGTCAAATAGAAATTGTTCATTCACTGGTAACGACAGTGCGCTGAAACATCACGTGCTTTGTCTTTTGGAGACCAATTGTCTCAATTTGACATGGTAGCACTGCTTTTCCATGGTTAATAAGAGGTTCTCAATCTTTGACAAATAAAAATAGGAAAACAAATTATTAGGAAATGCAACTTGTTTAATAGACATGGTGGAGCCTATGCAAGAGTACAGTGTTAAAAACGTATGGCTTGTATTATTTACAAGTTTAGTATAATTTATTACTTTTCTTTTTGTTCTGCATTATGTATTACTATATACGTGGAAAGGAGGTCCAGAGAGGTTCAGTGATTTGCCCAAGGTACACACTGGCTACCTATGTGTTGTACTTGAAACTGCTAGACGTGGAGGCTGCCGGACAAGGGATGTTCATTTTTACTTCTGAATGGATGCCAGGCCTCAAGTACTCCGACGAATCCCTGGCTGCCTCAGACCCAGTCACATGTCGCCCCTCCCCCCCAAACCCCGATTCATAACACTGTCTCTCAGAGCACAGCAAGAGAAAGGAGAAGATAGTTGCTAACTCTAGAAAAAGCTTTTTGGGAAGAGGACTGAAGGCTAATGCTGATAGGCTCAGGCTTCAGTCTGATAATCCTTTGGTTTATCTTCCAATCTAATTTATTTAGATGGTCCTACTCCCTGTCAGTCTGCAGGCAGGGAGTTCCCAGCCGGCAGGGTGGGCAGTCAGTCACTCCCATCACAAGCCAGTTTGGCTCCTCCAACCGTGAAGAAGAGTTGTATGGATTTTGCACCCGATATCTCCGTAGAAACAAGGTGTTAAATGATAGGATTCTAGAGCATCTTTAACCCCACGCTTCCCAGACTGTAGGCCAAGGGGCCCCAGGGAAGCGTGGCAACCCCCCAGGGTCCCCCCTCTATCACACCCTGCAGAAACCAATGGCTACAAGTTGTTCTCCAGCTCACATTAGATGAGCCACTTTTCTTTCACCGACATCTCTTTCGAAGCTGGGTTTTCTGTGGTCGCTGCAGTAAAAGTAAGTTCTCCTTAAAATCAACACGGAACAGGTAATGGCGTGTCAGTTTGGGAAGAGGGGAGAAGCTGTGAAATGCTCCGGAGGCTCACCCATACGTCCCCTAGGTAGGTAACTGTGTTTTTCTAGAATGAAAATAAAAAACTGAAACTTCTTTCAGTTGAGGTGTAGTCTTGTTTTCAAATGGTTACCGAATTGAAGGACATAAACACTTATATCAAGGTGTTGGACCTAAACAGCACGGAACTCTTTAGTATTTTCTGGGCTTCGGAACACTGTGGAAAAATTACTCAGGCTTAAGGGCGGCCTGAACCAAGGCAGTCTGGGAGTCTCTGGTCCAAGCTCTGCTGCAGCTGGCCTGGCTTCCCTTCCGGGGGAAGACACAGGGCTCAGAGCAAACATCTGATAGTGCTGACCTCTCTTTCCTTCCCAAGTTTCCGCTCGCTCGCCTGGCTTTGGTGCTGCCATCCTGCTCAGGCTCCCCTCAAACCTCTCTCCCATCATCCCTTCCTTCAAATGTTTCCCTAAGGTTCTGCCCTTGGCCTACTTTCTTCCTTCCCAGACACACTCTCTGGATGATGTCACCTACTCCTCGGAGTCTCATTCTCACTGCTGTGCTGTGCGCCAGTGACTCAGGGACAGAGGGTGTGAACTCAAACACCCTGCGGGCCAGGTGATGTATTTGCGGAACAGAGGCAAGGGTGTTTCCTCATTTATTTTATTGTTTTCAAAATAAACTATTGAAATATCTATTCTTTTTTCAGTTTATTGGCTTTTTTTTTTATCATGCATCATTTTTAAGTTATTTTTTTTTATTCCAATGGGGTAAGAACGTTTAACATGAGATTCTACCCTCTTAACAGATTTTTAAGTGTATGATAGGGTATTGTTACCTATAGTCACAATATTATACACCAGATCTCTAGAACTTACTCATTTTACACACCTGAAGTGTTATACCTGTTGATTAGCCACTGTACCTTCCCCAAACCCCCAACCTGCCACCAGCGACTGCAACCATTATCCTGTTCTTTGCTTCCAGGAATATTTCAGATTCCTCACACCTCATGTAATATAAGTGGAATCATACATTATTTGTGACTGGCTTATTTCACTTAGTAAAATGTCTACGAGGTTCCTGTTGTGGCGTATTGCAAGATTTCTTTCTTTTTTAAGTCTTAGTAATATTCCACTGTGTGTATACAGCACATTTCCGTTCGCCCATTCACATGTCGATGGACATGTTTCCACGTCAGCTGTTATGAATGGTGCAGCAATGAGCATGAGAGTGCTAGTATCTCTCTAAGATCTTGATCTCACTTCTTTTGGATAAATAGCCAGAAGGAGGGATGCTGGGTCACATGGTAGTTCTTGTTTGAAACGTTTGAGGAACCTCCATAATGTTTTCCATAATGACTGCATCATTTCACCTTCCGACCAACAGTGTAAAAAGGCTCCAGTTTCTCCACATCCTCACCATCACCGGCTATCTTTGTTTCTTCGATGGCCACCCTAGCAGGTGTTAGGTGGTCTCTCACTGTGGTTTTGATTTGCATTTCCCTGCCCTGCAGTGACATTGAGCACCTTTGCACATGTCTGTTGGTTATTTGTACATCTTCCTTGATGAAGTTCAAGTCCTTTGCCCATTTTTAATCAGGCTTTTAGTGCTTTTATCCATTCTGTGGGTTGCCTTTTTAACTCTTGCTTGTTTCCTTTATTGCACAGAAACTTTTTAGTTTGATGTAGTCTGAGTTGTCCATTTTTGCTCTTTTTGCTTGTACTTCTGGTGTCATAGTTGTGAAATTATTGCCAACATCAATGTCATGAAGCTTTTTCTTTATGTTTTCTTCTAGAAGTTTTACAGCTTCTGCTCTTTCATTTAAGTCCTTGATCAATTTTGAGTTGGTTTTTTTACTTTTTTATTTTTTTGGTATATGGTGTAAGATAAGAACTCAGTTTCATCCTTTTGCGTGTGGTTGTTCAGTTTTCCCAGCACCATTTATTGGAGAGATTGCCCTTTCCCCACTGAGTATTCCTGGCTCCCTTGCTGAAGATCAGTTGACCATATGTGTATGGATTTATTTCTGGGCTCATATTCTCTTCCATTGGTGTATATGCCTGTCTTTATGCCAGTGCCATACTTTTAAATGACTGTAGTTTGTAATATAGTGTGATGCCTCTGGCTTTGTTCCAGCCGCACCTCAGCGCCCAAATGCTTTTGGCTATTTGGAGTCTTTAGTGGCTTCATATGAACTTTATGATTGTTTCATTTTTCTGTAAAACAAGCCATTGGGATATTGACAGAAAATGGAATACACTGAATCTGCAGATTGTTTTAGGTAATATGAATATTTTAACAATATTAAAGATTTGTGAAATAAGAGCTAGAAAACATTGCTAAAAAAATTAAAGATGCTACAAACAAATGGAAAGTCATCATGCACCTTTTACATCATGCAGGAATTGCTTTTAATGTAGTTTATTTCACAATGGTGTCTCCAGTTTAATTCTTTCAACAAAAGATATGCTTTGTTTGCATATCAAATATAGGAGAACTTTCTTCACTTCTCATGACCATTTTCCTTGGAACACAGAGTCATCTTTGACTAGATTTCATTTTCTATTTTTGGCTGAGGTAAGAGAATAAGAAAAGCTTACTTTCCTCTTAAACCTACTGTAAGAAAGGCAACAGAGCGATTGTTACTGTACAATGGCAGCAGTTGCTGAGCGTCCCTCGGAGGCCCAGCCGGGTGGGGGCTGAGGCTGGGGGCGGGGTGGGGGTGGAGTGTGTGCCCTGCTCAGGGCACAGAGCTGCTTCTCATTTCTAGCTGACTGTTGCTGTAAAAAACTAGAAATGCAGATAAGCTGAATTTCCCAGAGAAACATTAGATATACAGGGGTTTTTTTGGTGCAACTTCCTGATTTGTCCATGTTTTTCACTTAATTCTGATTTAAAAATAGTATTACAAATGTCTAAACAAACCACATCTGCAGATAGATGTGACTGCAGAAGTAACTATTTTCAGACTTCTGCTCTGGACTCTCGATCACTTGTCCTTATCTGTCTTCAGAATCTGATTCATATATCAACTGCTAGACACCCAGATATATTCCAGGTGTCAAACAAACTCATCTTCCCCACCCTTACCCCCCGTCTGCTCCTACCCCTGATTCATAATTTTAATGAATGGTCCCTTTATCCAGCCAGTTACTTAAGCTAGAAATTCATATCTCGTTGTCCCATTCTTATCTCTCACTTTCCAGTGAATCACCAATTTCTGTTGACCTTGAACAGGTTTCTCTCGCAAATCTGGCCGTCTTGAACCCTATAACCCCTCCCCTGATTAAAGCCCTCATGATCTCCCACAGAAACCACAGCATCAAGTTCCCAACTGTTCTTCCTATTTCAATCCTTACCCTTTCAAGTCTATCCTCCACGCTGACCGTTTCCCTCCCTCTCCTTGCAGAGAACAATCAATGCCTCTCATCCCCTGGTGGATGAAATCCAAGACACTCAGCATGGCATTTATTTAAAGTTTCCCTCTTCCTGGCTCAACCTCTCTCTTCAGTGTCATTTCTGACCACACAGTCTGGGCTCAGCAGGAAACACTTAGTATTCCATCCAAATGCTGTCTGTTTCATTCTTCTGAATGTGTGCATGCTGTGTTCTCTTTGCTTGAACTAACACTACTCACCCTTCTCTTGCCTGGATAATTTCTACTCATCCTGTGAGAACTCACTCAGACATCACCTCCTCCAGAAGGCCTCCTGTGACTTTCCCAGTTTCCTCTTTTTTTCCTGAAAACCACAAGCTTATCTCTATAGGATGGAAGCTAGGTCTTAAAATGTCTGTACTTCCAGTACCTAGCACTTAATAGACACTCAACACATCATTTTCCAAACAATTGTGCCTGAGTTTGTGGGTATATTGGGGTGAGGGCCATTAGGCAAGTCATCCCCTAGCTGAGAATTTACTCCTAGCATCAGCTCTCTTACATTATTTCTACGTTTTAGAGTTTGTTTTCTATCTCCCCCCCCTTCCCCCAACCCCCGGGTGCAGTTTAGCTGTGCTTCCAGAAAACATTTATTGAACACATACTATCTATATGCCAGGACCTGGCTATTTGAAGAATTGACTCAGGAAGGTTTTGAACTTTGGGGTCAGAAATGCCTGAATCTGAATCTGTTAGACTTTGAGCAAATTATTTAACATCCCTAAGCCTGAGTTGCCTCGGTTGCAAAATGATCTAAGAATCTATCTCCATATTGTTTTGGAGATTAAACGAAATAATAAAGGAAACTTCTTGAACTAGCCTGTTCATTCAGTACATTTTAGTTTCTCCTCTGCCCACTTCAAGGAGCTGACACAAAAGTTTCTTTAAAGGCTCCAAGATTTGTTCGCCTCAGTTGTCATGGTAACAGCGGCGTCCCGTGGAAGCTGCTCTGTAAGCCAGTTCTGCTTGTTGACGTCCCTCTGATAAGAAAGCTTGCGGAAGAAGGGGGAGGTGGATGTGCAGAAGCTCTTTAAACAAGAGCGTGAGTCCTTTCTGATTAAAATAATACAGCTCCTCTTCTCCCTCTCATCCCGGCCCTCACCTCTTCCCCGTCGATGTTCTTCCCGGGGCTGCTCTCCTTTATGCTTCCGCGTCCGCCTGGCTCTGCCTTCTGAAACCTCTCCTGAATAATATTCAAAGCGGCTCTGCATCTGCTTTTGGCCTCAGCCAATTAGCCCTCCTTGTAAGGTGGTAATAAGCTTCCCAGAGAAGTGGCGCAGTTGTTGTGTGCTCTCATTTGGCGCGGCTTCCTCCCACTATATGGAAAATGCAACAATACCCGCCGCCTCACGCCCTGCTGAAAGCAGCCTGGATTTGAAAAGCTTTCAGGAGGCCATCTGCCACCCCCTCGGCCAAGCAGAAGATCAGACACGCGGCCCTGCATTAGTTAGCACTCCAAGTGAACGGTATCAAGGGTCTGTATTCCTTTTCATCTCACCCTCCATTATATACGGGCTAAAGAAGGAAATAGACTCGGGCTCCCCAGCTGGGAGACACAGCGAGCCCCAGCAGGAGTCTAGTCCATGAAAAGGGAGCGGCCTTTCTCTTCTGGCGGCAAATGGAGCCGTGTTTGCAGCCAGCACCAAGCTCCCTAGCATCTGCTGCACTGTTCTTAATGGCTTTGCCAGGTTCCATGGGACCACTTGGGAGGGCACTATGCAAACGAGAGCCCCAGAGCGCAGGCATCGCTAAGTGATGGGTACTCAAGGCTGGGGCAAGTGTCCGCCATGGGTGTCGCTCAGGAACAGGGAGGCGCTCCCTGCGTCATCTCAGTGTACACCCTTCAAGGGGCTGGGCCATGAGCGTTAATTTGGAAGATTATTCAGACATCCTTCTGGATGTCAAAGAGATCATCTCAAGTAAGGTACACTTTTTTCCTTTCCTTTTTTAAAAAGTGAAATTGAACAAAGTACATTTCATTGCACCAGCAATGGCAGGAAGTTTCAGCAGATCTTAATTGACATTTGGGATCCACATAAGTATAGATAATGGCACTGGCCAAGTGAAATATCTGTCCCTGTGAGCTGAAGATAACATGGACAGTGGCATTAGGAATACCTCCCCTGGTCTGGCAAAATGCCTTAGAGACTTCGCATAAGAGATTCAGTAAGAAAAAAGATTAACCCTGCTCCTCGGCAGCTCCTGAGAGGGAGATGGCTCTGGGTCACTGATGTGTTGCTAGACATTGTAAAAGCTTTTTCTGTGAAAACACCTTCAATCAGAGGAAATTCACTTCACTGAAATAAATGATCCAGCATAATGCAAAACCCAGTTTTAATAAACAAGCTTAAGAATTGGTGTTAGGGCAGTATCTAAATGTTTCCAGCAATTGAGAGTGTTCTCTAATGTTCTCATAGAAGGATAAGTATTCATATTTTGACTCTTCCTTTCAAAGATAAACCAACCAGCAGTAGCCTTAGATTGGCAATGTGTTTTTTCTTCTTTGTTAGAGTAACCCCCCAAAGTGGGAGTGAGAATATTTTGTGTTAACTATATATGAGATCTTCGTAAATGTGCTAGTTTATTTTTCTAGAGAAAAACTCAGAGGACACCTCCAAAAATCAGGGGTTAACTTTATTTACCTGAGCTCAAGAGCTAAGGAGATGCTGACCTCTCCTGGGTCCTCTTCCTGCTGAGAAGGGGGGCCAGGTGGTTATCATCCAACATGGAGACCTTCATTTTATAAAGGCCCCAGCTGGACCAGATCAGCTGTGGACACATGTCCCCTCTCAGGCCTTCTGTCTACCTGACTTGATCAGAATTTGAGGGCTGGAGCCTCCGTCCCTCAGATGCCTTTGGGGTCCCTTGAGAAACCCTGTTCTCTGAGCCCTCAAAGAGATCCTGGAGTGGAGCAAGGAGGAGGAGAACTCTAAAACAACAGGACAAACGGATGAGCCAGCCTCAGTGGTGCCCCCAAACCCAGGAATAAAAATGTCCAATCACCCCAAAGATACGAGTGACCCGACTAGAAATAGCATGTACTCCAGTCCCAAGAACACCGTTCTGTACCAGCTGCTCCCGAAGACACATTTCGCTTTCGCAGATACTTTAGTGTTTACTTTCAATCCTCGGCGTTGGAATGGAAGGGACTCAGAGGCGGCCCACATGAACGGTCGGGGAGAATTGTGACTCCTCGCTGCCTTTCTGCTAGTGTCCCCTGGGTCAGCCCTCCACCGGCCTCCCAGGGATGTGCACAGCCAACAGCCACCTCTCCGCAGCCCTTGCCGGCCTTCTTCCCCGTGTAGTCATCGGTCCCTCATACCTCCTCGCGCACGTGACTCTCCCTTGTCAGCTGAAGGGCTCTGGCTCGCAGTCCTGGGCTGTGCGCACGCGCAGCTCTCATCGCGGGTGGCATGAAGTTAGTGAAAGCTGTTTGAGAAAGCCTTCGTCCTCAGTCCCACCCTTCCTTTCCTGCCCCTCGGAATCGTCACTGCCTTTTCCCAGCAGACGAAGGAGCACTATTATCTGTCCACTCATGATATTTCGCTTTCACTTTCATTCCTGGTGGCAAGGTTGGTGGGTTTTCCTAAGGTTGCCATCACTATCGAAACCTTCTCTTATAAAAGTATTTAGAGGATAGTTTTCAATGATGTTTCTTAACCCTTTTTATTTTAGAATTTTAAACAACTTGAGCTTCATGATATTAACTATTGCTCAACTTTCACAGTGGATTCCTATCCCTTCTGCTTTAAAATAGTGGGAGAACAGAATTTCTGTTAATAAGATGTACTTGATGTATAATTTGAGGGGCTCAGTCACACTTGGCAGTGGCGGTTGGCCCCTAAATGCTACATGTTTCAGACAGTGCCTTTCTGTGAACTATTTAGTGACTGCCCAAGGAGAGCCTACATTTCAAGGAATTTCTTAAAGAATGATTTTCATTGGTTCACTTTTTAAGTTGGGACATTATATTTTTTTTCCAGAATAGGTGATCATGTGACCATGAAAGGAATTCGGCAAATTCAGAGCTAACTGATTACTTTTTAAAAGTAAATTCATAGCAAACTGACCATTTTTAACAAGCAAATTGTGTGTGTAATATTTCCTTCATGTTCCAAACACATCTTCAAATGTTTGGGTTTTTTTTAACTTTTTTTGTTTGGGAGGCAGAAAAACTAAAGCAGGTGTTGGAGAGCTATGATCATCAGCATTTGCTCCAGTGCTCCTGTATGTTCTCAATTTGGATGCTGATTAAAAATCAGTTGGTTTCTTTAGAATTCCTACTTACAGTTCTTCGCATACTTGATACTACCTAAAAAATAACCCCTTACTCATCACGAAACTAAGAGAGTCACACAAATATTTGGAATAAGCCCAATTTTACTAGCTAGTCATGCCTCTCTTAGATAAATAATGGTAGTAACATATATTGAGAACTTATTACACACCAGGCACAGTGCTAAGAACGTCACACTCATGATCTCATTTCATCCTCGTAAATACTGTGAGATAAACATTATCCCTGTTTCTCAGATTGAAAACTGGGGCTCCAGAAAGAGTCACCTGTATAATGCAAAGCTGGAATTCCAGCCCAGGTCTGAGAGACCTCAGAGCTGCAGTGGAATGACAATGCCTCAGGACAGGAGTGACTGGACAGACAGCATCTCTGTATTGTGCTGACTGGCATGGAGCAGCAAGGTGCCCACACTGCAGCTATTGGGTAGTGAAATGTGGTCCCCTGGCCACATCATGGGGTCAGTGTTTCAAAATGTAATCATAGAATCAGAGGGCAGGAAGAGCCCCAGAGGCTCTCTGATTGGATTGGAGTGTGTTCAGCCCCCAAAGGCAGAACATAAAACTGTCTCTCTGATGTGATTACAGCCGTGTGGAAGTGATTGATGTACAGGGTCTAGGATGGGAAGAGGACTTGGAAAACTTTACTTATTTGTGTGAATGAATCATAGGTTATTACATTTTCATGTTATATTTATGTGATAACTTTTTTCTTAAAAATAAGATGAACACTAGTTTTCTAATATGTGGAAGTAAGATATGAATGCTACCATGAGTGCGGATTTTGAGGGGCATGCGCAAATACCATCATTAAGATTAGGTGTGTCTATCAAAACTTCCTACTGCCTCGTGCAGCTTTACTGATGCATGCAAAAAGTTGTCTTAGAGAAATAAAATGTAGAAAGTGGAGAATTTAGTTATAGGACACACAAGGCACAGAGGGAGGGGAGCAGGGGGTTAGACAGACATGGTAAGTGCCATCCTTCGGCACAGTCCATCTGACTTGTTGGGTAACATTTTAAAAAGGTGTTAGTTTTATTATTTTAAGTACATAGAAAGGAAGTGTTTGGCTCAGGTTTAAGCATTTACAGTTTGTATATTATTGGATAGTTAAAATCACTGCTGCCAAGGCTTACTAAGTTTTCACACACAAACATTGCTGCTAAGGCTAGTATTTCTTTTGTTTTTTGTTTATGGAGTATGCTTTTTCCTTAGGTAGCACTGAAAGGGAATATTTACATATATCTCAAAATATCTCCCCCCTCAAATAGTTGCTAATTATGAAAAGAAGAAGGAGTAAGACACCACCATAATCGAGGCATCCAAGTTAACCTCACTAGTGAACAGGGAGAGATTATGTACCACTGATAGGGCACAATGAGAAGAACACAGCATCACTTCTGTGGCATTTTTGCCAACTTACTGATATGAAGAACCATTAAAAAATAACTCCTCTGCAATCTCTAAAAGCATTCGCGGCATGAAAGTCAAGTAAGGAGTGAGGAATTGTTCCGGGCTGAAGGGGTCAAAGCCACCAGACAGGTAAATGCAAGGTACATCCTGAACCAAGAACTTTTTGTTATAACAAACATTGTCAAGGGAACCGTGAAACTGCAGTGCACTTTAAAGATCAGATGATATTAATGTATGAATGTCATTGTCCTCACTTTATCGGCCATCTTGTCATTGTGAAGGAGAAGATCCTTCTTTGAAGGAAATCTAGGCTGATGTGTCTGGGGGGACGAGGCATTGGTTTGGCAACTAACTCATCGATTACTTGGGAAAACAAAGAATCCTTCTTGGCATGTTTGTAAATTTCTGGTAGTTGGGATTGTTTCAAAATAAAAGTGGAATTCAAACAAGTCAGATGGACTGTGCTGAAGGGTGGCATTTACCATGTCTGTCTAATCCTCCTGCCCCCTCCCTCTGTGCCTTGTGCGTCCTATAACTAAATTCACCACTTCCTCCATTCTATTTCTCTAAGACATCTTTTTGCATGCATCAGTAAAGCTGCAAGAGGCAGTAGGAAGTTTTGACAGATGTCCGTAATCTTCATGATGGTATTTGCACATGCCCCTCAAAATCTGCACTCAATTCAGGATTCACGTCCTCCTTCCACACATTATTACAGAAAATTTATTTTGAACGGATTTTGCCACTAGAGGTCAGCAGTGCACCGTCTCAAAGAGAACACAAACGTGATCCAGTTCTCAGCAGTTCCCCATCTGTGCCTTTAAATGGTATTGGTGGTGTGTTTTAGTTTATTCCGAATATCTGGACAGTTGTCAGACATTATGTTATGGTGAGGGGACATCAGCTGTCACTCTAGGTGATGTTCCATGTGTGCCTAATGTAGCAGGGTGAAGAGCCGTGACCTGAGCCTCTAGCAAAATTACTTCTGACGGATGTGACAAGGGGCCATAGGATAATCTGATAGGAAGTAGTGTGAGTTCTGGGGTGAAGAGACAGTGTGGAAATCCAGTGTCATCTTCTAAAGTAACTGAGACATGTCTGCTTTTTATGGGATAGAAAAAGTAAGGAATCCGAGAAGAGCACTCATTCATCCATTCAACTAATATTTGTGGACACCGTGTACTTGGCAATGAGGCTGAGTTAATGAGGATCAACTGGTGGGGCCCCAAGGACCTGAAGGAGTCAGGGATAGGAGGTCTCTGTTCAAACACAATTCGTACTCACAGGCCACAGCGCCGGGCAACCTTCCCTCGGGTCTTCCCACTTCATCCTCCCGACAGACACGAGATCGGGCCCTGGCATTTCCACTCGTATAGACGGTCACCTGCAGCGGAGCAGGGCCAGGGGCTGCAAAGTAGATGACACTTCCCTGAGGTGATGTTAAGAGTAGACTGTGCATTTCTGATATTAAATCCAGAACATAGCCACAGAGACACTAGCAAGAAAATGTTCAATCCTGAATAGGGTTGTGGCCAATGATGCTTGTTAGAAATAAAAAAAAATTACATTTTATTTTAACATAAAACTCTCGGAGGAGAGAAGCAAAACTCTAAGTGAAACTAATGTCCTGAGACATACAGACCCCCAGGGAGCTGTTTGGGGGAACCTTGTACGAATGAGAAAGAGGGACTACAGAACACTTCCGAACGCCATCATTGATTTCTCCCCAGATGAACACCACACGATGTTTTCTTGTAATCTGCTTCATGTAGCACATAAAGAAGACCTACTTCAAACTCCAGAGTGGCAGAAAGTTCTGGGCTCTTTCCATAGCTACAGGAGCTATTTCTTCCACAGCTTTAATGGGGCTAAAACTGATTGAATTAGGTGTCATCACCCTTTAGACCAGAGGCCCAGGCCCAGCCCTGATCCCTGAGGAGCGAGGCCTCCTCCGCATCACTAGAGAGTCAGAGAGGGAGCCACACCTGTGTCTCCAGTGGGGGCAGCCTTGGGCTGCTTCTGCTGGGATGCGGGTTGCTAACCGTCCACAGGCTTGTCCTTTCCGATTACCACAAAGTTTGGTGAGGTGGTGAAAAAGAAAGGTGAGGGGGAGAGCTAAAACTAGGACTTGATTTACGTTAAAAACACGGTTATTGATGTGCCATCGACTTCTGATGCTCTCCCATCCCCAGCCGGTGTAGTTCTCTTCTTTTTCTGACTTGCAGGCATTGCGCCGACACTTCTTGAGAAATCTGTGGTGTTTCCCTTCAGACAAATTATATAAGGACGGAGAAAGAAAAATGGGCATTTCTTACAAAACTGGAGGTTATTCAGGTTAGAGGTTTTGGGGAGAGCCGGTCTGCCCTGGACCCTGAGTGTCACTGGCTGTTTTTGTTGTTTGCCAAGAGTACAGGGCCCTGCCTGGCCTTGACTTAGGCCGTTTCTCAGGGTGTGTTTGCACCAAGCAGCTCCGAGGGGTGAGGTAGCAATGCCTCCCCCACTACCCTGCTGTCCTCCCACTGAAGACTGAACTGGCTTTCACTTGCTGTGTTCCTCTCCTGTCCCATAACCCACTGCACATGCAGGCATCTGCCTGGGGCAGCTGGCTCTCCACCAAGGGACTTGGGGGGCAAGGGCAACAGAAGAAACCCGCATAAAACTCACTGGTGAGAAGGGAGTGAGAGTCCTAGGATGCTGGCCAGGCATCTCATATCTACCCTTTTTTGGCATTTGTGCAATCCTAGACAGCTAACTCGTTAGCTAGTAAGTAGTGCAACATCTCAGATCCTGACACAGCCTGACAGAGAAACTCCCAAGCTGATTATTTTTAGTGCAGGTGGTTACCAGGGAAACAGAAAACTATGAGGATTATGCTTGTGTGTTGAAGCTATGAAGACTTGTGTGCTAGCAATTCCTGTGCAATCTTTTACAAAACATTAGTTACCACTGTACCTCTGATTCCTAAGCCCTTCAGAAATCAGTTTGTCTTATTCAAACAGAAACCCCAGTGATGAGTCTTGACTTTAAAGCAGAACAACTAAGTTTTAGAACAACTTAGTGGGACAGGCACCGAGCTGAAACGATCGATTGTGGTGCATTCATGTCTCGAGAAGCAGAGAAACCCACAGCCACAAAAGCTGGAATGGAGTGGCTCAGAGATGAGTCACTCAGGAGGGCTTGCAGAACCTGTGGCAGACTCATTGCTAAGGACACCATGGTTAAAAAACAAGCAAAGCATCAAAGGTTCATGCTTACACATGGGGAACCACTGACTATAACTGACTGGTATCATCATTTGACGGTTTCCTCAATGTTACTTTACACACTATTAGAGACGCAGAGTTACCTCTAGTCCGACCCCTCATTTGAGGAGGTGGGGTCTATAGCAAAGCAACTTGTCCCTGCAGGCTTGTGGCCCATTTTAAATATCTGGATACTCTGCACTATCTAGTTATAAAAAACACTAAAATATATTTTCTAACTGGCAAACATGTGAAGACTTGAGTGAACAAATACAGGTTGAGCCAGAGTTGGGAGCCGGGTTTCATCTCTTTCAAACCAGTGTTTGCTGCACTTTTGACAGATAAGAGTTGCCCAACCAGCCATTTGCATGCCAGCACTGAAGTTTTTGCCACATCAAATTAACCATTTAATTAACATCATTTTGAACTTGGCTTTGTTCTAGACAACAGCATCTGCAAATTGAGAGTTGGTTGCATTCATATTTCTTGATTATAATAAGACATGTAACCATTGTGTCTATTTTCCAAAGCTCCCCTTTTACAATCAGGGGTATACCTTTGGGAAACACTGATGAGACGAGGCTTCGTGTAGAGAGAAACAAGCATCAAGACTGCATAATCATTCCTGATTATTTTCATTTTTGTCACAAAGTTCAAAGCTTGATTTCAGGAGACCCTAAAGTCCTTCTGAATTCCCATTTGAGAAGCTCTAAAAGTACACTGGTAATTTTTTATCTATTGAACAAATGAATGAAAAAGACCACCTATTGATTATTACCAAGAAATTACAATCTTGAAAAACGTATACAGGAACAACCTAATTCGCCAGATAACACTATGGCATAAGATGAAGTTTAATTTTGAAATCAAGTTTCAGCAAGTAGAGTATATGCTTTATTCACCAAATTCAGGGCAGCATTCATTCCCCAATGAATTCAATAACCTTTCAGGGGAAAAAAAATAAAAGGAAAATGTGAGTTCTTAATTTAGGAATGGGATGAAACACACTTTGCAAATTAACGAGCTTAAAGTATCAGGGAACACACCTGGTTACACTTGAAAGTTATCAAAATGCCTCCACTTTGCATATTTCACTTTAAAATATCCACAGTGTGTTCAGAAGCTTCTAATTACTTAAGATAAGCTGGAAGTTT
The DNA here is from genome assembly GCA_004024845.1 of Tonatia bakeri. Classification (NCBI taxonomy): domain Eukaryota; kingdom Metazoa; phylum Chordata; class Mammalia; order Chiroptera; family Phyllostomidae; genus Tonatia; species Tonatia bakeri. Next base: position 195,962 of record PVIA01000242.1, on the reverse strand, counting down.
TCATGTGTGTGATGAGAGTGTGTCAGCCTGGAAGACCAGCATGATCCGAAAGTTCTCAATTTTGTTGTTTATTGTTTCTTCCTCGTGTAATCCACTGCTCTGGAACAACAATTTTTCGGTTTGGAGTTTTCCATTCTCTACGAAAAATATTTGGATTTTCTGCTCTTATTTAGATGGTGTATGATATTACACCACCTAAATACAAGTGAATTCTAGATAACATGAATGTTCATCATAATTAAATATTTCCATACAATTTCAGTGATTTCTATTTGTGATTGTATGTCTTCTTTATTCAAAAGAATAAAACTTTGTTGCCTATTTTTAAACTAGTTTTTATTGAAAAACATAATGCAAATATGGATGCTGTATAAAATAAATACATAGTTTAGTAAATGTTCACTTCATGACTAGTTTGCCAAAATTTCAACTCCCCTTTCATATTCACTTTAGTGTACTGTTCTTTTTTTGGGGGGGGGTAACATTTTTTGTCATTTCAAGGGTAGATCTTAATTTTCAGCAACACTATTTTATCCACTTTGCAATGGTTTTTAAATGTTATATTGCTCTCTAACTTTATCGTTATCTTTTTCATGTTATTTTTTTCAGATAGTTTGTCTTAGACTTCCTTTAAAGTTTAAATGATGTGGCAAGACAGAGGTTTGGCTCTGGGGTTTGTAAAAAGGTGAACGCTCTAAAATAACCATGTTCTACTTTATAGCAATCATTTTTTTGCATCCCTTCAGTTTTTTTCTTCTTTTTGTCATCCAAGGTGCATCCAACATAAACCACAGGATTTTTGTCTCATTTTTTAAAATATGAATTTTAAGTGTCTTTTTACCTATAGGTGTCTTTCCATTCTTTTCCCCTGGTGCAAATGATTTTCTTTTTGTTAAAGAAAAGGGCTTTGGTTTCTTGTTGCTGTTGTTTTTGTCTTGTTGCCGTTTTATTTCAGAGCCAGATTTTGCCCATTTTGTCCAGGAGGTAGATTTACCCTATGTCTCTGCCCTCTGTATTCTGCACTGAATTTCTACTTTAGGATCTTGGTCAACCCAGGTTGCAATTTTCTCTTCTCTTTCTTTCTTTTCTTTTTCCTCTCCTTCTCTTTCTTCTTTTTCTCCTTCTTCTTCTTCTCCCCCTTCTCCTCCTTCTCCTTGTTCCTGACTGCTTCATAGATGGTGGTGCACTCTCCTTCTTCCATCAGAAGGTAAACACCGTCTGGGGGTTCTCTTCGTCGTGTTAACGATGTTGGTGCTCAGCGTCTGATGGATGAGATCAGTGTTTCTCCAACGTCTTCTTCGTTTCGCCTGACCCCCAGAGTCTTTTAGACATCATTTTCTTAATCAGCCTCTCCCCTCATGAAACTGTATTTTCTCAAACTTGGAGAGCCACAGTTCCTTCAAATATTCCAGAGTAGGCAAAAGTAGGTTTACAGTTATTTGTATGGAAAAAGACATGCAGGTTATGGTTATAAGAATAGCTTTATTAATGCAAAAGAATAAAACTGTTTCGCGTGCTCACAACTATAAAGCTACTTTTGCCAGCCCCTGTATTTCAGTACCATAATTCTTTTTCTTTCTAGACTCTGATGACATAAATGGTAGATTTTTTTGTTGTCTCTCATTCCTGAGGTTTTGGGGTCTGTTTTTCCCAATTATTTTTCTCTCTGTTGCTTGGATTGAATGATATCTACTGAGGCCTCTTCAAAATTCACTTTTCCCTCTTTCATCTCCATCCTGCCATTGAGTGTTTGCAGACAGTTTTTCATTTGAATTAATTTATTTTTCACACATAAAATTCCCTTTTGGTTCTTCTATATGGCTTCTATTATGTTGCTTCCACTTTCAATTATAATTTCTGTTTCAGGATTTTTTTGGTGATCACTTGTTCAAGTATTTCTAATAGCTGCTTAAAATCTTTTCCAGATAATTTTGACATTTGTGCCATCTCAGTGTTGGTATCTGTTGATTGCTATTTTCCTGTGAATTGAGATTTTCATGGTTCTTCATAAACTGAGTCACTGTGGGTTGAAGCCTGGATATGTGAACTCTGACACTGTAAGGCCCTGGGTGTTGCTTCCGTCCTATGAAGCATGTTGATATTTTTGATGTAGCAGACACTAGAGTTGCTTGGGTTGAGGTTGCAAGTTCCGACCCACCTTCTTCAGTCTGTGGTTTCATTTCGATTTGGAGAGTCTTTGCAGTGTTTTATTTTTACTTAGTTTTAAGAATCCTAATAACGATTCGATAAAGTAGGTATTATGACAGTCATTTTACAGATAAGAAAGATAGGTGTGAGTTCAGCCGATTACTAGCCCTGTGACACTGGACAAAATGCTCTCTGAACCTTGACTTCCTCACCTGGACAGTGGAGTTGATAATGCCTGTATCATTGGATCGTCTGTGGACCGAGTAAAATCTCATGTGATGAGCAGAGCACATTTTAAACACTAAAGAAATCCTAGACAGTCTTCTCATTGAAAAACATCAGTTTTACCAACTGAATGGGAGTTGATATCAGCAAACAACAGCTCTGGCAAGGGGCTAATATCCGAAATATATAAAGAACTCATACAACTCAACACCAAAAAATCCAATTAAAAATGGGCAAAGCATCTCAACAGATACCTCTCCCAAGAAGACCTACAAATGGCCCACAGATATATGAAAAGATGTTCAACTTCACTAGCTATTAAGGACATGCAAATAAAAACTACAATGAGATACCACGTCATACCTATTAGAATGGCTATTACCAACAAGATAGGTAATAACAACTGTTGAGGGGTTGTGGGAAAAAAGGAGCTCTTATTCGCTGCTGGTGGAAATACAGACTGGTACAGCCACTATGGAAAAAAGCATGGTGGTTCCTCAAAAAACTAAGAATAGAGTTACCATATGACCCAGGAACCCCTCTTCTGGGTATCTACATGAAAACTTGAATACATTTATTTGCAAAGATACACGCAGCCCTGCGTTCATTATGTCATTGTTCATGGTGGCCAAGAGGGGGCGACAACCAGAGCGTCCTTCGGCAGAGGACTGGATGGAGACGAAGTGGCACATATTCCCAGATAGCCTTAACTGAAGACCTTTATTAAACGGTGTATAGATTGTGCTAGTCTATAGATTATCTCTTCATTTTCTCATTGGTTTCTTTCATAGAGCAGAAATTTTTAATTTTCATCAAGTTTAATGAATCATTTATTTCTGCTATAGTTATTGTTTTTTGGGAGAATTTTGCTAAATTTTGCCAACATTAAGGGGACAAAGATTTTCTCCTCTGTCTTCTTCTAGAAAATTTGAAGTTTTAGCTTTTATATTCAGTCTATGATCCATTTTGAATGAACATTTTGGTATATGCTATAAGATTTGTATATGCTATCAGGTTGAGGTTCATTGTTCCCCCATTCTGATATCCAGTTGTTCCAATACCATTTGTTGAAAGAAATATATCCGTTCTTGTGGAATTACCTGGTATCATAGTGAAAATCAATTAATCATATTATATGTGAGTTTATTCCTAGATTCTATTGTTTCATTTATCAGTGTGTCTATCTTTAACCAAATACTCCATTTATTTTATTGTGATTGCTTTATAATAAGACTTAAAATAAGGTACTACAAGTCTTCTAAGTTTGTGGTTTCTTTTACAAAATTGTTTTGGTTATTTCAGATGGTTTTTCCATATGAATTTTAGAATCAGTTTTAGACCATAGTCACTGAGAAAAGTGAAACTCCTGGGGCCAGAACTGCGACTGCCCAGGCTGGCTGTCCACGAGCAACTGCTATACTGCGTTGTGTCCTAATGATTTGTTAAGGGTTTGTGCATCTGTGTTCAATTTTCTTCCTTTCAATGTCTTGGTCTAGTTTTTTGTATTAGGTAATACTGTTCATATAAAATGAGTTGAAAAGCGTTCTCCATTTTATTTTCTGGAAGAGTTTGTGTAGAACTGATATAATTTCTCAAAATATGGGGAAGAATTTAGCAGTGAATTCATTGGGCTCTGGAGTATTCTTTGTGGGGAGGTTAACCGAGCGATGATGTAGATACAGGGCTATTCATATAATCTATTCTTGTGGAGTAAACTTTCGTTATTTTTTTCTTTCAGAGGATTTGTCCATCTAAATTGTAAATCTAAATGATCAAATTCATCTAAATTGTCAAATTTATTGGGGCAAAGTTGTTCATAATATCTCCTTATTAGCCTTTTAATGTCTGTGGGGTCTATAGCGATGTCCTTTTTTTCATTCTTGCTATTTGTAATTTTTGGTGTTTTCTCTCATTAAAAAAAAAATAAGTCTACTCAGAGCTTTTAATTTTGTCATTCCTTTAAAAGAACCATTTTTTTGTTTCATTGATTTTTTTAAATAGTTTTTCAATGATTGGTTTTTGCTCTGTTGAGTTGTAGTCTATTCTTTGAAAGCATTGAAAGATTCCCAGGTGATTCTAATGTGCAGCCATGATTGGGAGGTGGGTTCTGTCTCCTTCCTGATTTTTTGTGCACTGTACTTACTTACAAACTGCAATGGCATGAGGAAGTCCCCAGCTACAGTTTTATTTACACACAGTTCAGCTCTATCCGGTTTGCTTCAGTGCCATTTTATAGCACTATCAGGATTTTGTAACTTCTTAATGAACTGACGCTCTTATCTTGTTTTAATATGAATTTCCATGATTGTTCATAAAGGTAAATATGAACAGAAACTTCCAGGCCATTCAGTTTACTCTTCTTTCAGTTGCCTGCTTGTGTTATTGAATAATTTTATCTGAAATTGTCAGAATTCTTTATATTTTGAGAGCTCTACTAGTCTCCCAGCCTGTGGTTTGTTTTTAACTTGACTAAAAATGTGAAGGCCTTTGTGTTTTAAGACTTTTAACTCTTCTGTTTGTAAAATCATCAAAATTTGAAATATTTTCCTAATGAATGGCACTGTTTTGGCTGGTTTAACAATTTTTTTCCTATGATGTTGTTATAAACACATCTGTTTTCTAAAAGTTTAGTTTTGTTTTTCACCTTTTCCATTTACTTCATTCAGAATTTAGTTTTATTTGCGTGTGAGATGAAGATCTAACTTCATATTTTTATATGAATAGCCAACTTAACCAAACCAGCAAAAATTTTTCCTTTCTAAAGCCAATTAACATGCCCTGGTGGGATGCTCAGTTGGTTAGAGCATCATGCACCGAGGACGCATTTTCGATCCTGGAACAGGGCACGTACAGGAGTCAACCAATGAAGGCACAAATAAGTGGAACAACAAATCGATGTTTCTCTCTCACACGCATCCCCTTCCACTCTTTGATGTGAAAAAAAATCAGTAAATAAAAAAAATTCAAAGCCAATTCACAGCATTATTGTAGCATTTACACTCCCAACAGGAATGAACAGGTTTTCCCCACAGCCTTGCCGACTCTTCCTCATCAGACACCTTCATTGTACGACAACTTGCAGGTGCAGGCATGCCACATTTTTAAAAGTTGCTTTTAAAATTATTACCACCTGATCCAGTCATTGTACTTCTGCATATGTACCCAAGAGAAGTGAAGGCAGGTTCTCAGAGAGACATTTGCACACGCCATGCTCACAGCAACAATCACAACAGTTCAAAGGTGGAAGCAGCCCAAGTGTGTACTGACAGATGAATGGACGAACAAAACACGTACACACAGTGGAATGTTATCCAGGCTTAAGAAGGAGGGGAATTCTGATACATGCTGCGACATGGATAAAACTTGAGGATGTAATGCTAAGTGAGTCCTAAGAAAACACTGTGATTCTGCATACATGAGGTACCTAAAATAGGCATATTTCAAGAGAGAGAGTAGTGGTCACCAGGAGCTGGGGGAGAGCTAAATGGAGCGTTGTTTAATGGGTATGGAGTTTGGTTATTGGTTGAAGAACAATGTGAATATACTTAACACTACTGAAATATACACTTTTTAATATACATTTTTAATATAACCCTTAAAACCATAAGGCCATGTATCAGCAAAGTGTACTACAAGTAAAAAACCAAGAAGAAGACAGACATGGGACTCACCCCTCTGACTTAGGAGAATGTTACTACCTTGTACTCAACAAGTATTGAAAATAAAGATGGTTCACTTTACTGTAAGGGCTAGCTACCGCATTTTGCCATGTATAATGCACACACACATTTTGGCCCAAACTTTCAGGAAAAAAATCTTTTGTTTTAATTTTTTAATTCAGTTACTTATTATATTTAGAAAAAACCTATCATGTTCTAGAGTATTATTTGACACACGGATATCTTTGTTGCTTTCTAAAGAAACACTTTTAATGCATAAGCATAATAAAAGAATTAAAACATTTACACAAATACGGAATTAGTATTACCCATGTGTAATGTGCACATGGGTAATACTAATTTTTCCCCTCACAAATTTGGCAAGAAGTGTGCATTATAGACAGCAAAATATGGTATCTATGAACAGTATCAAGCCAGATAACATTACAGCCCAAAGCCTGCCACAAAGCATTTGACAGTATATCTATGACCCTGAGCAAGACATTTACTCCTAAGCTTCGGTCTCTTTCTGTGGGTTGTTTTGAGTTTCAACATGGAATATGGTGAGAGAAAGTGCTATGTACCAAAGTACTATTAAGGTATTTTCTCAACTCAGTCATATAAGTAAATGGTCAGTGCACTACGTATTTGGAGAGGAACAACCAACTAGAGGTACACTTAGGTTTCCAACTTGGGAAATAAAAAAATATGGAAAAGTCTGCTGTTGAGGGACCACGGAATTGCATTGGCTTCACTGTTATGTCAACAAATGCCCCTTTTTTACATTTCAATACTGTCACTTGCCCAGCGTTTCTTGTTACCAACCTCCTTCCTGACAGCTGTCAGAATGTTCCATATTGGATTTCCGAGCCCAATTTTCAGGCTCCCGCTGAGACAGAACAGACACTATGCTCGGATGGGCTTTCTCACACTCAACTTCTCTTCTGTGCTGTTATTGGTTGCTTCACTTCCAGGACCCGCCCACAACTACCTCAATTCTGATTGGATGCCAATGTCCTTTTGTTATGGCAAGAGGTGGATCCCTGATTTTGGAGAGAGGACGATTGGGGGCACCAGGCAGCTAATGCGCACGCGTGCCCTCTTGAGTGGGGATTGGCGGGATGGGATGGGACTCCCGGCTCTGCGCACGCTCTGTGGGAGGAAAGGGTGGGGCTGCTGATGTCAATTGCTCCGAGAGTCCCAGCCTGAGGCATCCTCCAGATACCTGCCCTTCCCGGCCCCTCAAACGGCAGGTGAGGGCAGCCTTGGGCAGCAGAGGGCATGGCCCCGGGCCACTGGAGTTGCGGCCTCGGTACTGCCGAAGGCCCAGGGGGCGGGGCGGGCTGGACGCAGCTCGGCGCCCCGGGGGCCAGGAGGAGCGGCCTCGGGCCTGGGCGTCGGAGAGAAGGCTGAGACCTGGGCAGAACCCATGCGCAGCCTCTTTTTCTCATTTTCTCTTTACTGGGCCCAGAGCTTCGTTGGGGGTGGGGTGGGGTGCTGTCCGGGACGCGGATGTCCTGCTGCTTTTCCCCGCCGCTCCTGAGTCGAAGGCCGCTGTCCAGCACCCCGGCTATGAAATGAGGCTGCGGGAGGGGCGTTTGGGTGCGAGGGGACCTGGCCCCTCTGGACTTAGCTGTGGTTGCTCTGCCAAGCCCAGGAGGTCGGGGGAGAAGAGGCCGAGGCCAGGATGGAGGGCGGGGGCAAGTAAGAGGTACAGTAAGGGCTGGCCACATGCTTTTAGGCGCTGAAAGCAGCTCCCGGGTTGGTTTCTTCGTTTTCTTCTCTGAAGGGTACTGCTGAACAAGTTTTGGGGAGTTAGGATTGGAACCAAGAAAGAGGATACATTCCGGAAGGGCAGGGCTTTTGTTGTGCAGTGTATCCATTCTGATTCTATGACGTAACAATGTTAAGGACGTGCTATGCTCTGGTCCTCACACTGTATCCGTACCTGAGAATCCACAGCTATCTCTGTGTGTTCTGGGCGTGACCTCATGAAGCTCAATAAAGAGCCGTTTTCTGGGGATCTGGCTCCGCGTTCAGATCCCCGTTTGGCCAAACATTCCCTCAATTTGTGGGTTTATGTAATCAGAACAAGTTAGAATTTGAGCGGATCGTAACCAACCAACCATGCTGGCAGTTGATGCAGCTTGAAGGGAATGGAATTTGTTTTCAGTTGTTTAGTGGGAATATCAAAGGAATTTGATATCAAGAGTGGCAAAATGTTTGGCAAAATTAGCTCAGGGCTATATTAAAGTTTCTTCCATTGCCTAATGAAGAAAGAGGCTTTATAGTTAGACCTAGTTCAAATAATTGGTACAGACGTGGGCTCTAAAGTCTAAAACAAAATACATAGACTTTCTGATGGATTTTGCAATCTGGCACATGCTACAAATTCCAAATCTGTAAATTGTAGTGGTGTTCTGTTGGTCTGATGAATAATATATGAGGCATTTAGAACATGAATGCACAATGACATTAGTTTTTCGGTAACTGCTAGCATTGATCATTATCTTTAAAAAATAATCTTAGAATGTAAGTGGTATTTAATTATGTAGTTTTTATAACAAAAAAACTCATCATCTTCTTTCCCTTTTCTGTATCACCATTTGTAGGTATCCTTTGCTTACCCACTGGGTGTTTATTCTTAGAAACAGTAAAGCATATGAGAGCCGTACTTACTGGGTCACAAAATGTTCTTTTGAAAATCTTCTATTTCTGTGTGTGTTTATGTTTCTGATTTTTTCTTATTGCAGACCAGTCATCAAGGATTTTGCATCTGAGGCCCCAAAGTTTGTTACCCAAGATGATGAATGCCGACATGGACGGTGCGTTCTTTTCCTTTTGTATGTTCCTGGTTTTGTGGAGGCTTTTGCTTTGTAGAGCAATGGAAAGAGCAGAGAAGAATATTTAGAGTTTTGGATTTGGCTAATTTCCTTATTCATATCCCTTCTAGTTCTGGAAAGGAGTTAAGTGAGCTTCAGGTCCTTACTGTGAAATGAAATGCTGGCAAAACTCTGGTGTTTTTCTCTTCAGTGTGGGGACAGAACTTGCGACTTCACAGGCTCTTGTAGAAGTGAAGTTAGAGAACACAAACAGTTCGCAGATCTGTAAGTGCTACACGACACAAATGGTACCTAATGTTAATAGTAAATTTGAACCTTTTTATTACAGCAGTTGATGCTGAAAATCAGGTGGAACTGGAGGAAAAAACACGACTTATTAATCAAGTGTTGGAACTCCAACACACACTTGAAGGTTAGCTTGCATTTTGTAGTTTTCTTGAACAACATCAATTAATTGACATTGTAAGCTTTTGTGATGCTACATTTTTTTAGTGTGCACGGTTTTAAAAAGTATAAATTTCAAGTCCATTTCAGTATTTTTTCCCCTCCTGCCTATAGCTTTGGCTGGTGATTTTAAGGAACGGGTATTGTTCAATAAGAAAGCCAAATAATGTTCTTAAACCTCTGTCTTTATGGTGCAACTGATGCTGTTTAGAACGGGAGAGCCCCTCCGTTGTATTCCTAAGTTCACTTGAACTAACACCCTGTGTTAGCCTCAGAGAGTAAAAGTGAATTGATCTGAGTCTTACTGTCCAGACGCAGTGCATACAGTTTGTGCTAACACTGAAACATCTCTTGGTTTTTAATGCAAGTAAGAGGTTGTGGGGTTTTTGGGGGGCTTTTTTAATACTAGATTGAGTAGGTCATGTCACTGTAGTGGTGCCCCAGTTCACAGTGAATGTCACAGTTAATAAAAGCTGCTCTGGAAGGCTGTTACTTCCCTTTTACCTTTCAGAGCCAGGTCACACACATGGCCTCACACATTCTACCTCAGACACTCTGCCCAGACCCCCACCCCCACTGTGTTCTTTTAATAAGCTTCTACTGAGGGTTTTAGTTGCTGTTCCCTTCTGCTGGAATCTTTTCCCGGTAGTTATTTGCGTATCTGTAGGCTCATTCCCTAACTATGTTTCTGGTCCAACCACCTTGTCAAAATAGCTGTCCCTAACTGTACTATATAAAAGGCCAACTTCCCTTTTCCTTCCTATGACCCTTACTCTTTTTGCCTTCTCCCCGACCCCCATGTGGAGCCCCCCAGTGCACACGTGCTCACATGCACGGTGGAACATAAGCTCTTTGAGGGCAGGGGCCTTCTTTTTCAGTGCTGTTCCCTCTGGAACAGTGCCTGGCTCCAGAAGGCACCCAATACTCCGCTGTTACATGAATGAATGAATGGAGGGGATATTTTATTTGATCATCAGGAACTGCATCTTTTGAATTTCTTGCTAATGTAAAGCTATAAAATGTTCAGTTGTTTGGAAGAAGCCAGCTTTCTATACCCAGTATATGAATTCAGTTGTGTTCAGCTACCACATTTTCTTAAACATTTCTAATGAAGATCTTATGGTTTTACATTGGTAAGACATGAGCTCAAATTCACATTAAAAATGAAAGTCCGTAATTTTTTAAATAACCATTTTAAGAATTAAGTTGTCAACGTAAATGCTATTTACAAAGAACGACATTGAGTCTACATGAAATCTTGTTTCAGGAATTTTGGCTATCGACTTATACTGTTTACTTTGCCTTAACTTCCAAAGTGATCTGAATTTAAAAACTGCTAATTTAAGAATTATGTTCTCTCTCTTAAGAATAAATGTTAAGCATTTTATACTGTGGAATCACTGCTGTCATTTTATTGATAATGGACTTTTTTATTTTTAATATAGATCTCTCTGCAAGAGTAGATGCAGTTAAGGAAGAAAATCTGAAGCTAAAATCAGAAAACCAAGTTCTTGGACAATATATAGAAAACCTCATGTCGGCTTCTAGTGTTTTTCAAACAACTGACACAAAAAGCAAAAGAAAGTGAGGGATTGATGTCCCTTCTGTCTTACGGAATTGCTGCTGATCTTTTGTTTCTTTAAAACTTGGATAGATTCCAGAAGTTATAGTACCTTTGTTTGTGGCTTCATTGAATATTTATAAAGGTAATGTCGGATCTAGGCAAAATTAAGAACATAAGAGAGGACTTCCATGAGTTTGTGTATTATGTTAGTTTGTGAAAATGTAGACTTTATAATTAGAAATGCATATATTTATGAAACTTGATAAGGTTTTATTGAATTTGCTTTGATCTGTAGGTTTAGCACCATGTTTTATTTTAGCCAGAGTAGGACATACAAGAAAATAACATGTTGTGAAAAAGTGACCAAAATCATGTACTGAATGCACAGTTTTTTGTACCCTGTCTACCATCTTGTGCCTCTTCTGCATTTGCTTCTTCCTTCCCATTTCCCTTCCCCTGGAGGGAAAAATTGGTTTCACATTTGTAAGAGTAATTTTAGTAGTTAATCATTTATGAGAGTAACCTGAACTCTACTGTTGAAACTCAACCAAAAGTCAGGGCTTGTCATGTGTTACTCGGCCATGGGCCCACATTCTGGCATTTCAGTCAGTGGCAGACTGAGGCTGTGATGGGCAGTGCATTACTGTGCGGCCCAGTGTGCGTAGTGGGCACACCACCCTGCTTTGTCTAAGTGCACTCCATGATGTTTGCACAACTAAATTTCCCAACGACGCTTTTTTCAGAATGCATCCCGTCTGTTATTTAGCAGTGCATGACTGTGTTTAGTGCTGGGACTGAGACAGAACTGTTGGTTTCTCTTTTCTCAACTGAAAACAGAGGCTTAAAATGAATATTTTTTTCCTTGAAGCCGAATTGTCAAATTGGGAAAATTGTTGAAAACTTCCTTCTTACACAGAATAACTTGGTATCTGAAAAGGTGAGCTCTGTTTGTGCATATGTTTGAAATAGAGTGTTTTGAGGAAAAAATAGAAATAAGATGGAGAAAGCACTTGGTAAGTAGTAGTAACCAACTCCACAGGTTTTTGCTCCAGATCTGTGTTGTCTCTGGCACAGACTAGATCTTTAGGGGAAATGTATATGAAAGTGGATTAAGTTTGACTAACCTTGTAATAAACCACATCTACAGTGTTTGGTCTCAAAGTATATTTATAATACCCAGCAGATCAATTTTTGCAGAGTCCTTTGAGTATATCAGTATCAGAATCATGAATAAAATGGGAAAGTTCTACATGTTATACTAACTAATAATGTTCTCAGTATTTTATCTCACTACTTCTCCCAGTTTTCTGTAAGTGCAGCTACTTGGTTTGCAGTTACAGTCATTCTTTAACAGTTTTTTAAAATTAGTTTGTAGATTCCATTTGCTAAGGAAATTATCAGAAGTAATGTTAAAATGTTAAATATTAATAGAAAAGAGATTCAGTAACATAGCTTACAGTTATTAGGCTTGGGCTACTTTTAATCATGTAATAATATTTGTATTGATGTACAATTTGATGAATGACTTTAGCTGTATGACTATATAATCATACTGCAAAATATTTTGCATCCCTTTTGTGACCTAATTGACAAATGTTAAAAATTGTGTTGCAGTTTTGCTTTGCTGTTTAATAAAAAGCTGTTTCAGAAATGGTGTTGTGTTTTGGCATCATGGCGTGGCACAGTGGGGTGTCTAGGGTTGTTTGAAATCTGTCTTCCTTAAGTAACAGTTACTGGGTGTTTAGGGGAATAATAATTTTATTAAGACAAATGTCACAAATGTCATAGGATTATTACACATTAATTTAAAAAATAAAAGCAAGGAATTCAAAGAAAGATCCAAGATTTCCAGGGGAAAGGTATTGTACGTTTTAGGTTAGGCTAATCTCCCATAACGAGATATGTGACAGAGAGATAAATAATATAAAGTAATATAAACATTTCTCTCTTAACTAACGGTTCTGAGGTGAGTGCTACAAGCTAGCAGAAACTTGAAGATGTTCTGGCATTTTTAACCATATTTCCAAGTCACACTAATTATCACTTTTTTAAAAAGATTTTCTTTTAAATTTATTTTTACAGAGGGAAACACCAATGTGTGGTCGTCTCTCAAGTGTCCCCCCCAGTCAGAGACCTGGCCCCCAACCCAGGCATGTGCCCTGACTGGGAATTGAACTAGCAACCTTTTTATTTGCAGGCCGGCCCTCAATCCAGTGAGGCACAACAGCCAAGGTTAATTATCACCATTCTAATTTGTAGGAAAAGTGCATGGGGTACACATGCAAAGTTTTCAAAAAAGGCTACTAATTCTAGTAACGTGTCTTTCTAGAGCAATAATCAGTGGAGGCCAGGCTGTCTTTAAAAAAAAAATCAAGAAAAAGGAAGCTAGTTTAACTGGCCAAGTTAAAAAGTCTCTTAAAAGGCCAACTAAAATAAAAGCAAAATATATTTATTTTTCTCCTTTGTTAGAGAAGAGGACAAAATGTAAGTCATCTTAAAGTCAGAGTAGGGTGGTGAAAGGAAAAGCCATCTTGTTATTAGGAAGACTGTCCGTGGCACGGCTCAAGTACAGGAAGTAGCAGTAAGTTGGCAAAACTGGTTGCTCAGACTTTACCACTGCAAACTCTCGGAGTTTAACCAAATGTTAACATTAAAATGAATTGGCAACCAAGAAAGTAAAAAAAAGCTTTAGGGAAAAAATGTTCACATAGAGGATACCTGTCAGACCAGGTTTCAATAATCAAAGATAAATCTCCTGATGTAGTTTACTTTCAGAAACATTCTTATCTAGAATCATTCAGTATGTCTAGTTCATTTGGACATTCCAAATACGAAACAAGAAAGGGGATCTTTGCAAGATGTGCTGGATTAGTATTAAATAAATACAATGTATGGTTAACTACCTACATATTAAGATTGTCACCACCAATTTATGAAAGTTTGGAATACAGCAATAGAATAAAAAACTCATTTTCATTTTCAGTTCACTCTGAAATAAGAGTATGTTTGGCTTCCTTTAGTAGAAGGAGAATCTAGAGTCTCATTTTCCTTACACCTACACTCTAACTACTATTGGGAAGGGGGTTGTATGGGAACTTAGTTGGTGCTTGCCCCAAAATGGGCTGTGTATGTCCACGAAGGAATCCAAAATGGTACCCAGTGAATATGAAGTTCTCTGGATAGTATGAGAGTGGTTTTGTGGTCTCAAAGGTTTGGGTCACCTTCCAAAGGACCTGACCTGTTACCCAAACATAAGAACTTAAAACACTGTAAGTGGATCACCACAGCTCCACTTTGCCACCATGCTGTGACTGTCCGTAACTCCTGTAGTTTACAAAGAGAGCAAGAGATTGCTGATAGTTGCCAGTATCTGCCTTAGAGGCAGCTTTGAAGCTAGATGAGAGAACTGACTTTAAGTAGATTTGAATTGGCCAGGAAAAAAAAAGCAAGACAAAAATACAAAGCATGATATCTATTAGCCATTATAATTTCTTAATGATCAGGAAAATAATGTAAAGCCTCCCAATAATAACTTACCTATTAAAAAGGAAATGAAGAAAATATTTAAATGATATTCTCAAGAGCAATGTACACACAAGCAATGAGTAGAGTAAATGTTTTTGGCATAAAATAAAAGCTTGAAAAACCTGTTTTGATGAACCAAGTTCTTTGTGTTCAAATGTAAAATATGCTGCACTATTAACCAGTGATTCTGTGAATGACACTCCGACATTTCTGTTTTGTTAACTTGTCTGCCAAGGAAGCACCTCCTTAAAGGAATCTGTAATTTCAGGGAACAGACTAACGGTAATTGGACACCAGCTAGGTAAACGTGGTCACATACAACACCTTGTTGGTAGAACAACCACACAGAAACTTTATTGCACTTAGCTCTGTATGACAGAACACACTCATTTTTATTGTGGAACCACCAGTTATATCGCAGTGTAGCCGTTTAAGGGGGAATCCCAATAACTGGTTTTTCCAATAGCAGGGAAGCTACTGAGTATTATTTTGCTCTGTACAAACTGAAACTTTCTCCAAACTATTAAAACTGTGTAACTTCTAATGATATTAATCTCATAAATCTCATATGTAACGTGCCACTTTTTTTTTATTCTAAATTCGAAGACCAGGTAACTTCAAAGGTTTTTTCCCCTGAAAAGACTGAATGGATGTCTGAAAGAATAACATATTAGATGTAGAGACAGGACGTGCAGGTAGATTCAAGTCCAGCTCTGGCACTCCGATCTTAGGAGTGCCGAGTTTCTGTCAGGAAGTAGAAACACTTAAATACAGTCACTCCTTCCGCGCTCTTCTCCTGCGTACGGCCTTCACTGGCCCGTCTCCGGATCCCGTGCCCTCGTCTGCTTCCTTCATCTAAAGAATGAGAATTGTGAAAACGTTTCTTTTCACAGTGTGGAAACACATAGCAGTAAAAAATATATTTCCTATTCTCTAAAATACATGTTCTAACAATCAAATGCTATATCATATATGTCCTGTTACTTCATGCATTGACTTCATGTGTATGTAAATTGATGCTTTAATTTACTGATCTCTTGGCATGATTACTTTTTAGAAGAACTCTGCCTATGAAATATGTATCTGACAAGGAATACTGCTAACAACTCGATTCATGGTTTTATGATTTAGAACTCAATCTCAATGTAGTAGTTCAAGTTTCTATGATATTTTCATTGTGGGATATTAAGCACTAACTAGTCATCACATCACTTCTTTAAGCAATGGACTGCTGAAGTGGTTTTACAGAGGCTTTTTCAGAGTTTCTGGCACATGGTACTTTGAGAGAACTTAGGAGAGAGGAGAGGGAAACATCACATTTATGGTTTGGGTTTTCCTTTTAATTCTTATTTGTCTAGAATAAGCATTTACACATAAATTAAACCTGTGTAACAATATAAAATAATGAAGTTATTACATATTATTATACAAAAGAGTTATAATTATTTCTCAAGGTTATAGTATACAAAATTGACTTGTTTTAGCTCACTAACAAAGGTATACAAGGAAACCAAAAGCCTGGAAGATGGAATTGAGATATTTTTAAAGGTACACAAAGTGTTTGTGAGGCAAATGTGACTAGAATACACATTCAAGTGAATCACTGCAAGCACTATTATTTGGAGGATACTGACAGCTGAAACAATGACTGTGTAAAACTCTGTTCTGGAAGAAACCCTCTTCACTCAGCCCCCTCTGACACAGCTACATGTACTAGCTGAAGCTCCCCAAGCCCCTCTATAACCTCATGAGGCAGTTACGACCACTAACCACCTGTATGTTCTGAACGAGTTTAGAAAATAAGTAATAACAACAACAAAAAACCCCACATTTATGTGGGAGATTTCTTCACACAGACAAAATAGAAAGCATATTTCCCCCTGTGCGCCAGGCCAGGCCAGGCCAACGGCACTGCCACCCTCCCTAAGCTGAGGTGATGAGAGTGCTGACCCGGGAGCGGGAGTGGGAGTGGGAGCCGGAGTGGGGCGCGTCCACAGCTCTTCCAGGGCAAGGGAGGTGGGAGGACAGGCTTTCCGTAGAAGCTGCACCAAACGAGAAGGCTCTGGTTCTCGATGATACCCGGACGTTTCTGATCCCACAGTAACTGACTCAACAAAGGCACTGTGGAAGTTCTATTAACATACCAGGATATACAAAGGGGTGGACCTAGCCAGTTAATGGGAAAAGCAATTTACTAAAGGTTTGAGAAAAACACCACGACAGGCACACAGTACTCAACTATCCAATACATGAAATATTTCAGAATGTGAAATGTAAGTTACTGAGTCAATGAGAATGCTTTTATGATGGCTGTTAAGAAAACTGTAATAAACACAATTACCTTGTAAATATTCAAATGGTATTTATTACACCTTTCAACAGAATACTTTAATGACAAAGTCATAATTTTTTATAGATGCAGCTCTCTCTTTATACTGTTTCATTACTTTATACTGTTTATTAAGTGTGGAGGCTCTTATGGAAGCTGAGAGAGATACGGCCAAAATACCCTTCACAAAGCAGCTTGCTGCTTTTATTGAAGTAAGTTTTTGGCCAACGATCAGACACAGAAAGGGGTTTATCTTCTGTTAAGAACTGCTTACCTCATCCTCTGATCCAGACTTGTTTGATTTATTGCCTTCTTCTTGCCCTTCTATGATTTCGATTTCTTCTTCACTCTTCTCCTCAGGTTCGCCTTCTTCCTCTGGAACACAGATTTCATTAAAGGCAAAGACTCGATGGATTAGAGTTTCACTATTGACAAGTATTGAACACAACGAGGGGGATTTATTTAAATTCCAATGTTTAAAAGCAATCTCTTCTATTAGAAATTTTTTTAAAGATTAATTACGAATACTCATTATTTTACATTTTATAAATAAATCATATTTGAAGAAAGGGACAGGTTTAGAGAATTCTTAAGCATTCAGTCTGTATGTAACATGAAAACCCAAGAATCTGTGTGTTTACGAGGTCTGTTCAGAAGGTATCCGGCCATGTGCTATGAAAAAGAGAGACCCTGAAGATACAAGGAACAAGAAACATGGTACATAGGACAGTGACATCTCAGTCCCTTCAAAGGAGGCATCTTAGGATCTCACACAGTTCTCCCAATCACTATCAGCTGCCCTGTTGTATTTTCCTGAATCTCATCAACAGTCTGAAATCTCTTCCCTTTCAAAGGTCAATTTAGTTTTAGGAAAAGCCAGAAGTCACAGGGCGCCAAATCTGGGCTATAGTGGGGCTGAGTCATCTGGGTAATTTGTTATTTTGCCAAAAAACTCTGCAGCAGACGTGATGTGTGAGCGGGTGCACTGTGCTGATGAAGGTGCCCATAGGTGCAGCCTTCTGAATCATCCCAATAATTTCCACAGAGAAAGGTTCAAGTTTAAGGTAAAATTTAATGCAGATTCATTGCTCTACTCGCTCAGTCATTTAGAACGTGATGGCCACACAGTGCACATGCTCACTCAATGGTGTCTACTGTCCCCACTGAGTAGTACAGTGAAGTACTGTACTACTGTCATCATGTGCATTCCAGTCCACTGTCTTTGGCTGCCAGGTTACATCGATGTTGTGTAAACCGTTCTCTTGTTATTTTAACAAGGGCTGGACTTTTTCCAGACAGATCTTGCGTATACGTACAAATACATATGTAAATATACTTATGTACTCGTGGTTTTTAAATCAATTGTTTCATCAACTCAATTTAAAAACAGTGTTCAATTTAAGTTGCAAAGAGCTCAATCTGGATCTTGGATCTTGGCGTGGGACACCTGGCAGCCGTTACCGGTTTCACATCTTCCCAGATGTGCATGAGGTCTTGGTGGAGTCACCCGAGGCCTCCGTTCTTCGTTTCTAACATCCTCAGGAGTTTAGTACAGGAGGGAAGGGGATATAACGACCCTGCAATCCTTTCAGGAGATCCAGCCACTTATTTGATAGGACACACTCTCCAGTAAACAGCAGCCACCAGAAGACTTGGTATCGCTGCAGTCACCTGCCTTACACCCATTTCCCACGTGCAGGGGTTGTGTGCAGGGGCTGCTCATCGCATCCAGTCTCGGAGGCGAGAAAAGCCCGTGCAGAAACCTAGGCTCGTATGCAGCTGAACAATATTTAAGCATCTTTCTTCCTAGAAGACAGAAACTATGAATAGGGTGATGGCTGCTCAGGACCCAACACCCTGGCAGAGACCATTACTCCTCTTTGCGACAGTCAGCATCTGTGGGGATTCAGAGGCTATACCTGACAGCAAGTGCAAGAGAGAGTGTTTACCAGGTGATCTCCTGTTTTTACGAGCTTTGCCCAGGGTCTCCATTACAAATCACTATTACTGTCGTACCTTTGTCAACAATTTCACCGTCACTTTGCTGCTTTTCCTCTCCCAAGTCGACCGGCTTCTCCAGGGCCGCTTTCTCTTCAGTCACTCCTTGCTCTAGCGCTCCCTTTGTCTGTGGCTTCCATGTGTCAGTTTTCTTATACGCTGCGTCTTCGTATTTTTTCTGTGGTAGTGTATAACATAAACTATTTTTACTAAAAGCAAAGCACTATTTGTTAAAAAGTTTTTTTCAATAACTGACATTATACACAATAAAAAATTGTGCAAAATTTAGTTTATTTCTTTTAAGAACCATCTGCTCAATTCAAAGAACTCTTAAACACTAAAAGTTTTTTTTTAAGTTGAAGGAAGTTCATTTTACTTACCTTTACTTTCCTCGGCCAACAATATGAAGTAATCAATGCTACCGGGAGCCCCACTATCACAAGATAAAGGAGCCACAGCCAAGGATGCTCCTCAGCAGCGGCCTTCAGCTGTGCAAATACTCCAGGCTGTTGACAAAACACACAGTGAGATGCAGCTCCGATTTCACCAACCTTCATTAGGAACCACAGCCCTACCCAAAAAACTACTTATCTTGGCATTTTATATGAAGGAGTATGAACTTGTTCAGCTAAAAAATACTTCATTTTCTTATCTTACACTTTGTGAAGTTTAGACTTTTTAATTATTAGCATGTGCTATTAGAGACTTTGTATGTAGAAACCACTAACCTACTAGCAAGAATAATGACAATCTTCTTTTTTGGCAAATTTCAGGATATGATTAGTGTTAAATTAAAAAAAATTATTGATTGATTTTAGAGAGAAGAGAGGAAGGAAGAAAGAGAGAGAAGCATCACTTTGTGTTCCACTTATTTATGCATTTATTGATTGATTCTTGTATCTTCCCTGGCTAGGGATTGAACCCCAAACCTCGGCACATTAGGAAGACGATCTAACCAACTGCGCTACCCGGCCAGGACACAATTGGTCTTCATGGACATATGCAAGGTGGCACAAAAGCAGGTTTACCATTGTGAGTTTGTGAAACACAGAGTTTATTCTTGAATTACTACTTATTAATTATTGTATTACTTTCTGTACGACAACTGTGAACCTACTTTGCCCCACCCTGTATTATCTGGTTCGTTTAGAAGTATACAACTCTCTGGTAACTTATTCTGCACTTTTAAAGGATTATTAGTAAAATCAACTTGAGAATTATTACTACCACTTCAGCCTGGAACTGACAAGGTGACAAAGACTTGTAGACAAAGACCACAAGTACAAGTATTAAGTAGTCTCATTTCTATAAACAGCAGGTAATTCCTTGTAGCTATCATAATTTAAAGAATGAAATGAAGACTTACAAATACATACATAGTTCATTATACGGTTTATAATGAAGTTGTATCATAATACAGTAAAACTAAATATTGTTTACATAAATTTAAGGACATTTCTTTGACACTTAGTAGTTATCACATGCTTGTTTACCCTTTAAAGGGTAACCTGAGTAACTAACCAGGACCAAGTCCTATTATTACTACATGGTCAGCACCGTACCTCATTAGCAGTCGCTATCATTCTTTTTATGCCCCAACCATCTGCAGCCCAGCGATCTGCTACTTCCTTTTCTGAACAGATAATAAAATTATCAAAGTAGATATCAGAAGTCATAGACCAAAGCTCTAAACCAAGAGCAGAGAAAGAAGTCAGAAGAAATGGATGATCATCTTCAAAATAATCTGGATTAGGAATTTTTCGAGGACTCCAGACTCCCTGGAAAACAAATAATTTGAAAACATTTTCAAATAAAATAATTTCATTATAAATGTTACTGAAGAAGTATAATAGTTGTTGAATGAAATCAACTGTAGTAACGGGAGAAAAAAAAGCTTTGATATTAATTCATTGGTAAATCACTGGAAATATTTTTCTTATTCTGTACAATACATGATGTTCTTATAAATAATACTGACTTCAAACTCTGTAAAAAAAGGCAAAATGAAAATCCAATACACACAGAAACTTGAGTAATTAAGTTTCACAAGTAATACTATTTTAGACAAGTTTTTTATATTAGTAAAGTGACTTAAGGTAAGATATTATTAAAATTGACCAAATGGAGCCACTCCTTTTAACACAGGCCCATGACAGGCCTCCTTGATCAGTCCGGGCTGAACTTCAGAATAAGTACCCAACACAGAAGCTCCATTAGCCCTGAAATGATTAAATGCAACCCAGTCAAACAAATTCCATAGTACGATCACTCACTGATTCGCTCTGCCGTCATATATCCCTATTCTGTGCCAGGCACTATGCCAGAGCCGGGACACAAGTGACAGACACGGCTCTTGGATTACAGAGTTTAAAGTCTAATGAAGGAGACAGACATTAAAGAAGGGAGTTACCCAAATAAACATTTTGTGATAAATGCTATGGAGAAAATGTCAATGAATGACTAGGTAGAAACATGGGGTTAAGTGGATAATGTAGGGACTTCTACAAAAATCTAGGTGTACTCAAAACATATCTGATTCATGTCAGAAAAAAATCCAAATTTCTATAACACCAGAAAGTACGCAAAACAGGCAGTCAGTCCTCTTGATCAGAACTCGTTTCTTATATTCATTTCTAAAGTAGAATTTCATTCCACCATGACCATCAATTATTAGGGAAAAGTACAGTATGCAGTGACTGATCTCTGGTTCTCACATTTATTCTCCAGAAATATTACAGAATGCCTTACTCTACAAACACAAATTAGTTAAGTCTATCTTCTTTGGCTTTTCAAGATAGCCAGGGCACACCATTACAAATCAATTTTCTAAAGTGAACACTATCGATAACTAGATATATAATAGAATAGCGTAACATCTCTGACTCCACAGTGGGGCTGGAACGAATTACCTGGTAGTTAGGGTTATCTATCATTGGAGGTCTCCACACTCCCTTGTATTTTGGGTTGTCGATCATGGGAGGACTCCACTCACCACACCCAACCTCGCATGCTGGGTTAGGAATACGAGGCGCCTCCCATTCTCCATCCATGTCTTCGTTCCTTAGGGCATCAGAGCAGAGCAAATGTAATAACCTCGACACTCTCCTCTCAGCCACACACACAGGCAGCAAACAGCAAGTAAGAAACAAGATATTGACCTCTGGAGATGCAGAATGCTTACCAGTCCTCAGGTTTTTCAGCACTAGGATCAGGAATAAACTTTGGTTCATCGTCAAGCCAGCCATCAGGTTTAACAACACTTAAATCTTCTATTTGGGCAGGTTCATTTTCATCCCTGTAAACACAGCATTTTACATAAGTTATTCAAATTACCCAAACGCACATCACAAACTTCAGAAGGCACCAAAGGTGCTCCCCACATCCCTGGGCCCCATCTTTCACTGCCCTGCCCCTCTGCTAGCTGGCCCATGTCTCTGGACGCTGTCCCATTGTGCTCCACGCTTGCGCACACATGTATATTCTTTTCTCAGATACAAACAGCATTCTGAACAAAGTGTATTACATGTCGTTTTAGTCTCTTAAAAACGCAGTCATTTGCCAACCAATGCGCACTGGGTGTTGACTCTGTGTGGAGGCTGCTCTAGGGGCCTGTTCCAGACACACGTGTCTGCTTCGTGCTCCGTGACAGCTGTGCTGGCTTCTGTTTTGTGGATATAGCATCGCATACTTAACCTACCTATTCTTGAGGGACATTTACTGTTCCCCAAAGTCACTATTATAAACAATGGTTTAATGAGTATCCTGGAATATATTGGAAATTAGTAAGAAATTAGCCCTCTATCAGGTATATGAATTTAAAATGTTTTTCCAGTTTCTCATGTATTTTAAATTATAGTTGTTGGAGGGAATTTTTCTGTTTTTTTTTTTTTTTAAATCATTGTTCAAGTACAATTGTCTCCATTTTCACCCCACCATGCCCCCTGCCCCACCCATCCCTGCCTCTCACCCTTGAACCTACCCCCTTTGGCTTTGTCCGTGTGTCCTTTATACATGTTCCTTGATGACTCTTCCTCTATTTTCCCCATTACCCCTTACCACCTGGAGGGTTTTTTTTTTTGCCATATACAAATCATTTATTTTAATGTAACCAAATTTTGTTAATATTTTCGTTTATAAGTTTTTCATTTTATTTCATATCTGGAAAGGTCTTCCTTACTCTAATATTTCTAAACTCTATATTTAATGTTAGTAATTTTATATTTTCATTTAAAAATAATAGTAACTTATAAAATACATAAACATAATCATAGTGTGTACTGAATAGAGCTACTAATATAATGTTCATCTTTATAGAAAAGTAGAAATTTTAAGCAAGAGGCTACATTATGACTTTCCAAACAAAACTTAAGTTAACCAAATAAATCAAAACCACTCTTCAAATGTAAACATGCATACTTGCCTGAAACCAATGTGGTCTTGAGTTTCTGAGGGCTCAGAGGAAGCAGAGTTTAACATTTAAGGGAATATTTCTTTTAGCACTTACATACACACACACACACACGCAAACTTCTAATGTGTATCACCAGTCAGAACGGGGTTTCTACATGCAGTGTCTCTCATTTAATGGCAAACTTATTTCCCAGCATTACACTTTATGGGAAAAAATATAAGGCAATGTTAGAAAACCCACAAGAGGGATAGGGCCCTACCTTTTCTGATAGTATTAATTCATAAAGTGATACACCAATAAGCAACATTTTTATTGTTTAGAAAACCGTACTGTTTTTCCTGCTGTGAACGAGTTACTTCCCTATTATACTATTTGCCTGGAAGCAAAGGCTGTAAGAGAGTTAATAACACTTCTGGTCCTAGAAGCAACACTCTGTGTGCTGAAGAGGTAGTAACCTCAATGTTTACACACAAACGAGAACTTGAAGAAATGGGAATAAATACTTGTCAACATGAAGCACAGAGAGAAAAAATGGTTTTAAAAAATGAGCCAATCCTCAGTGATCTTTGGGATAATACAAAGCATTCCAGCATACATTAAGTGGTACCCCCCCCAAAAAGATGGGGAGGATAATATAAATATTTAAAGAAATAGCCCTGGCTAGTATGGCTCAGTGGATTGAGTGCTGCCCTGCAAACAAAAGAGTTGCCAGTTCGATTCCCAGTCAGGGCAAATCCTGGGTTGTGGGCCAGGTCCCCAAGTAGAGAACGTGCAAGAGGCAACCACACACTGATGTTTCTCTCCCTCTCTTATTCCCCTAAAAATAAATAAATAAAATCTTTAAAAATATATATTCAAAGAAAAGGCCAAATGTTACCCAAATTTGATTCGAACTATAAAGCAATATTCCAAAAAAGCTCAAGGAACCCAAAGCAAGAATCTCTCACACACACACACACACACACACACAAATTATATCAAGGCACAACAAAACCCAACGGTTGAAAACCAGTAACAGTTGATTTTAAGACCCAACAGAAAGAAGACACATCAGCATAGGAGGAGGAGGGTGGGCCAGCAGCCGACCTCTCGTCGGAAGCGACTCGAGCCCCAAGACACGACGCGCCTGTTGCACAACAGCTATCGACCTGCATCCAAAGTGAAAGCATCCTTGAAAACTGAGGGCAAAGTAGTTTTCAGACACGTGAAAGTTGAGGAAATCGGTGACAGCAGACACACATTACAATGTGTTAAGAGAAGTGTATCAGGCAAAAGAAGAACCGTCGGAGATGGAAACTTATACCTCACTAAAGAACAGAGTACTGGAAACGGTCACTATATGGGAAACTAAAGGACGTTTTCCTTCCCAACTCTGACAAGCAGACACTGAGTGAGGAACGAGCGTGTGTGGCCTTCCCGGCGTCTACAGAAGTGAACATATGACAACAGCACGAAGGCCGGGAGGGGATGTTTGCCTGGACAGGAAGAGGCATACAACACTATCTGAAAGCAAACCAGAGTGGAAGCTAAGAAGCCAACAGAAGGGAAAAAACAGAAGACTAAAATAAAATAAAGTAGCTCAATCCAAAAGAAGTCAGGAATAATTTTTCATAAAGGACATAGAATACATGGGACAAAGAAAAAACAAGACTGAGACTCACGACGAGTTTACACCCAACCACACCAACGATTACTGTGACTGCAAGGAGCACCACTACAGGTGACTGAAGAAGCACCACTGTAGGTGACAGGGGTCGGAAACAGAAGCTGCACACAGCCGGTGGGCCTGACTACATGTCAGGTGATAGTCTACGAAAGACA
This sequence comes from Tonatia bakeri, assembly GCA_004024845.1. Classification (NCBI taxonomy): domain Eukaryota; kingdom Metazoa; phylum Chordata; class Mammalia; order Chiroptera; family Phyllostomidae; genus Tonatia; species Tonatia bakeri. Next base: position 170,995 of record PVIA01000242.1, on the reverse strand, counting down.
AGGCTGGAGGGACCCAAGTCAGAATAGCAGCTGCTCCCGGGGGAAGTGGGGAGGTGGAGACTGATCACAAAAGGACAGGAAGGCCTTCACTGGATGATGTCAGTATGCTGTATCCTGACCGCGGTGGTGGCTACACCATCACCTATGTTGGTCATTTTAGGACTGTATGTAAAACATAGGGATTTAACTGTATGAAATTATACCTCACACATATGACGGAAAAAGTGCAATTAGAATTCAGCAAATATATGAAGGATAATACTTGCTGACATAATGGATTATAAGGTTAGTCCAACATTAGAGAATTAATCAATATAATTTACAACACTAAGAAAATTAAGGAGGAAATCTATATGGGCATCTCAACAGATGCACAAAAAGCATTTTACAAAATCCAACACTCAATCATGGAAAACAAACCTCTTAGTAAACCAAGAACAGAGTTTTATAAATTCATACTTAGTATTCACACCACTCCATGAGTCACTCCTAGATCCCCAACTCTTAGGAACTAGATGAGTTAACATTTCTTGTCTTTAGCAGCTACTTTTAGGTAATTTGTTACACAGCAATAGATAACTAGTGAGTCGGGTCAAATACAAAAAAAGAGATAATATACTTAGCGAGACCAAAAGTTACCCAATCAGCAGGAAAAATTATAAAGTTCTTAGAAATAAAGGTAAGATCTTCACGGAGAAATTACAAGACATATTTGAAGACAAAGAAAACCTCCGTAAATAGAGAGACATACAGGTGTCTCTCACCACCAAAAATCAAGGTATGGGAGCTCAGGGCCTGAGTACCTTTCTCTTAGGGAAAATACTCATTATCCTGAAGAATAAAAATGACACAAATACTCAGCTAGCAAAAAAAATTACAGTTAAGCGAACTGGTATGAGTGAGTCCTATATAGTTTTATATGACATTGGAGACATGCCTATTTCAGTGCGAATGGACAAGACAGCAGCTGTGTAAAACGTGCACACACACATTAGAGATTAGACCAGAAATTTAAGTGTTGGTCGTTTAGAGTACGTATTCCCCCCGCCCCGCCACAGCACTGAAAGCACAAAAATAAAAATACATTGAAAAAAGGAACAAAATTAAAATATTAAATTAAAAATTAAGATAATTAAAAAGCATGGAAGTGCAAGTTCCATTTTAGGAAAGTATTTCACCCAAAATAATCAAAATAAGTAGTTCTGATGTTTACAAGAATATAGTTCGTTAATAGTAAACTTTACTTATATGTTTTGTATCATTCCTTAATTGTGCCAAATCATACTTCACTACTGCATGCTTTGCCTACCAGTCGTCTGGTTTGATGGCGGAAGGATCAGGGATCTTGGCTCTTTCGTCCCATTCATCTGGCTTCTCGTCACTTAGGTCTTCGATTTCTGTGGGAGGATTGACAGGAGGGGCCACGTCCTCCAGCAGGCTTCCTTTGTTTACAACTGTTTGATCAATTAGGACTTCAAATGTGTCATCTGGATTCATCACTAAAGACCAATTTAAATATATTATAGTTATACTGACAGACATTCCAAAATCTTCTAAATAATAAACTACCCTAAACTTCACAGTTAAAATTTTCTTTCAACCAGAAATAGAGGAGGCACCAACATATTAAATCAAAATATGCTGAAATCACTAGATTTAGTGCTTTCTAAAATCAAAAATAAAATTTTAAGTAATAATTTAATAAAATACTCTATTACTTCTCAAATAAAAAATATCGAAAAGCTAGCTCAGTTTGGGACTCACATAACTCATCAGCTTTACTCTTTTTACAGTTACAGAAAACAACCCAATCTTCTTCAGTATTTTAAAATAACTTTTTGAAACAATCTGAAACCTTCAAAGTTGCACGTATACTACAAAAAAATTTAGTTTCTTCCTGAACCACCTGAGAGTAAGTTACTGACCTCACAGACGCCATTCTTGAATGTTTTAATGTGTATTAAACACAGTCATTCTCCTACAATCTCAGAAATTAACATCAATACATCACTATCATTTCCTAGAAATGCTTAAAGTGCACTGGCATTTCAAATCTAATGACTCACAGACTGTTTAAAATATCTCAAGGATGACTGAAATTATTCAAGCTTATACTTATTAGTATGTTGAGGTTAATTCTAGCTCTCTAGAAAGTCCTCATGCCAAAAATTTCATAAAGAACTCCCTTATCCTTTGTAATGACAAGAGAGAAGCTTTCTCCTCCTGTCAACACGGAAGAGGGTCACTTCTAAATCTGTATCTTTGGAAAGAATGACAGACGAAAATGGCTGCCTAACATTTGCTTTCAATAAGCTAAGGAAGCAGGAGCTGCCAACGAATGTCAGAACTGTCCTGACCCATCCAGGTAAACAGGCTCCCACGTCCTGAAGAAACGGTGCTGACAGCTGACGTCACACCAGTCTCCAGAGGCTGCAGTCACAGCAGTGCCAAATTCCACCAAAATCAAAAGCTCACATACAAGCTCCAATAGTGCAAGCCAACACTCCACATTTTCTCCTCTTTTTCTCCATATTTCTTCTTCTACTAACAGCTGAAATTACAACACGATGTTATTACAACAGAGGGGAAAGGTCAAGCTAAGCGTAAGACCTTACGTGCCAAAGCGCACTAAGTAGATCCTCCCTAATTCAAAGAAGGGATTTCTCAAAATCTTGAAAAGAATGTTTTCTGAACAAATTTTGGAACTGAAATGGATTTTTTAAAATTACAGGTAAAATAGAAAAGCACACAACAAATAGGCATATATGAAAAAAATCTTTGTCCACAAAAAAAGATTCCACACAGAAAGCTCTATTAAACACTTTCAATGAGTCTACTATTAAAAGCACTGGATTATAAAGTTATTTAAGGTACTCTGTTAGGTGCTTAGCACAATCACAGAATAAACGCTATAAAAATATAATTTTATTACAGAGATTTTTTTTTTAAGAAAAAAGTCACTCAATCCAGCACAACAAAGCTTTCCTGTTGAGTAGTAAAAAAAGCAAATGTTTAAGAGTCAGGCTTAAATTTCAGTTGCAGTCCTGCCAGCTACTGCTGCCTCCCAGAACAAGTGACTTAAGCCAAGTGAAGGCAAAACAGAAACTGCCTACCTCACATAATGGCTCTGAACAACATATCCAGCATAGAGCACAGCATATTAGGAGATAATTAATGACAATTAGTTTTTTTTTCTAGTCTTCTATACGCTTGCATACTTTGCCTAGTGGCCCTCATGATTTGCCTCCAATTTGAATCGTATTTTCTTTCTCCATTTTAATATTATACGTATTTCTTTCCTGGTGCTAAACATCTCACAGTTAACATTTTGTATTGTTATAGAAAACTCCTACTGGAATACCTGGGCTACTTCTAATTTATAGTATTATATTTTCACACAGAGGTCATTTGGATAAATTCCTAAAAGTGGAATTGTGGTTTCGAAGGACATAAACCTCTTATGACTTTTAATACATACTACCAAGTTGCTTCTGACCAGGTTTGTATAGTAAAGTCTGATTAAATTCATTTGTCCTATTTTAGTTATACTTTCAGAGAATTTCTACAATTTACATTCCCCAAAATGTCCAGTACTATTTTTCAGTTTCATATACGGTCTTTGTTGTCAATGCTGACATTGAAAATGAAACTGGTCATTGCCTTGGCAGACCAAATGGGTATTTCTGCACCTGCAGCCCTTGGGAAGAAAGCTGTGACCCTATGTAATCCTGGGTGGACCACAGCTGTACAACCACATGTGTGTGGGAGAAGGAGAAACAACCCCGTATAATGCTCTGCCCTTCCACGTCTATGTAAATTCCTACTTACATCAAGTGAAGCAAAGAAGGTTAATACATGGTAGCTCAATGCTTTCCTTTCCAAAGTTCAAATACAGCCACAGCCATCATGAGGTAGGCCCTAAGGTTCATCACAACTGCCCGTGGGACGAAGCCCAAGCTTCTCAGCATGCCCTCACAGCCTTCTTCCTCTTCCGTCTTACTTCCCGTTGTCTACTCTTCCAGCACCGCTGATGTCACAGTGTCGTCCAAAGTACCTTTCACCTCCTGCCTTCCACATTCTACCTACACTTCGAAACCAGTTCAACTACAGTCTCCTTTATCACCAGGTCTTCCCGGGGTCACCAAACTGGAGGTGACATTGAACTCTTGGCAGTACCTCACCTGTGCCTCTCAAATGGTATTTTTACTTTCTACCTACACTAGAATGATGTCTGTCTCATTTTCCTAAAAAGATAAGCTCCTTAAGGGCAGAACCCATGTTTGTTTCTCCCAAAGCCCTTGCCGTGACTGCATCAGTGGTCAGCAAACACTGCTGAGTGGGTGAATGAATGAAAAGGACATACCGAGAGTATACAGATGAGTCTTCCTGTCTGTGAAGAACTTTTTAAGGTCTGCTTCTGGAGGTTTGGCGTGCTTCTCTTCAAAAGCTCCCGTTTTGGGATGTTTATGTCTGAAGATAAAATGAAGTTTATAATCTTCTCCACATTTATCTGGTCCAAACATAATGGTATAAGGTGTTTTATCATAAAAGTTTTCCTTCAAAGAGAGATGAGTGATGGGATTAGTCCAGCATTAGAGTATTTAATGAATTTCTCTTTCTATCCAACTGGGCAGAGTTTATAAAACTGTGTTCAATGCTAATTTACCAAAGAATTATTTGACACAGTGACAATAAATGTGGGAAAATGACGTTTTATTTTAAAATAGACTGTTTTTAAAGCACACACTACTTCCTTCATAAAGATGTAGGAGGGAAGCTGAAACCACCCTGGCAACACCATAATAAGCTTTAATGACTTCATGTAAATTTGTATTAATATTTTATTAAGAAAATTACGCATAGAGAAAAGCATACTTATGACCTTAAGACTGCAATGACTGTCCATTAGTACCATTAGGAACAAACTAGAAAATGACCTTCCTAAGCAGAGGGAAGAAAAACTCAGACACAGAGCCTGTTTTTACTACTGTTTTACTACCAGTAATTTCTCTTCACTTAACATGGCCTACTGGTGGAGAGCATGGGATCTGGAGCCGGATGCTAGGGTTCAAATCCTGCCCCTGCCACTTGAATCAGCTGCCTGTGCCTCTGAGCAAATTTCTTAACCTCTCTGTAGTTTTGTTTTATTGCCTCTGAAGTACAGATATAATAGTAGTGCCTACCTTTAAAGGTTTCTCTGAGGACTAATTGAGTGAATCAGATAAAGGGCTTAGAAAAACACTTGTCAGTAAATTTCATTATTGTAATTATCCCTTCAGGTGATCGTCACCTGACAATACCTGAAACAGGACCTTCCACACACACTGCACGGGGCCTCCGCTTTACCTGACCCTAGTAGGGTCCATGAACCCTGTCCTCCCGGTCTCACAGCCTGTGGACAGCCCTGCCTTCTGACAAGTGTCCCATGTCCTCGTCGACCTCACGTGTGCTGGCAGATGCAGAGCCTGATGCAGCCTCCAGTAGGGAGCGCTGGAAGCAATGTCTCCATCCTTACTCTCAAATGGCCCTGTGCCACCCGCTTCATTGGGAAAACACGTTTAGTTACTTTCTGTGGGGGACTGGCCCACCTTTTTAATTTGGTTCTTTGGTTGTTTTGTTTCACTGCTTTGCTGTTATCTTATTTCTCTGGACAAATTTATGATTTTTATTTTGCAAAGAAAGTTGACTCTAGGCTGATCTCTCAATGGCATTTGTAAGCAACATGCTATTTCTTGTTTGTAGACATGGCACATGTTTTTGAGTTGCTAAGATTACGACACTGGACACCATCAAGCGGTACTTCCGTATGAGACACTGGAAGGCACACTGAAAAAGCCACATTCACTCATGCTGGATGAAGATTTTCAAAGTTCTCGATTTCAGGTGGAAACAAAAACTTCAGTTTTATCAGTAACTCCTTAAAATACTTATTAACTTTAATAAAGTTTTCTTAAACATTAAAACATCATACCAGATTCAAATCATCAGTGTCTGCTAGGAGTTTAATGTATGCACCTCCACAGTCAATACCATCTTGAAAATTTACTTCATATCTAAATAAAGGGAAAAAATCATACTGCTGATAAATAAAATTTACTAATTGCTCTTCAGAATCTAATATATCAGTCTCAATTCATTTAAACATAAATGTTTAATTCATTTAAACATAAATGTTTTATATTGCCAGGAAGCCCATAATAAGCTTATCCACAACCTACAGGAAATAAGCAGAAATGCTTTTTTCTATGCATATCCTTAAATATTAAAAGTAGAATGATTATCAACTATGAAAAGACCAACTAATTTTTGAAATAATTTTTCCATTCAAACTGATGAATTAAGAATAATATAGTTTGACGAAAACTGGAATAAGAAACTTTAAATTCAGATAAGGAATTCATTATAGGTATTTCTTTACAGACTAAAAAACAAAGACTAAGAGGACCATAGCTACAGCAACAGATTTCTAAGAAACTGCTAATGATCTTAGATATCCAAGTTCACTACTAATTTGCCTTGTAGTAAATTTATACTAACCACATTAAAAAATTGTGTATTTAATTAAATGTCTTCAGCAAAGAGATTTCATAATCTCAGTCAATAACCTGGAATATTTTAGACTTTACCAGCCAGGAGACATGGGACATATGAAGGGGGACCCCCAAAATAAGAGAATTATCTTCTGGAGGGCAGGCCCCTTGTAGTATGGGCTTCCCCCACTAGGGGAGTGTTCTAGGAACCCATCTCTGTCAGTGCACCAGCTGGCGTCGTTGTGAGAGGCTGTGTTTGGCTTCAGTGAATGTGTTGCAGACTCTTCTGACACGTTTGCCCAACTCACACTGAATAAGCCGTCTGCTGCATTTCTCAATATGGTAACAGGCATGGACTCTGGAGTCAAAGAGACCTGAGATTTATTTGTGATTCTGCCACTTACTTTAGAGACACTGAAGATAAAGGCGAGTTATCTGGGCACTAAGTCTCTAACTGCTCATGCACCTGCCCACACCTTCTCCTCAGAGGGCTGTCCTCCCTGCACAGCAGTGGGCAGGAAATGCTCAGAATGTTAGCTTCTCTTGTGGTCAGAAGACAGGTTTTGTGCTTTCTAATCTTTCAAATAAAGGACAGTTTGTTTTCCTCAAAGCCTTATCACTATTTTTATGTTAAACAGTAGCTGATAAAGAAATTCATGTCTTTGAAGACTATAAAGAAAATGGTGCACATGTGAATTAAATGTACACACTCACTATTTTAAGTAAAATAAAATTAAGAGTGACATAGGTGATTTAAGGAAAAAGATTCTATGAAAAGCTAAGAATGAAAGATCAATTTGTAAATTGTATCTATAACTGTAAACATAGGTGAGTTATCCTATTACGTGTAGACTCAATCACTATGTCTATTATTTTTAAATCAATCTGCTTTTCACTCAAAACCTCAGGGTATTTGTGTGTATACATGCCTTATGTGTTTAAGTAAAATGAAAGGAAAATCTGAATTTTTATGCCCATTTTATAACTAGCTATATTCAGAAGTCAAACTATATCAACTAATGTAACATTTAGAAAATATTCAAGAACAAAACTTACTGGACTATCAAAGGTTTATCAGCAAAAACGAAGGGCTTTGCTAGTGTTGCAGATATCGCGTGATGCTTCGCTCTGGATTTCAACACCAGCCCTCTGTCACCAGGTACTCGGTTTTCTTTCAATTCTTCGATTTCCCATCTTCCTAAAATACAGAGCAGAGCAAATTAAACTACAGCCAAAACACTGACTCAAAAATTGTTTACCAGCTGTGCTAATCCATAAGATTTTGCTCTGCAGGCTGATTTGGGAAAAAATTTTAAAATTTAAATCAGGAAATAATATCTACTCCTTTTTCTCTTAACAGAGAATGGTTTCATTTTCTAGCTAAAATTGTGGAAGCAATAAACACTACAGTGTCTGATTAAAGCCCTTAGAAAGCTGGCTTAGTTTGGATTTTTCTGAAAGACTTTTTAATCAATGAAATTACAAAATATGCTGCATCTCATAAGATCTATCAACACTGTATTTTTAAAGTTACATATGAGACGAATAGCATCTTTAACACAAAAATGTTCAGTTTGCCTCAGTCTTGTGTATTTGGAAATACATGGTACGTAATAGTTACTTTTCTTACTTTGGAGAAGTCCCTGTGGGGATTTAAACTTTATTTTGAAAACTGCATGCCCAGAGAACACCAACTGCCGGCACCCTTCCCAGCCTGAGCCGATCGACTCTGGAGTGGCAGGAGGAGTGTGTGGCGTGTGCGGGATATGCACAGAGCCGCCCCACTGCAGAGTGAGTCAGGCCCTCTCCAGGCCAGAATGCCCCACGTTTAAGGTCAGGGAGCTGCTGAAATTAGATCGTGGGCTGCATACAATACCTGCAGCCCAAACATTGTGTATTGGATTTTTCTCCTTTCCTCTTTTTAGAAAGGAATATAACCAACTTATATTAATTTGTTCTAGTTTTGCCTATTTCAAACCCCCCCAATTTAACAAAAATTGTCTATTTTCCAGTATTGTGCCAACTTGAAATATTAACAGGCAGTTCTGAATCACTAATGCTTTTTATGCTGCTTTCTTTTCAGAAAGAAAACACCCACAGCGCAAGAACCTGAACCAGTCTATGACTCAGAGAGAGGGGCTTTGGTCTGTCATTGTGCAGACTTCACTAGACTTTTCAAAATGAAGCTTTTGGGTATCTTTTGCTTTCCTCCTCTAATCTGGTTACACTATACTTTTCTTAAAAGGATTAATTTATTTGATGTTTCTTCTCTCACAATGATGATAAAGTGTATTATCACTACTAACCTGTGGTTTGACCAAAACAGAAAGGTCTTTTAAGAAGTAATAACCTTATCTTTAGAATTTTTAGGATATTTACAATAAAGGATTTTTAAAACATATTGCCTTTACTGTAATTATGCACAGGCACTTACAAGCTATGAAAAAGGTACCACCTAGCACCTTAATTTTAGAAAACTTGTCCCACAGTTATTCCTCAATGACAAGAAGTTTTTCCCAACTTCGAAGAGACGCTAACTTTCTATTAACCAATCACTTATCCAAATATATATGATACCAGATAATATAAATTCTAATGTAAATAAAGCCTTTAAAAAATTTACATGGTTTCATAAGACACCCTGAAAGTTGGTCACTTAAAGAATTGATATTTATTAAACATACATTGTACTTTTATTAACAACTTAACGTGAAAGATGTAAAAGTCTTCTCCCAGTGCGAACTCTGTGCCCCTGCAGGGGTTTTATACAGACTTGCTACTCCTGAAAGTACGGAGATGAGTCTCGCTCACGTGGCGCTTGACAAGAGCTATCATTAGCTACTGTGAATACCAAGTAGTGCCGCAAAGGAAACTAAGTTTGGTGGCTTACATATATATAACCAGGGGACTCCACAAATACTAGAGAGGAGAAAAGACTGAATGTTCTGTGGTGAAGACCGAGGCCCCTTACGTATACTTAATAGAAATACAATCTCGAAAGCTAGTGAACTTTGGGTCATACTAGTTATACTGAATATGTAAATAAATATTTTACCACTATATATAGAAGTCTCCGTGTCTGTATCATCTTTCTTTGCTTTTGATAGGACCCACCTATAAATACAGGAAAAAGTAAATTATTATTTGATAATGATACACATTATTTTTAATGTGTTGTCATTAAAAATAAAACAGAAATTTATAGTACAAATTAGAAACACAAAAAAAGAATGCCTAACAGTTACTTCTCATTCAAAAATAAATAAATACTTAGAGGATAAATAAGGATGCCTATACCTCACCCTGCAAGGTCAGAGTTAAATCACATTTGCAATTTACTAGCTGTATGATCATGGATTAGAAGATACACTAAGCCTCAGTTTCCTCACCTACAAAATGAGATAAAGATAGTACTTAGGACAGTGCCTGGCATATAATAATAAGTAGTAACTTACTGTTTCACCATTATTTAGAATGGAAGACTAAATGGAATTTGTCATATGAAATTAAGATATTACTATCTGTCCTAAGGGATGAAGAAATGTTATCAATTTTTACTTTATATTCATAATTCATTGATTTTTTAATATAAATGAATAACTATTCAAATTAAACATTTCTATCAATAGCAAAAATGTGTTAAGGTACTGGTTTACACTGTCAAATAAAGCACTTCAACATTTTTTTAATAAGTACATAGTAGGAGCAATTTTCATGGGCCAATAACCAATAATTTCAAAACAGCTAATCAAGTTAGGGAAACATTCCCTTGAATGAATACTCACCCGGCCAGTCTTCCACTATCAAAAGTTTCTGTAAAATATACTTCTCCTATAGGTTGAGGTGTCTTATATTTAACCTAGAAAATAATTTTAAAAAATCTGAAGTTATTAATCTTCATTAGTATTTTAATAAACAAGCTCACTAGTTAAGAAGCTATTTTATAATGGACAAACAGGTGATAAAGATATAAGGTACCATGGACTCTGACCTCAAAACTCTGTGCCCTGGTGGTGGTAAGACACAAGGGAATGTAAGAGAGACGATGATGGAGAAATACCGTTTGTGCAAACAGAAGGCACACCGACTCCCTTCTAAAGCAGAAGGAGAGGGAAGAAGGAATAGAGGCGGCCTTGTGACACCGCTGACGTGGCCATAAAAGAATTCTAACAGGTGGCAATATTCAGGGATATAAATCATTAGAAACAAAAAAAAATAGCATGATCAAAAACTCGTAAGATGAAGAACTTAGAAGCATGTAGGGCAGTTTAAAATGAACTCTTAATTTTCACTGGCCTGTGAGTAGAGGAGGATGGTATTATGTTGAGAAATTAGGGACCCAGAGAGAAAAACATTCAATAGAGAAAGCACCACAGAGCAAACGATCTGCACAGCAGCCGTGACGACGATACTAACGACGGATGAGGTGGCAGGAGGGTGATGGAAGGGATATGAGGGCTCTTTTAATCCTCACAATGCTTCTGTGAGGAAAGTGCAGTTGTGCCCCCTTCACCCATGATGAAACTGTAGGGGGCAAGTAACTTGTCTGCTGTCTCACAGTTGGCTAACTATAGTACTTAGAGGTAATGGTCAGGCCGTCTGCTTCTGAAGCAGGTACACTTAACCGCTGCACTATACAGAACATGTCAACAAAAGAACTTGAAAGATTAAAGGTAATTTACTGATAAATTATCAATAGATAATTTGAATTGATGAGTGATTAAATTTTGCCAAAAATAATGAATCTGGGTTCTTTCTGAATCAGCCTTTGTGATTTTATTCATGTGATGAATTATGAGATTTCTTCTCTTAACCTTTAGGGAAAAGGATGCTGAAGTATCTCTTCTACTTTCACTGTCCCTATCCTGGCCTGAGAGTATAACATTTCCTGTCTGTTAAAGGAAGGAAAGTCAGTAATGAAGTAAAGTTCCACGTAACTCTTGACAGGGTCAAGATTCTGCTATGGAAACAGCCAGCCTGCAGGAAGCTCGCTGAGCGTGGCTCTGCTGTGCGTGGCTCTGCTGTGTTCTCGGTTGGTTCCCAGGGACTGGCAGGCACAGTGGCACAGTGGGCGCCAGCCAGGGTGCCCCAGGGCCCTGAGCGCCAGGAGCGGTTCCTGGGGCCCTTTGGTTACACTTTACCATCCCGGATGACTCATGCTGTACTGTGAGAAGGCTAGAAAATCTTTCACACTTCTTATCTTTTCAAATAACCTCCAAATAGCGTTAATAGGGGTAGGTGTCTGCCAGTTTGTCTGAAGTGTTCGCCTCCAAAGACCCTGCAGTAGCTGCACCTAATACAGTCTAGTGACTAGCACTTAGATGACTTCCTTTCTGGGGCTCACCGAACTAGACTTTAAAAGAGTGTGCTTGTGGAGCTTAACATTTAACAGGAGAATGAATATCCACCATCCATGGCTGAACAACACTTACACTTGCAAATAACAAACTCTCCAGGAAGTCTGTAACAACCACTATTACTCTTGTGGGCCCTTTAGCACTAGCTGGCACAATACAATTGATGCTTTCTCATCATCAAAAACAGTTCTGAAAAACATTCTGATTGTCCTAACACGACATGTGAATATTCCTCAATGCGAAAGCACCTGTGGATTGTCAAGTACACAAAAGCCTCTGCCAAGTCCTCAGACACCATCAGGCACCACTGGTGGCACCTGCTAACAACGCCGAGACAAAGGCAGCTAGCTCTCTTTACCAGTGACTGCCTGTCTCTGCATCACCGCCCTGTTTCATTCATCCCGGAGAACTGCAAATAATACTGCCTTTTGTTTTTCCTAAGGCGAGCCGGTCGTGTCTCAGGTAAGACTGCAAATCTTTCCCAGAGAGAGAAGTACTTAGCCCACTTTAGCCAGCGCCAAATCCTGTTTTGATAGTAAAGACCTTCCCCGTGTTTACGTGGTAAGGAAACCACGCTCAGTGCCAAGCACACACTCTGCAGCACACAAGCACTCTAAAACACACAGCAACAAACAGTTGTGGGGGAAGGCATTGTTTTTCTATTTATTTAGAAAATGAAGACTATTACGACTGAAATAGATGTTAAGAGATTAGTCACTCCCATGTATCATGTACTAAAGGAATAATTTACAATGGATTTCTCTATAACCTTACCTCTGAGGAGAGTTCATCTTCATTAACATCAATCTCTCCTGAATTTTCATCAAAGTCTGTCCTCTCAACATCATCATCCATCAATTCTGCATGAATTGAGATGCTTAGAAGACCCAAACATAGCCAAAAGCCTTGGAAATGCATACTGATTAACTGTGAAGTTAAAAGCTGTCAGAGAAATAAAACAAAGTTATGGAAAATATGTATAAGTATATTACAAAGAAATAATTTCTCCTTAATACCTCCTTTATTCCAGGATGGCTTTTAAAACAAATCATTAAGAAAACTACTTACATTATGCTTTGAACAAGTGAAAATATGAACTTCCCATCTCACAAAAAATAGGTATACTTTTGATTCATTCACACTGGATAGTTATTGTTGTTTTCTTGGCTGTTGTCATTGTTTTACTGGATAATCTAAGGGAAAGAGTTCAGTACCTTTGACTAAATAGTCAGGTATTGCATGTTTTGAAAATTCTTGTGGCTTACCAGTTGAAAATTGGCTGTAAGGAACAGAAGTTTCCTTACAGTGGCTGTAACAACCACTATTACTCTTGTGGGCCCTTTAGCACTAGCTGGCACAATACAATTGATGCTTTCTCACCATCAAAAACAGTTCTGAAAAACATTCTGATTGTCCTAACACGACATGTGAATATTCCTCAATGCGAAAGCACCTGTGGATTGTCAAGTACACAAAGTCGAGAGCTACAGGCCTGCCTCTGAAAGCAGAGCCAATGGCACAAACCTAAAGTTACAGGTCAGTGGTCAGAAAGGTCCGATAATAAGTGGACCCTGTTAAAGGAAAGAAAAAGGATGGTTCCTGAATGTTTGCTTAGGTTGCTTTACTTATTACAATGTTGTGTAAGTATATAAAAGCATACAATTGGAAATTTTATAATAACGATGCCAAAACAGGACGTCTATCCAGAAAAAGTCCAGCCATTGTTAATATAACGAGAACGGTTTGTGCAACATCCATGTAACCTGGCAGCCAAGGCGTGTGGACTGGAATGCATATGTGTGAACAATGATGACTTCGCTGTACTAGTCAGTGGGGATGGTAGATGCCCTTGATTGAGCACATGTACTGTGTGGCCGTCGCAATCAAAATGAGCGAATAGAGCAACGAATCTACATCAAATTTTGCATAAAGCTTGAATATTCCTCCATGGAAACTATTCAGATAATTCTGAAAGTCGCATCTATGGGAAACTGGTGATTGACAGCTTCATCATGACAATGCACCCACTCATGCGTTATGTCTCCTGCAGAGTTTTTTGCTGAAATATCAAATCTCCCAAGTGACTCAGCCCTCCTACAGCCCATATTTGGTGCCCTGTGACTTCTGGCTTTTCCCAAAACTAAAATCACCTTTGAAAGGGAAGAGATTTCAGTCCATTGGTGAGATTCAGGAAAATATGACGGGGTAGTTGGTGATTGGGAGAGCTGTGTGAGATCCCAAGGTACCTACTTTGAAGGGGACTGAGGCATTATTATCCTCCATATGTTGCTATATTTTGTATCATCTTTAATAAGTGCCTCTATTTTTCATATCACATGGCTGGATACCTTCTGAACAGACTTCATACATTTATGAACACCAAAAATTTTTTTAAAAGAACTTTATCACAATGTGATGAGATAGTCTTTTGCTGAAATCATTTCATAGCTTAAAAACCACATAACTATGGAACTTTTATTGCAATCAGGCTGACTGCTCTGGACAAAGTTCTTTTGCATTTATCATTCCTATAGCACGGTGATGACAATTATCTAACCATATCTCTATTCAAATACTGAGAAACTTCTGTTCCTTACAGCCAATTTTCAACTGGTAAGCCACAAGGATTTTCAAAACATGCAATACCTGACTATTTAGTCAAAGGTACTGAACTCTTTCCCTTAGATTATCCAGTAAAACAATGACAACAGCCAAGAAAACAACAATAACTATCCAGTGTGAATGAATCAAAAGTATACCTATTTTTTGTCAGATTGGCAAAAAATATATTTTGGGGTATGCCACAGAATTTTAGTAATTATTACTTTATGTGTACCATGAGATGAAAGAGGTTGAAAATTGTTGCTTTAGAGCATTAATTGAGATGAGAAGCTAAATATGATTTGGCTGCTTTTTGGCAAAAATACATGATTTATATATTAGGTCCTCTTTTATTCCTATCAGCATGTAAAAATATGAGCTTTGTTTCTTGGTGTCAATGGACTTTTAAATACCAAGGACATGTGGACACTGAAATAGTGTGGCAGTCTGTGGTTATAAGGTGCTCAGTCATGATGATCCAGAGTATAGTTCTATCACCTTTTCTTCAAAGTTACCACCAACATGAAATTTTTAAAAGTAAATTCTCAAAGAGAACATATCCATAGGCCTATATAGGTCTGCGTAGGAAACAACTGATCTATGAGACAGGATTTTACTCCCTCCAGAATGGCTATAATGAAAGACAGAGAGTAACACGTGATGGGGGCAGGGGGTGCTGTGGAGAAACTGGAGCCACCACACACCGCGGTGCAAATGTAAAACAAGGCAACAGTTTTGGGAAGCAGTGCGGTGGCCCTTCAAAATGTTAACAACAGAATTACTATACAACGTAGCAAGTCCCCTACTAGATGTCTTCCCAAAAGAAATTAAAACAGATTTCCACGCAGAAATTCCAATATAAATGTTTAAAGAAGTATTTTTTTTTTCAAGAGCCAAAAAGTAGAAACAACCCAAATGTCTATCAACTGATAAATGGGGAAACAAAATCTGGAATAGCCATACGACTGAATATTACTTAGCAGTAAATAAAAATGAAGTTCTGATACACTACAAGATAGATGAATCTCAAAAACATTACGCCTAGTGAAAGAAGGCAGTAATAAAAACTACATTATTATATGACCCTATTTAAAATAAATGGGCAAACCCACAGAAATGGAAAATAGATTAGTGATTACCTAGGGAAAGAGTAGGAAGAAAGGGTTAATGGATACAAGGATTTTAGAAGAGGTTTGATGAAAATGTTCTAAAATTAGAATATTGTAATGACTACATAACTGTTAAGTATGTAAAAGCCACTGACTTTCACACATTAAACAGGTGAACATGAAGGTCAAAATAATGTATCTATAAAGCTGTTTCCAAAACAGAAACATCAGACTGTGAAAAGCTTTTTTTCCATATACTTAACTCAACAGATCAGAGAACCCTTTCTAATGAGATAGAAACCTTATGTGGATGTGTGGGCCGGTCTGCCTTGGCTTTTACTAAAGGTCATTGGCTACAGCTCTGAGGTTGAAAATCATGAACATGCATGTTTTTAAAAAATCGTCATCAATCTACTACAAAATGAACATTCTAAGTGCGTTAAAAGATATGTGAATACCACCATTTTCATGGACAAAGATAACAATTAAAATGACACACGCTGTCACTTGTTAGGAGAGCACGAGCTCTCTGAATCACAAGAAAGCCGTACGACTGGAAGAGGAACTAAATGAAGGAGAGCAATCTGACACAGTAACAAGAGGTAGGCTTATTTTTTTAAATCTTCACCTATCGGCACAGAAATGAGTTTATTTGCAAGTTGCTTATTATTCGTTAACAACCCTGAAAGCCTCACTGTTCTAGAAATCGTCTTCTGTGACTTATACAATGGAAAGGTATTGCTTGACACACTATCAATAACACTTGAGTAAAACAGAAAAGCATAAAATAACAGCAGCAATAATGAACATTAATATTCATTATTTAGACCTATATCTGCTCCTTCAAAATGAACATATACTTTAGGATCTTCATAATTAGTTTGTTAAAAAAAATTAAGTCCCAAGCATGCTGTTTGGCTCTGGAGTGCTGACCTGCCCGTGAAGAGTCGACGGGAACCCTATTCTAGACAACTGCACCTTTGCAGCCTGGGAAATAAACAGGATGGGCACTGTCATGTCCGTGCCACAACTGAAACCAGAAAGACTTTAAAAACTGGTCAACGTCACATGATTAGAAACACGAAATGAGATTAGAATCCAGAAACGTTACATCAATATACCATGCTACCTCGTATTGTAATTTTACCCTGCTGCATTATTATGCTTGCTGATGAAGCAATGGAAAGAAATTGCAAGAATGTTAATAGCCTGCATTTTTCAAACCTCTGAGAAATTTCTAAAATTTGGATTACTAGTACTATTAAGTTATGAAGATATTTACCCAGAAATGGTCACATCTACCTTACTATTTAAGTGAAATACTTAAAAACAAACTGCAAGTGGTCACAAATGATCCTGCAGACAATGCAGTTCTAAAGGATAATAGTCTCCATTAGGAGAATGACATAGTCCAAGGTTGTTGCTGCTATGTATTCCTTTTTTAAAAATTAGAAATACAGACCTAATGGTTTAATTCTTTAGGGTCCTATCATTACTCAGCGATGTACCAGCTGACAACTGAGAATTACATCATGAAACTCACAGTATTACTTGAAAGTGCTGACATGCCATCGCACTCCAAACAAAACTGTGAGGTGTGTCCCATATTGTTTCTTCAAAGAAGAAGGAAGATATTGCCAGGTCTGCACTGGAGATTTGAAGTAACTAATTCATGGAGTTTAACTGTTTGTTTTACATTGTGGTATAGAATACACATAACATACAAGTTGCCATTTAAACCTATTTTAAATGTTCAATTTGGTAGCATTAAGTACTTTCACACCGTTGTACAACCGATCTACAGCGCCTTCACCTTGTGAAACTAAACCCATCAAACGACAACTCCTGCATCCCCTCTTCTCTTACATCTCTCACAGCCACTGCTACTCTGTTAGTTCTAACAGGTCTTTTTTGTGTGGAATCTTTGGGTTTTTCTACATACAAGGTCATGTTATCTGTGAACAGAGATAATTCTGCTTCTTCCTTTTTAATGTGGATGTTTTTTTGTTTTTTTCTTGCCTAACTGAATGGCTGGGACTTTTCTTTCTTCTCTCCCTTGGCTTCCGTGGCAGTACTTCTGAGTCTTGATTCCCTTCCTTTTCTCTGCCTGCTTCATGGGCACTTTCTGTGATCTCCTGTAAACATTGCTGTTCTGTAGGGTTCTGTCCCAGGATTCTTCTTACGTCACATATGCTCTTGGCTTCTATTTATAAAAGCTAGTTAAAGAGTCCCAAATTTTATTCACAGCTCAGGGTTACATACACGTTGTTCGGATTCAACTAATTATCCATCTTCAAGAATATCTCAAAGCCTCCATCAATTTGAACTTGACCTTTCCTCCCAAGACTGCTTCTTTATATTCTTAGTTCCCTTCTCCCATTAACTGCATCTGCAGTCAACCACTATATTAAAACTATTTTTTTCCTGGCCCTGGCTGGCGTAGCTCAGTGGATTGAGCGCGGGCTGCGAACCATAGCATCGCAGTTTCGATTCCCAGTCAGGGCACATGACTGGGTTGCAGGCCACGGCCACCAGCAACCACACATTGATGTTTCTCTCTCTCTCTCTCTCTCTCTCTCTCTCTCTCTCTCACTCTCTCTCTCTCTTCCCCCCCATTCCCTCTCCAAAAATAAATAAATAAAATCTTAAAAAAAATATTTTTTTCCCACTGATCTCCTGTCTCACTGGTAACTAAATACATTTGGATATTTCTTAAATGTTTCTCTCTGCTCCCTGCTACAGCCTTAAGGAAGGGAAAGGAATTCATCCTTTATGAAAAGGATTGGTAAAATCCCACTACACCTCTTCAATTCCAGTCTTGCCGATCTTCAAATCTATCCTCCACCTTCTCTCTAGTATGAATCTTCTGAAAACAACAAAAGCCCTCTTATCTCCACTGTTTATGGAAATGTTCAATGGTTCTTTGTACTTCTCAGTGTACAGTCTGTCCCTTTAAGACTCATTTCTTTCACTCTCTTCAACACTCACCTATGTAGTACATTCATGCTTTACTACATGCTATTTTTAAAAAGATCTATTTATTTATTTTTGCAGAGAAGGGAAGGGAAGGAGAGAGAGAAACATCAATGAGTGGTTGCCTCTCGCATGCCCCCTTCTGGGGACCTGGCCCACAATCCAGGCATGTGCCCTGACTGGGAATTGAACCGGCAACCTTGGGTCACAGGCCCACTCAATCCACTGAGCCACACCAGCCAGGGCATCTATATGGTATTCTTACCACTGAGTTGCCTTTCTGCTATTCAGTGGTTTTCAGTTTCAATGGCTGACTGGGGACCCATCCAACAATAGTATGCTGCAAAAACAGTGTTTGAAAATCACAGTTATTTCAAGTTTCAGTTGTCATGCAGCTTCAGGAACTCAACTACAGAATGATATAATAGAAAATACACTGAACTTGACACCAGGGCACCAAGTTTCTACTTCTATTTTTAAAAAGGCAAGGAGTTAAAATTGCCCTGGGCCTATTTTATCATTTGCCACATAAAAATGTTAAACTAGGTGATCTAACAGTCCATTAATGTTAACAATTCTAGTTTTCCATTTAAGAGCACTCAAAATCATTAGGTACTGAAAATGAACAATTAAGGCTAATTTATAGCACTGTTTAATGCCTACAGATCCATCAACATATATCATTCACACACATAATAAACTATCAACTAGATAAAGACTATAAAATACCTTGTTCTAAGGACTTAGGGATAAACATGACTGGAAGACTAAACCAATTAGATAAGAAGGCAAAATTGTAAACGAAAAAAGAGGTCAAACTTACAATCACCAAAAGGAGGGCTACCTAGAGTGACTGAATGACCTGGGGCGATGTAACAATTTCAAAGCAAGCAAAATCTTAAGATTAGACCAGGGTTTTCATGGCTTTTATGCATCGAAACGTTTCAATGTAAATGAACTCTTTTCTAATTTGAGTCTTTTCTCCCCATGGCCATTCGAGTTACTCTCTCTCTCCCCATTCTGAGCGTTGTTGTCATTTGCTCTTAAACCTCAAGCAAATGCCTCTTCCTTGTTATTTGGGGAGATGTGATGGATAAAATTAGCTGAAGCTTCTCATTGACCACAAACACGCTTCAGGCGATAAAGAGTCTCTAGCAGTTAGGGCTTCGTTGGATTTCTCCTAGCTCTATCGCTCGGTCCCCAGTGGAGCACGCCGGGCTCCATGCAGCGCGTCTAGGGAGTGGTCGGCGTCACCCGCCACCGCCTCTGTGAGAGTCGAGTCCTGTCGCCTTGACAGAGGCGAGGATTGCCTAAGCACAGCCTATTTGGTTTGGTACACGTTTTCGTGAGAAGTAACTGGCGGGACGAGCAGCAACGCCACGTCCCCCACCCCACGCCCGCTCCACACCCCTCGGGAGCGCGCACCGGGGCTCGAGCGTGGAACGGGTAACCGCTGGAATAACGGACTCGGCTCCCGGGGTCCCCTAAGGCTTGGGGGACAGCCCGGGCCCGGAGGGCACCAGGCCTGCCCATTCCCTCTCGAGCCCCGGCGCAGCAGGTGGACAGAGCAGCTTCAAGAGGACCCAACGGACCGAGATGGCATCAACACCCGCCGCCGAGGCTGACCTTCCTCCTCCCAAGGCCGAGAGAGACGGCTCACGAACTGACTCGCGGAACCCCATCCCCGAACTCTGTGCCCGCCCGCTCACCCGACCCCAACCGGTTCGGCCTGGCGGGGCGCCAAAGAAAGGGGTGCGGCCCAGAACCCCCCCTCCCCGAGGGAAGGAGCAAGGACTCCGGCTCCTCGCCCCAGCCGGAGCGCAAACAGCAGCGAGAGAGTGGCCTACTGCCCACGCACCTGTCTTGCGGGACCGTTTCCGGCAGTGGCAGCTTATGTGTTCGAGTCGCTGCCACTTGGTCCCCGCGTCTCCCTAGACCAACACCGCCCGCAGCTGCCGGGCAGCGACTGCTCACCGCGCATGCGTGTGCGGCGGCGGCGGGCGGAGGCGGCGGCCGGAGGCGCGAGCCGAGCGCTCAACGGCCCGGGACTGCGCGGTGGGGCGCGCCCGCCTCGGAAGGCGCTGAAGCCACCGAAGCCTCCGTTTCGCCGGCCCAAGGGGACGTGGACGCGGCTCCTGGGTCTGCAGGCGAGGAATCCCTGGTTATTAGTCCTGCGACTTTTCCCTCCCGCGGAGCACCTGCCCACTCTGCGAACAGTAGGGTTTTGCCTCCGGCGCACGTAACTGGGTCTGGAATTCCTTGTAAATCTTGTTTTTGAACAGCGTCCTGTTCGTGCCCCAGGCTTTTCCTAGAGTTCTGTAGGTGATGAGAAGTCACCGTGGTCAGCAGGAAGACTTCCTATTTCGTGTTTGTGTGATATACATTAAATGTTAACATAATATATCATTATATGTTTCTTTGTGAAATACTCAAGAATTTTTCTCCAGAGACCCATTCATATCGTATGCTCTATTAACAAATTTCCTAACAGAATCCTAACTTGACTCTTGGACTCCTGGTATAAAATCCAGGTTGTGGTGTGTTATTTTCTTAGTGGCTTGGGACTCTACTTCTCATGTTGTATTTAGAATTATCATAAATGATACATAGATCTGTGGCTTTCTGTTTGAGCTATCATCAGGATTAGGTATTCATGTTATACCTACTCATTAAAATAATTCGTAAATTTTTCGGTATATCCCGTATTCTGAAACAATTTTAAAATATTGGGAATGTCTGCTTTCTAAAAGTTTACATGACTCTCCCTGTGCAGTGATCTAGATCTGGTACATCTTTGTGCCTTTTGTTATTTCTCACCACCTTTATTTCCATGAATACTGATAGGTTTAAGCTTCCTGTCTCTACTTACATCAATTTGGGTAAATGGCATTTTCCTAAGAAATCACTCATTTTATCTGGCTTTTTTTAGAGAAAGAAAACTATTATCAGCAAAACAAAAACCTATCAGCTCCTATAAACTTACTCATAATTCCTTGCTTTTGACTGGCTGTTAATATCAACACACCATCTAAAAATGTATGCCAAGATAATTAAGGGGAAAAAACATAAGAAGATGGTTTGCATGGGGAAATGCCTGCCCAGATTTAACTCCAGTTATTTGGTCATGATGGTTGCAATTCTACGTAAAAGTACACAAGAAACCCCAAAATATTTTATACACTGAAGTTGGTAGAGAGTATATCATTCCCTTCTACCCATGAGTGTGGCCACAGTTATTACTACTAAATAGTGCCATATGACTATTTACTTCAACAGTAAACAGTGCAGATGTTGGTGGTTTATCTCAATACCTGAGAGACATTGGCAGCAGAGAATTTCACTTATGTTTCAGTGTTTGCAGAGCTTCTATTCACTCGGGGCAAAAAGGGTGTTCAAGAAAAAAAGAATTCACTAAATCTGGTCTGAATGTGGTTTCTACAAACTTAGGGCTATATAGAGTCAGAGGCTTTTACACATCATTTGCCTTCATATGAAGAAAAGGTGATTTTTAAAAAGCAAAATTAGGGCGAATGCTCTGAAACAAATGCCCAAACCAGACAATGAGCACTATTTGCTTTGCTATTCCCTAGCTGAGTGTCAAGGTCCCCCACACCCCCACTTCCTCCAGCTACAGGCAGAGACCACCAGTGCTGAGTGAGATCCTCCAATACCCAATGAGCATTTGGAAGCAGTTGGAATGGGATCGGAAGCCAGGGGCATCTCTCCTGGGACATTAGGAACATTTTCTAGAAATGCTTTGTGCTGACCGTCAAAACAATTATTCTGCAATCATTTTATTCAGGACAGCAGTATCAGGTTGGATCTCCAAGGCTGTCTTTTAACTTCTTTTTTTCCTTCTAGTGTCTGCCACTCTCAAATGCCTCTTTCGGAATGCCACAGCAGTGTTCCCTTGGAATCATCTAAACTTCTCCGTAACATTCAGTGATATGTTGGAGAGTGTCCTTTGATACTGGAGAGTGTTCCAGTTTATGGTTCAACCCTTCAGCTATCTTGTTTGAGTCTTGGATGGTAGGCTAAGAAGTCAAAGTAAACACCATTTCAAAGAATATTGCCATCTTTGAGAAATGCTGTACCTGGACTTAGCTTTAATTTGTCAGGTTAGTCTGGAATATGCTCTGGCAAATTTAATTTTAAATATTCAAAATTTAAGTCCAACTTAATATTTTGTAACATACATACAATTACTTTTTTCTCCTCCCCTGCCCACCAGCTTTGATATATAACTTCTTTTCCTGTAAGAGAGAATGAAATGGACACACATGGACAGTTCATCTTTCAGGTTCTCTTTATATGTTGTATGTGATACACTTCACACTGAGGTACACATGTGAAATTTTGGCACTTAAGGGCAAAACAGCAGTATGAATTAAGATTTTAATATTTGATGAAGGATAAAAAAGTTTATTATTTCTGAAAATAAACTAAAACTGAATAGAATAACAAGAAGAATAGATTTTAATAGACTCCTACAAGAAACTGATGGATCAAGCAGACAAACATTAGTAAGGACTTAGAAGACTTGAACAAGCAAATGTACAAGCCTGATATAAAGGAGCCCTGTACCCCATAAATAGGAATATTTTAAGAAGACATTTTTAGAGCACAAAACTAACATTTGTAAGAACAAATGAATGCAACACATTTTAAAGTGTCTCCTTTAAAATGCATACAGGCTATACATGTTTTTCAAATCTGTATGAAATGTAAGTCAAAAATTCTCAAATTTTATTACACAAAGTTCTTTAATAACAATGTAATTAAATAAGCAATCAACAATAAAAGATGGCAAAACCAAGATATTTTTTAAAACCCCACACATGTTACCAAAAAACCCATAAGTTAAGAAGGCAATAATAAGAGAAAGTATGAAATCTTTAGAAGTGAATGGCTATCAGAATATATATATATCTCAAGATGTTTGGTAATCAGCTCAAATGGCATTTAGGGGTAAGTTCATAGTTTTAAATGCATTTATTTAAAAGATGAGAAGATATTATGGGCTGTCAGACCCTTGCTTGTTTCAATTTGTGCTTTCTATTTCTTTAGATGTCTTCAAGTGGCCAAGAGCAAACACCAATTCACACAGAACCTGTCTGTGACAATGTCAAGTTTCTGAACTTTTAGCTATTTATTGAGATTATATGAGTATCACTATTATAAAACAGCATCACTAAGTCAACAAAATACATTTCTTAATTTTTAAAAGTTTCCCTGACTTTACTGTTTTATATTAAATTATAATACTAAGGGTACAAACATTATAAATAAACATAGGGTACAAACATCATAAATAAATGTTCTAATTTTTCTTGACATAAGAGGTAGTTTAATACTGTCAAGTCCACTAGTTTGTTCATTGCTTTCTTCTTTCCTATATAATTATATACTTTCATTATTACAATGTCTGAAAGATGCCATTAGAAAGCACAGTTTCTGAGGTTCCAAGGTATAGAGTTTTTTCTTGTTATGGCTATTAACTTCATATTTCCTGAAATTAAAATAACATAGGGATGCGATAAACATAGGGATGCACATATTCTTTCACATGGAAGTAACCCAAGTGTCCATCAATAGACAAGTGGATAAAAAAAGCGCTGGTACATACATGCAATGGAATATTACATGGCCATTAAAAAGAATGACATTTTACCCTTTGCGACAGCACGGGCATACCTAGAGGGTATTATTTTAAGTGAAATAAGTCAGAGAAAGAGAAATACCATTGGACTACATGTGGGATCTGAACAATAATGTAAATGAACAAACAAGACGGAAACGGACTCATAGACACAGAGAACAGACTGACGGCTGCCAGAAGGGAGGGGTTTGAGGGACTGGGTGAAAAAAGTAAACAGATGAAAAAGTACAGATTGGCAGTTACAAAGTGGCCCCGGGGGCACAGGAAGCAGAGTCAGCAATAACTGATAACTGCGTGGTGCCAGTGGGCACTGGAAGTATCAGGGGACACTTTGTAAAGCACAGGGTTGTCCAACCACTATGCTGTACACCTGAACCTAATACAAAATAATATTTAATGTTAATTTAATTGGAAAAAATAAAAAAATTAAAAATAAATTCATAACATGTAGAAATAAAATATTCACAAGGATGTAATTATTTTCATGACAATTACTTGATAATATTCTTTCCTTTTGATGCCACCTGCACCTATTAAGATAAGTTTGCATTGGCAAAAGATACAGTTCTTAAGATGTACGAAATAATGTCGGTTTTAATTTCGAGGTGCTGGAAAAACGACTGAAAGCAGATCTTGGGGAATCTGTATTGTTGGACTGTCATCACAGCAGGACAAATTGCTGTGAATAAGATTTTACTTTATTTTTATAATTTAAAATATAAATAAAGATTCAGGGTAGGAACATGAAAACAGAATAATCTTTTAAAAGGACAGAAAATGAGAGGCTAAATATAAAGTGAGAACTGGAGAAATTATGTTGTGAATATAATATTGGTGATACATTTCCTTTAAAATTAGTTTTGGATTTTTTGTCAAAAGGAAAAAGCAAAAACACAATGGGCCAATGGAATCCTGACAATTCTCTGGCAAAGGCAATCTTTTTTCTAACTATTAATTCTAAGAGAAAATAGTCACATGTAACTTCACATAAGAAAAGAGATACATAAAACGTTAACAATTTTGAAAAAAATTCAAACGTCCCGTTACGTCATTCTTTAATACAAGTCAAGGGCATCAACTGAACTGCTTCAGTTAAAGCCCTTTGATGGGAAGTACCCTTCTGCTCCAGCCTTCCATCACCTCCCACAGTGCTTACCAGATTTAGCAACAATGACAAAACAGAAGTGTCACACACGCAAGAAAGTCGTTACTCTACTGAAATGCAAAGTTCACTGGGAGTCCTTTATGTGGCAACCCTTCCTCCAACACATGGAAATACTTTGCCCTTCGCCCTGCACCACAGGAAATGGAAAATGACTTCCCATGTAGGAGGGAGCACAAGCAAATTATACAAATTCCATTGTTGGTCAGCTAATGGAATTTTACAACATTATATTTTACTTGAGTTTTCAGAAATTATTAATAATGAAATATTTTAGTTGTTTCTGAAAGAAATTTTGGAAAGTTTGTCATAGATGTAGAACATAAAGTGACAAAGAACATTCAAATTGAAAGCAGGCAAAATTTTTAAATTTCAGAAACTAAAAAAAATTATCCCTGAGATGAATTTTGTTTTATTAATTATTTTTGAACTGCAAGGTGGATGAATAGAGATAAGCCAAATTCTGTTCTGCTTAATAAGCTATACTTTATCTTACACTTAAAAAGAATTTGTATGAGACGTATAATGTAAAATGTGACTGGGGAACAAATTTTACACAAAGGGTTTCTTAAAAGACTGAAAGGAATGAATATTAAGGAAAACATAGTAACGTAACTGTTGGTCCTGGTTAAAGGAAAAAGGATGACATTAATCTCTCTGAGGTCATGTAAATAAATCTTATTTTACTCAATAAAATTAAAAATTTTTAAGAACAAAAATGAACTACCCGAACTCTTAGTTCAAGGTGATGGATGGCTGGACCTCACTGAAATGACAGTAAGTAAATAAAAGAAGCATAACCCTGAACAATGTAAAGGTTACATTGCAGGAGGCTCTCAGATTCGTGGGAGATACAGATCTGATGCAGGACTAAGGGCTACAGAGAGATGAGGAGTCTGTAAATAGACACCTGGGGACAGAGGGCGACCACGGAGATGGCCGATTTGGGGGAAGAAGGGAGCCAAGCTGGGGCAAGCCCTGGGGAATGAAATGGGAGTCTGTATTGGGAGCACCCACAGCCCACACCTCCTGGCCAGGACTCGATGGCCCCGGCAACGCACACACACCTAGTCTTCCCAAAGCAAAGCTGGGTGGGTGTCTGCTATGACCAGAGCGGGTTGCGTGTGTACCTGTGCCCAGAACAACTCGCTCTACACTCTGCATGCTGGTGCCCCTTTACTCAAACCACTAGGAGGGGAAAATAAAACAACACAAAATGCAAAACAATAGCAACCTAGCCTCTCACATGGGGTGTCCAACCTGCAGCCCGTGGGCCGCATGCAGCCCAGAATGGCTGTGAATGTGGCCCAACACAAACCATAAAGTTACTTAAAACATTATGAGATATTTTTGTGATTACGTGTCACAATGTATTTAATGTGTGGCCCAAGACAACTGTTCTTCTTCCAGTGCTGGGCAGAGATGCCAAAGGTTGGACACTCCTGCGAGTCTAAAACGTAGTTTGCAAACCAACAAATTCTACCCATGTACCAAAACCTCCCAGGGGGCCTCCTTCATCCTTGACTTTTCAATAAAGAAATACGAGGATACGTGAAGTGTGGCGGGCAGGGGAAGAGGAGAAAATTTACCCATATTGCCGCCACTCAAAATTGACCAATACTAACATTTTCTATAAGCTCATTAAAATTCAGATAGCCACGAATCACTAAATACTTGAGAAAGCATGTAACATGACAGAGAAGGATAAAAAAAATAAGCATTTAGGGAAGTGAAATGTCAAGTCATAGCCAAGACTAGTGTTCAGATTATGTACAGGAACACTGCAATTCGAAATTAAAAAGGCAAACAGCCTAATTTTTAAAGTTTGAATACACATTTCACAAGTATATATTCCATAAACATGTATTTCACTAAAATACATATTTTATTATTTATATATACATGAATGTGTGTATATAAAGATACTCCACATTATTGGTCATTAAAGAAACACAAATCAAAATCATGATGAGATAGCCACACTTGCTTTTTCTAGAATTTTGTACAAATAGAATCATGCAGTATAGAGTCTTTCACATCTAATGTTTTTTTCAGTTAGCATAATGTGTTAGAGATTCATCCATATTGTTATATTGATCTGATCAAACTCAGATTTATTATCTCCAAATTCATTGTACATGTGCATCTACAGGACATGATAAAAAAGGAAAAGGAAATAATGATTGATTCTTCTAAAATAGAATATTAGAGTATATCAGAAAGTTATTTGCACAAAATTTAAAAAGAAACAGAAGGATATAAAATAAAAACCAGTATCTGATCATTTTCTTATATTAAAATTAATTTTTATACTTACCAGTTTATTATTGAAGGTTTAACTTTTAAAAAATATGATATAGTCTCTTATCCACTGTGAAGAAGGTTGAGAACTAATCCTTGCTAGGCAGTTTTTTCCAAGAATGATTCTGATCATTTTAAAAAACATTAGAACTATGAAACTGCTAATAGTAGATATCCTGTTAGAAATTTAAAAAGTAATTTAAATATCACATATGACATATCATTAGTTTATTGTATATTCTTATCTATTTTAGATTATATGAAGTATAAAAAGAAAAAAACTATGATTATAACATCAAAAAATTAGTGATTAGATTTACCTGCTGCTTAATTTATTGTGAATTTACAAAAGTAAGGTTAAAGTAGCTTATCTGGCAAAAAACATGTATATATATCAATGTAAGAAAAAAACCCATTCTAACAGCACCATCAAATAGAATGGCATAGACCAATCTCTGCATTATCTATGCCTATGTTTCACCTATTTTGAAGGTGTTACTTTTTGCATAAAGATTCATATCAGTTAAATTTCCATTATTCCAGACACCTGATTGTCTTGTTTAACACTTTTTATCTTGAGTTCCACCTTGCCTGAGAGCTGACAGCCTGCCTTTACTGAGTTCACACCACGCTGCAGGCACTGTTCTAGAGAGTGCTGTGCGATGGGTGAGCCCCCGGTGACGGAGAAGAAAAGGAGGGAAGGAGGCAGGTAGTGAACAACGGAGGAAATGATGGGAGGGTACAGATGTGACTTAAAGCTTAGTTCTGTTTCCTGCCCGTGACATCATATTCTGATTAAAGAGCATCCTCCAGCAAGCAGAACTCACAGGGTCTTTCATATTCTATGTCTTAGGCCTGATTTCCTGTGGTCTGGACTGTACCACCCCTGTTACTTCCACAGGCCTGAGTTGGGCAGAGGAGACAAAGGCAGCTGAGACACTTGGATTTCTCAAGGACTCAGGCATTGGCAAAGCCGAGGGAGCAGGGGTCGATGGCGATCACCCCGTCATTTCCACTGCCCCGTGAGTCTCTTCCCTGAGGCCTTCTCGTGATCATGCCTGTCTTAGGCGATTCCCTCCATAGGAAATCTTACCTGTCATTGGCTAACTGATCAAGCTCAGAAGGCCGGCACAGAACAGGCAGCGTTCATGCCAGGGAAATAAGTTTTGTCTCTTTAGTGTCTCCTGGTTCAGAGGCCTCTTACTCAGCCATAGGTATAGGCAGTTACAGATTCCTGAGACC
Source organism: Tonatia bakeri (assembly GCA_004024845.1). Taxonomy (NCBI): domain Eukaryota; kingdom Metazoa; phylum Chordata; class Mammalia; order Chiroptera; family Phyllostomidae; genus Tonatia; species Tonatia bakeri. The sequence goes on along the minus strand of PVIA01000242.1, from coordinate 142,061 downwards.
AGGCAGGGCGGTCCCCAACAGATGTGCCTTCCCCTCATTTCAACTGACAACGGGTTAAAGCAACCATCTGCTTTGTTGTGTGTGGAAATGTCAACAGTGTTTCAAATACAGAAGGAATCTTAAGGGTCATCTCATTTAAATGCCTCATTTCATAAAAGGTAAAGGGAGTGGTAGTGCTTGCCCAGTATCACGTGCACAGGTGACCACATTGAAGACTAGTTGTTCTGACTCCCAAGTCTTCACTTTTTTACCCCACCAAGGTGCTAAGTCAACTGTAAATAACACTATTTCCAAAAATGGTGGTGAATTTATGAATGGCTGAAAAACAAACAATGCTGAATTTTTGTTCATCTAATAAACAGTGATCTGAAATAAGAATGAAAATACACTTGAATTCAATAATAATGAGGGTATTTTATTTCTGAAATATTCTTATATAATTTTGAATATTAGAGAAATAATAATAAAATAATGAATTTTTTATTATGACTTTCAAAACACTCTTTTTTAGTCTCGCTGTTTGAATTGCATGGCTGGAAACAGCGAGGCAAAGTCTACGCAGACTGGACTTTCTTAACTGGGAGAGAGAACCCAGCTCTTCCACAGGTGGCTGGTCCCCACGACATGACACACAGGTCTGGCAGGACATGCACTGTGCTGAAACCACTCTCAAATTACATTTTAAAATCTTACTTTTAAATATTGTTCTGTTCCAGGAAATGATGATTGTATACCCACGTGCTGGAAAAGAGAAGGTTTATATCGGATACGAATTTCCTTATTTCGTTCTGCACATTTCTCCTGGGGACAAAGAAAAACGGCAATCTTTGGTTAAAACCCAAGTCCTCCTTTCACTGCATTCAGTAATGGCAATTTTTTTTTTATGATGTTAGTTTTTGCCAGGGGTTTTATTTCCCCTGCTCCTTTATTTTCTGACATTTTAGTGTGTTTTTTTCTGTTTGTTCACTGTGTTTTGTCCTCTTTTCCCCACTTTTCACTGCACTTTGGCCTCTCATTACTTCATTTACCACGTAGAAGTGTCAGTAAAATTTTACAATATTGAAAGTTAAAAAATTGATGCACTCATCATATTTGGTTTGGTAAACAAACTTTAGGTAACTACATTTGACAGTATTTTCCTGAAATACTTGGCATTTACAGAGTAAAGACATACTCACAGGAGTCTCTCCTAGGTGGCACATTTTCACCTGAAAGATGTCCCCCAGTAGCAAGTCTATAGGTTTGTCTTTGTAGAACATTAAGAAAAAACGCACAAAGTCATTCAAGTCCTCCGATTTAAATAGCTTTCCTATGGAGAAAACGTAAACAAGTCCAAGTAACTCGAGTATTTATACCACAGATCTTAACATAACCCTTGTAGATAGTTGTTCCTTCTATTCGCCTGAGGGAAAGGCAAAAATTTATTAAAGATTATGTTAAAAATACAATTAAAAATTAAAAAGAAGGTGACGGGGTTAGTCAGATAACATATATGAAGTGCCCATGGACACGGACAGTGGTGCGGGGATTGACTGTGGAAGTGGGGGTGGGCTGGATGGGTGGGCAAGAAAGTTCCTGAGACAACTGTAATAGTATAAACAGTAAGTCATTAACAAATGGGGGAAATTAACATTAATAACGTTGGAGGATAATAAAGCAAAATAATACTTATTTTGCTTTATTATAATAAGTAAGCAGTAATCTGCTTACTTATTAAACACCACCACTTCCGGGAGCGGGCTGTGAGGCAGGTTGAGAACAGCACTCCCTTTCGGGGAAAGTGTCGGTGACTAAAGGGTCAGCTGCCCCAGGAGAGTGAAGGCCGGTCAATAAAATCAAAGGTGAGGGGCTACACTCCAACTTAATTGTCCAGAAACTGTGATTTGTAATCTGATTTTTATAAATTTTATCAGCCTATCTCATGCTTAATTTTTATTGACAGTATTATTTCAATATTTCCATATCTGAGCATTGTTTTGTTAGAATGTTATTTTCCTTTTATACTTAGGATTCTTAAAATTTTGCTATATTTTGAAGAATGATTTCATTACATCCAATTACTTTTTCCTAATACATTGCACCTTTAATTTTAGAATGAAGTTGAAGTTACAAGACTCAGGGAAATGCTCACTTTTGAAGAACAGTGCAAAAAACAGCTGACAATTTGACAAGCATGGAATCAGGATGGAAGCAGGCTGCAGTTTCTCCCTAGTGCTTGAATTGATCTGGGTCACTTAGCAAACACAACTGAATGCTATGTAGTAGCCAGAGCAAGTGATTTAATGATGGAAATATTTGCTTTATTATTTACGTTTTCCTGATCTTCTGTGAGCATGATGTATTGTAAAGTCCTATTTGGCAAGCCCACGTTTTTGGTAAATACTGAGTAAAGGACTTATAAAAAAAATAAGTCCTCTATAAAGTTAAGTTTAAGACGAGTTCAGCATCACGTATGGAGTGCCCTTCTTGACATGCCCTTGTGGTGATCAGAAAGTGAAAGTTCTCTATCCTTCGCATACCCGACTTCGCTGAGAAAGATAAAAAGAATTTAAAAATTGCTAAGTAATATATCAACAAAACTATTTCCTCTGCAATTGTCTCATCACGTATTACTGTTACCTATCATTTTTCTTCCTGTTTTAACCAAAGCTGAGCAAAACCCTCCAGGGCCTTAAAATTGGATTCCACACCACTTTACAGAAAGTTTGGGGAAAAAAGTGGTGAAGTAAGTATACGAAAAACAGATGGATTTTACTAGCAACCAGAGAAATGCTTTACACTCCTCCCAATGGCAAAGAAAATTTTTGATGGCTGAAATGAAACGTTACCGAGCACCTGGGGAAGCAGGCACTCACCTACATGTACGGGCATCTAAGCTGTACAGTCCATTGGCAAGGCAATCTGGCAGCACTTAGAGACCCAGCTACCTCTGCCCTGGGTGACCCCACTCCAGGGAACATACAGGTCACTTCGTTGCTCTGTGGTGGTAGACAGTTGCCAACCATGGGGGCCCACACCTCTGGGGATGGGTGAGCCCGATGGTTGTTAGGTGGCACTTGCACGGCAGTGAGGAGTGAACTCGAGGCACATCGAGAAACACAGTGACGGTTCCATGGTCTTGTTTTGAGGACAAAAATGTAAAGAACAGGAGTGGGTGTATCATATCACCATTTATGTAAATTTTAAATGCATATGTCAATCTACTTGCTTATATTGTCTATCCAGAAAAATTTTCGGTTTAAAAGTACATTTTCTGAAATTCAGATCCTTGAATCTGATTTTAATATTAAAGTAATTGTATCTTTGTAGCAATCGTTCCATTCCTTTTCATTTAGTAACAAAGTCATGTAAGTTCTTAAGAACTTTTAAGGTTACTGTGTGCTAAGAAGGTGGAACTCACAAAATAGATCCATTGCTTACCTATGAATCCAAGAACTGAAAACTCAATATAAAACCAATTATTTGAAGTGATAGAATGCACAAAATTTGTGATTTTTGTAAAGTACATCTTTTTAGCTATGATATCATCTTCCAGCTGGGAGAAAAAACAACAAAAAGAAGGCATTAGTACCTTTGATGCAGTCATTGAAAAAGTTATATTAGCTTGAAAGTTGCAAACACTTTCAATAGATTACACTGAATAATGTTCTATGAAATGATTAATAATTGTATTTTTTAGTTCAGTTTCCTGAGGGTATTTACTGTTTGTCAATTTTCATTTTCTGATTCTAAGAAAAGAGATTCTTTCTTTCTTTCCTAAATGCTAACATGAAACATTCACTCTAAATCCTCTTCGGAGAACTCTATGTGCCTGAGTGCGTTTTCATCCTCACAGATACTTCAGTGTCTAGTTCAAGACCGACTGGTTTCATGCTGAGATGGCAGGTGCTGTGTTCCACCACCAGATGTTGCAGTTGGCAAAGAGGGGACGTGAGGGAATTTTCCTCCACAGCCAGCTGGTTAGAGGGGGTGCTAATAAGCCCCCAGACAGTTTCCCATAAGGGGAGTGGGACTAGATTTTTCCTTTCTCATTTCATGCATACTGGGCATAACCGAGAGACACTGAGGGTCTCCTAAACGAGTTAGTAGAGGAATGTGAAAGTCCTTAGGCACTTTACCAGAGCACAGAATAGAATTGTGTTGTTTGTAAGAATACATTGGCTGGTTCTCACATTTCAATTTCATTGTCACTAACTAGGAATCAAGAAGGATTATTTCTTTTTCTTTTTTTTATTGTTGTTCAAGTACAGTTGTCTCCATTTTCCCCCCAACACTTCCTCCAACCCCAGCCACCCCCACCTCCCACCCTCGATCCTACCCCCCCAGCAGCTTTGTCCATGTGTCCTTTTTACATGTCTGATTTTCTTCCAATAAAAGAGAAGACATTGCTTCAGGCCTTTTCCTAACTTTGTCGGTTCTCCAATGATATTCCTCACACTCTCATCACAGCTGCACAGCATCTCATGAAGTGAGTGCACACTTGCTGTTGGGAAACATTACTTAACAATGTGCAGGGACTTACAGGGTATGAACTGTACGTAACTGATTTATTTCATAAATATAGTGTAGTCATTGTAGAACTGTGTTACTCCTAACATGTGAGACAATGTACGGTAGCAGTGATAAACACATACATCGTCTGACATTTAATAAGTTCTCAAATTGCATTTATTTTACCTAGTAAACTTGTGGGCAAAGAAATGTAGACGGTAAAATTTCTATTTTTTTTTCTGATTTGGTAAATTCTTTTCAGTTTGCTTCAGATAACTTCTTCTATAATAGTGACTCTAGCAAGAGGACTAATATAACCAATTTTATGCTTCCTTTTGGTATTTTAATACAGTGAGTATTTTCTATTTTCTGAGTACAAAGTAAGGTGGAGGAACACACAGGGAAGGAAGGACGGACTGAAAGGAGGGAGAACACAACATTTCCACTTTCAATTCTATTTACATAAGGTCATACCTGTAAGTAATACATGGCCTTGGGCTGGGCATACAGCATCAAAAAGCAGAAATCCAATACTTGTTTGATTCGCCAACTAAAGGTAAATAATAAAATCTGTTAAGATTTATTACGATGATTTAATTTTCACTTATAGGCACATTTCAGTAATTTAAAACAAACTATTTTCACACTTTGCTGATAAAGAGCACTATCTACATTAAATAAAATTGTAGATGTTATCCTGAAAAGTTACACTTACAAGTTTCCTGTCTTTATCCAGTGGACAATGTCTGTCATTGCTAAACTAGGATAAACATAATCTATTTATTTTAAATTTGGGTTTAAGTTTTGATCTATATAATCGAGTTAACATTCTTTCGTAGGTCTTGCTAAATGAAAGTGTAAAGAAACTTCATTCTAGTGTAATACTAAGCCGGATACTAGGCCAGGTCCTGAAGGTACAGAGACCAGTACACAGTGCAGTTCTTGCCCTTCTGGGTCACATAACTTAGCAAGGAAAATAGAAGAAGAATAAAATTGGGACAGTGACATAGGAGCTATGTGGAGCTATTGCCCATGACAATCTACAATAAGATGGGGAGGTGGAGCAGAAGGCAGTAGAGCGTTTAGTGTTGAGGACAGTCCTTCAGAGGCGCAGGACATGTGAGACAGCAGCCCCCTGAGATTTAGGGCACAGAGAGCTGATGGAAGAGAAACTACTGATGGGAAGGCTGGCAGGGCCCAGATCAGCAAGGGCATTTTATGACATGCAGGAAACTCTGGACTTCATCTCACATGAAAAGATTCTTCTGAGTACAGTGTGGAAAGGGAATTGGAAGCTAGGCTAGGCCAGAGTTGGGGAAAGCAAACAGATCTGGAATGGCCTGGACTAAGTCCAAGGCAGAGAAAAATGGATCAGAGTGATGACGCAGAGAAAGATTCAAAATGAGAAATGTTGGCGGACATAAAGGGTAGACGGGAAAACAAGGGTTAAGAGTGACTCCCAAAATTCTGACTCTAAACACTGGGGGTGGTGTGGGCTATTAATTGAAAAGCAAAATGACACCTTAAAGAGATTTCCAGATTCTGACATACTACTCATTATTTGTAAGCAAAAAGAGCCAATAAATGTTGTGGGATAAGATCTTTTTCTGAATTCAGATGTGTCATTTGCTCTATTAAGTTTTGAGGAACCAAATTATTATATTTCTTTTATATCTAGCACATTTATAACTAAATAATAATCCTCCACATATATAGGATTATTTTATGTACAGAGATATATATTATTATATATAAAGGTATATCTTAAATTTTAAAAATTCTTACATAAATATTACCATGTTTTATTCTTTTAAAAAAAGATTTCATTTACTTATTTTTAGAGAGGGGGGAAAGGAAGGAGAAAGAGAGGGAAAAAAACATCAATGTGTGGTTGACTCTTGTGCACCCCCTACTGGGGACCTGGCCCACAACCCAGGCATGTGCCAGGAATGGGAATTGAACCGGTGACTCTTTGGTTCAGAGGCTGGCACTCAACCCACTGAGCCACACCAGCCAGGGATATCATATTTTATCCTTATAATGACTTTTCTGAATATGTAAGGTATATTTTCTTACCTACACTGGAAAGTTGAGGAAACAAAGAAAAAAAAGGCTAAATTACCTGCCTAGGATGATCAGAAAACAGAAAAACTGGGTCTACAATCTAGGTGTAACAATTTACAATGCTAGGCTTTTCCCCTTCATTAAGCTTTTGCTAATCACTGTCTGTAAATGTGAACGTAGATAATCAGTGGTGTGCTGGTGGTGTTTGACAACTACCTCTCTGCGGAGGAGTGGGGGTGAGTTCCGATTTGTAGCTGTTGCCCATGTCTGTGGTGTAAATGCTCAGAGTTCATGTTACCAACAGATGTCACTGAACACAGAGTGGGGAAGTGATGCACATAGTCAGCCCTTGCAAGTCAGTAGGGCTGTGTCTGAAATAATGATCTGTTAGATGCTGACTCCAGCATTTCATCAAACAAAGTTATTTAAAGATACAATTTTCTAAATGTCATACCTCTCAAATGTTTGTGAGTCCTCAGGTGAGTGATTGACATGTAACATGTCTGGATAAAAAAACTGAGGTATTGAAATGACCTCTAAGGATCCAGACTTCAGTTGCCTTTTGAAGCTATAAATAGAAGTAAATGGAGGCTTGTAATAGAGTATTTGATATAACAAAAATAATTTAAAAATCAGTAAAAAGAATTTCCTTATGTATGTCCACACATTTTTTTATTTAAATTATTTCACATGATGATTCATGATATCAATATCATAGAACTAATAGTTTTTAGTCAAAGTATTTCTTTTATGAATTAGAGACAGACATATCAAAAAATTAAAATACATAAATCCCACATTCCGGGGCGTATTTTTATTTCCAAAATTCTAGCATGCTCCCTTTTGGGCCTTTCTACCTTCTCAGGCAATTCTATTTGCCAGACATCCCCTTTTTCCCTGTGTCTGCCTGAAGAATATCTACTTACACCCTTCGACTTAGCTTAATTGTTACCTTTTCCAGAAAGTCCTCCTTGATAACTGCAGGTAAAGTGAATTACTTCCTACCCTACATGTTCTCATATTGCCTGTCCCAACTGCCACACTAGCACTAGGCTCCTTGTGATTTGGTTTTTGCCAGTTTCATCACCCACTGGAATGGGAAGATTTGGAGGGCTGGGTTCATTCCACAGTGTCTTGCCTGACAAATGGCTCCATATTGGTTCACCAGTGCTTGCGTCTGCTGGGCTGCATACAGCAGGAGGCTGTGAGCAGACGCAGTGAGAGTTACCTCGTCCAGTAAGGAGCCCAAGATGTTGTCAAAATAAGCTAGTAGGTTTCTCATACAGACAATGGATTTCATGGGGAAAAGATATTATAACAATAATGACATGAAAATATGTATTTTTTTCAAAGTGCAAATTACTTTATTGCTAGTATAAAATCCTTAAGAGTGCAGTTTTTCCCATGGAAAAATATGGCCTTTAATAGGTAGATAACCTACAAAATTGGGGACATTACAAGGTGTATTTCATTACAACTTAGATAGAACCACAGGCTCTTTCTGTGCTGATGCACAATGAAACAAATGTGATCACTAATAAAGTAACTGGACAGAAAGAATGGTATAGAAAAAAATTTAAAACTATTCAAAAATATATCCAACAGTACTTACTTTTTTGTAATCATGTCAACAACAGATTTTAAATAATCTTCATTACTCTAAACAGAGAGGAAAATATTTTACTGAAATTAAGCACGCCTCATACTTTTATTAATTCATATCTGCTACATGTAAATCTAAGTTCTGGGTGGAATGTCATCATGTCTTAATCATTTCTAGTGTTTCACTTTCCATAAAGAATTTTAAAAACTCATGTGTCTGAAAGATCTACCGGAAAATACTTCATTCGCCCTTTGTCCCAGTGTGAAATACCACTCTGTGTTATTTTCACTTAAAACTCGGAGGCTACAGAAGCCATGCATCTGAAACAGTTTTGCCCTAAAAACTGGATGGCTTATTTGAAAGAATGGCTTTTTGAAGGTGTCTTCATTTCATGAGTATGATATGACAGCAAGCTGCCTTCAAAATCCCTCCAGACTTTCATGTTCTTCCAGCAACAAACTTCGTGTACTTATTCTTTATTGAAAACTGTGCTTAGATTAGATGACACATTCAGTTGTAAGTAGCTTTTAGTGGTTTATTCTTGTAGATGATTTTTTTTTTTTAGGTAGCCAATGGCATTGACAAGATGCAGCCTCAGGGCCCACAAGCATTCCCAATATAAAGTTCTGGAAATATTTCTCATAGCAACAGCTGTAGTGTCAAAACTGCCTTTGTGAGTTCTCAAAGGCAATTCTGAGTGTATACAGTTAGTCTGTTTGTTAAAAATATCAGGCATGGTGCAAATTACTATAGTACCCAAGGTTCTTAAGACAGCCATAAATTAAATCACCAGTTATTTGCTACATGCTGAAACACATTACACTTTAAAAAAGTACCAAAGTTATACTTCTTAAGCATTCCATATTCCATTTTAAACTTTGAACCCCATACTTTATTATTGGTCTAAATTAACGATTCTCAGCCAGTGTGCCACAAGAGGCTTTAAAACACGCAATACCTGACTGACTGTTCAGCCTGGGGTGCTGTGCACCAACCCCTGTCTCTTTGATTGTCAAATAAAAAGTGACAACAGGCAACACAACAATAGCCATGTGGTGCGAAGGAATCAAAATTATACCTATTTTTTGTCAGATCGGCAAAAAAGTACATTTTTGGTGGGGCACAGAGTTTTGTGGTTAGGTGGTGTGAGCCGTGAGATGAGAAGGTGGAGAATCGCCGGCCCCAACACTCTGGGCAGGTGTGCGTCGGGCCAGCAGCAGACAGAGGCTGCGCCAGGCAACGCAGAAAAACGTGCACGGGTTTTGGAGATGAAGTATATGCTTCTAATATTAAGAAATTAAACTTGGAGAGAAGAATTATCAATATTTAATCTTTTATTTATATTTTCCCATTAGTTCTTCTGTTGCTTGTTTTGTTTAGAGTTTTTCTGCATTCAAAGACATGTTTATTATAAAAATTCAAGTAATAGAGAAAAGAATAAAGGACAACACAGATCCTTTTAACTCACAACATCCAGAGATAACCATTACTGCATGTTATATTTTATATAATATAAACTTATATTTGTATATAGTTTTATATACTAATATTTAAATGTAAACCATTATTTCTATCATTCCAAGATGTGCTCATTCTCTTTTCTTCTTCATACATTTCATCTATCTGTATTATCTTCCTTCCTTCCTGCTTTCTATCACATTTTGCACAGCTAGTACATTAAAAACAATGCTTATAACTTTTTTTACCTAAAAATATGTTTTGGACATTGTGTTATGTCGGTGGATATTCATTCTTTCAATGGTTACAGATCATTGTAATGTAGACATGGATATTCAGTCACTTACTGGTAGATATCTTGGTTATTTCCAATACTGTGATTTTATAGCACTGAAAATCCTTGAAATAATTATGTACTGAACACTTACTGTGTACCACACATCATTCTAAATATTTTAAATATGTTAGCTAATTGAATTGCTGAGACAACCCTACGACAAAGGCAATGTCATCGTCACCAGGTCACAAAGAAGAAGAGTGAAGCACACAGAGGGAACTCGTTCAAGTCCCCCAGCTGGGGGGTGAGGAGACCGGCACTGGGACTTGGGCAACTTAGATCCAGAGTCTGCATTCTGAGCTTCCATACTGGTCTGTCGTGATTATTTTTAAATTCTTGACTGATTATCTCCTTAGAATAACTTCCCAGAATTGTGATTTCTGAGACAAAGGATAGACACATTTTAAATCTGATGTATGTTGTCCACTTCCCTCCAAAGGCTGTATAGTGTTAGACTTTACCTAGTACTCTATAGGTTTACAAGGCACTAGAAGCAAGATAGAAAAACTTGGGAGTCCAACAGAGAGATAAAGATTTGTATCTGCTCTATTCATTACTAGGGCAAGTACTTTCTTAAATTCATTTCTACATTTGTAAAATCAGGATAGTGCTACTTCTTTTACAGGAATGTAATGCAGGTTATATATTATATATATATATATATATATATAAATTGTCTATAATCCTTCAGATATATGAAGAAGTCCCTCAATTAATAGTAATTATTATTTAATATGAATTATCTCTTGATTCCTATACCAATCTTTTACTGGGCAGGTTTTATTACTATAGCATAAATTTTAATGTTCTGTTTGTAAATATAATTTATGTGCCATGTAATATGCAGGGCTCCCAGATCCATATTTAACAATGCAATCTTACTTTTCCACATGGGAACATGGTATTTAAATAAACTTTTTAGATTGACATATTTAATTCCTTGGTGGTGTCAAAAAAGTATTAATACATTATCTACTATCCAAAAAAAGGCACCTGTGAATTACTTTTTGAAATTTAAGGACAGAATTTGAAATGAAACAGTGGTCAGTATGGAGACTGCGGGCTGGGAGTAAGGAGAGCCAGTGACCCTCCCACTTACATCTGCAACAGACACGATCACCACGGAGTCCTCTGCCTCCTCATGGGTCATCCTGGAGATGAGCGAGGTCAGCGTTTGCTTCAGGTAACCGTGATCTTCTCTCTTAATGGTGGGAACACCCAGTGCAAAGGATACTGCAGACCCCCAAGCACGGAATCGCCATTTCAAACCATGGAGGAAAATACAAGTTAGCATTAATATCGACGCTTACTTCTGTGCTTGGGTAGTTATGTGGTCACAAAAATGGTGCCTGAAACTGTTTTATAAAAGTTATCCAAACCACTGTTAGCTTTTATTACATATTTCATTTTCTGCCTAAAAGGAATTCCAGTTTGCAGTGAATGGTTAGGAAATGCATTAAATAGGCATCCAGATATTTTTTCATGGTGTAGAATTTTAGTGTAGTGAAAAAGAAACTAAACATTCTGCATTTATTATAGTGTTCCTCTAACTGGGTGTGAAACACATTGGCTGATACTCTCCTCTTATTCCTAAATAAGGACCCAAAATAGGAAAAATACTATGAAATAAATTCATGTGCAAAAAATCCATGAAGCAATTTCCAAATGCTTTGATGGAATAAATTCATGTCCCTACGTGACTTTTATTGCCCAATAATGACGGAAGCACTGGGAGAACAGACCCAGGTCATTATAATAGGTTTCAAGGTTCTATGCCCAAAGCAGCCATAGACAAGTAAGCGATGAACATAGCTCCGGTCCAACAAAATCCTATTGAAAACAGGCAGAGTCAGCCTGGGGGCTGTAGTTTGCTGACCCCTGGCCCAGAGGGACACACTCATTGGAATCAATGACGTTTGTGAGAAAGGAAAGTTTCTGAGAGTTGGCCTAATGTCCTTCTTCTAACTCAGATGTTTTTTCTCTTCTTCTGTACCTGGTGAGCTTGAACTCATCCTTCAAGGTTTAGCTTAATCATCCCTTCTCTAAAGCTTTTGCAGACCTTTGTCATCACAAAGATGGGGAAATTAGAAGATAACCAAACGAGTATAGATTTAGCAAAACCAAGGAAGAAAAGAGCTACCAAGCACTGAGCAGATGCTTAACATACGCTTGGCTTATATTGACTTACTTTCAAAGCATCTGTATTAAAGCTGAATTTGAATTCAAGTCCCAAAATATGTATTAAACCATCTTTTCTGCCAGACAATACGCTGATTTCCAGTGGTCCAAGTGAGTGCCAGTGAGGCTGGTGGTCGAAATATCAAACTGGGTATCATTTCAACAGCTCCCATTTTAAAACTCAAAAGCATGTCCCCAAAGATCAAAACATCTGCATTTGGTTTTCCAATTTTAATCTTCTTACCGCCTGTTTTCTCTTTGCTGATGATTACGTCAGGATAAATTCTGCCTACTTTCCTTAGATGAGGGAAAAAGGACTTCAGGACTTCAAACGTAGCGGGCACCGCTTCATTCTCACCGAATGTATTCACCTCCTTCTCAGCTGGAAGGGAGGAAAAGAGGGTTTCTGAGTTCATGACTGTAATGATCCCCCCCCCCAAGTTTTTAAAAGAGGCTTAAGAAATTAATTCACAGGTTAACTTAATATTTATACATAAGGGGAATACTGTTAAGTGTAAATTATCGAAGTCATAAGACTACAAAATATAACTCAGAAATTGATTCATATTTATTTAAAAAGTAATATAGCAGGTCTTCCAATAACATCGTGTCGTTCAATGTCCTCCGTTAACATTGATTAGATGCTGTAGGAACTTAACTGTCATTTATATCAATTACCATATGGTGAAGTTGGTTTCCTTACGTATCATTTACCTTGAAGTTGCAGAACCTATCAATGACGTTAAGTGAGGACTTCCTGTGTTTAAGTCCAGCACTATGAGCTACACAACCAGAGGCTAATAGAACTGTCAGTTCCAAATAATGTATAACGGAAACATACTATAAAGAAGCACAACTGAAAATATTTCCAAATCACACATCCATCTGTTTTGCTACTTTACTAGCATGTCATTGAAGTTTGTACCCTTATAATTCTGTAGCTCCTTCAATATTTAGTGACTCCATTCATACCATTCATTTGAATTTGCCTCTATAATTTTGAAAAAAAAAAAAAGAACAAAGTTGGAGGACTGGTACTATACAACTTTATTTCATAACACATGATATGTTAATAAAGGCAGTGTGGTATTACAGAAGAAAACAGATATGCAGATCAATGGAACAGAATAGAGAGTCCAGAAACAGATCCACACAAATAGGGCATGTTGGTTTTTTTTTTTTTTTTTTTTTTTTTTTAAGGTGGGAAGCAATTCAATGCAGCAAGGACAGCTTTTTGACAAATGGTATTGGGACACTTGGACATCCACAGAAAAAAGGATGAACCTTAACCTATACTTCACACTATTTATAAAAATCAACTCAAAGTCTTCATAGATTGAAAATGTAAACCATAAAAATAAAAAAAACACATAAAATCCTCATGACTCTTAAGAGTTCTTAGATACAACATTAAATGCACAATACACACAAAAAGTGATAAACTGGACTTCATCAAAATTAAAACCATTTGCTTTTTGAAGGATGACACCAATAAGACAAGCAACAGACTGGGAAAAATATTTCTAAATCACCTATCTATCTGACATATATCCAGGATATATAAAAAAACTCTCAGAACTCCACAACATAAAAACCAACCACCCAATTAAAAATCGGACAAAAGATCTGATCAGACATTCCACAAAGAGGATATATGAATGGAAAATAAGCATGTAAAAGTGTTTGCATCATCACACTAGAGAAATGCAGCCCAGAACGATGCGACACTGTGATATTAGAATGGCCGCCGTAAATGGGAGGGACCGGGTCTCTCCTATAATCGGCTGCAGGCAGTGCAAAATGGCACAGCTGATCCAGAAAACAGTGTGGCGGTTTTTTATAAAGTTAAACATAAATGTACCTAATGCACACAAATTCTAGATATTTATCCTAAAGAAATGAAAATTCAAACAAAAAACCTGTTCATGAGTGCTCATAGCAACAGGTATTTGTAATCACGCCCCCCCCCAAAAAAAAAACAAAACAAAACTGGAAATGCAAACAACTCAAATGGCCCTCAGCTGATGAAGAAAAAACCCCTACCCATTGTACAGTGGAATGCCAGTTAGCAATAAAAAAGCAATAAACAACTGGTCACACCACTTGGAAGAACCTACACTGAGTGAAAGAAGCTGGTCTCAAAGAGTTACACAATGTGTGATTCCATGGGTGTGGCACGCAGGAAAAGGGAGAACTGTGGGAAGAAAGGATTCATCGGTGGTTTCCAAGGGTTAAGTGGGGGGAGAATCTACCGGGGGAGCACCCAGCAGGGCTTTTCCTTCTGAAGAAAAGGGGAGCCACTGAAGGTTGATTTACCAGACAGTACAGCCCTCACTTTGCTACAGTGAGGACAGGCAGGTGTGAACGAGACTGCAGAGAGAAAAAAGAGGAGTGCATCAGCAATCATCCGGATGAAGTATGAAGGTGGCCTGACTAGGGTGGTAGAGATGGTGAGGGGAAAATATGGACAGATTTGTGAGATATATAGGATTACCAGTCAATGGCACTGCCTACTGACTTGATGTGGAAGTGTGCAGGAGGGAGAGGGAGGAGTCAGAGATGATGTTCTAGTTTCTGGCTGCATCTGTTGGGTGGATTGTGGATGGTGGTGCAATTCACAGAGATCAAAAACACAGAAAGACCATCTTCCTGGTGGAGATGAGAGGCAAGGTACCAGTGATGTCGCTTACCTGATTTTTCCATGTCTGACAATAAAAGAGTGAGTACTGATTTGATTATACTTACTGGGGAGAAATGTTCTAAAGTCAGAAAGCATAAAATTTAAATTTCTAAACACAAAACATAAAAGCAACAAACCACCATGCACAAACACAGAAGCAACACAAACCTAAGTTCACTGATACATTTTCTCTCTGTCTAATGTCATCCTTTATTTTATTTAAGACTTCCATCAGCTCCTGGCGATTTCTTTCAGTTTTGTTTTTTAAATGTAGAATATTTTTCTTAAACTCCAAAATATGGTTTCTACAATTAGTTAATTGATTACCTGCAAAGAAAGTGTATATGTTTATACATGTAGCAATGATATCATATAATTTTCACAATATATAACGAAATATAAACTAAATTCTTCAATATAGCTATATATCTAGCACTAAATGTGTGTATGCATTTCTATATAGTGCTATATACAACAAGAATTATCTTCTGGAGGACAGGTTCCTTGTAATACAGGTTTCTCCTGCTAGGTGAGTGTTCTAGGAACCCAACTGTGTCTGTACCAGTTGGCGTTGTTGTGAGAGGCTGCATTCAGCTTTGGTGAATATTTTTTCTTGAAGACTTTTAACACGTTTGCCCATTTTGTGATGGGTGATTTATGAGCGCACCTGCTCACACCATGCTGAGTGTTCAGCAGTTTTGACCAAAAACAGTGTGACCTGCATGGCCTGCTGTCCCCATTCACTTGACTCTCCCTGAGCGACTGTTTTTTTTGTTTCCCTGCATGACAAAAGTCCTCAAAGGGAAACGTTTTGCTGATTTGGAAGAGGTGAAGCAAAAAACAGCAGAAGCACTAAAAGGCATCAAAACCAACAAGTTCAAAAACTGTTTTGAGCAATGGGAAGAAGGTCTCAATAGTTGTATTGCATCAAATGGAGAGTACTTTGAAGGTGACTGAAATTTAAACATGTAAGAATAAATACTCAATTTTTTATAAATAAAATTTGTTTTTTGCTCCCCCCTTGTATGTCTGTACATAAAAGATTTGAAAAAAATGAAGTGTCAAAAACAATAACATCTGGAAGGAGCATGTGTCCAATTTGTAATTAAAGGGGAAAAACCAGCTGAACCAGAAAATTCACTTCTAAGAATTCATCTAAAGAAAATGACCAGAAATATGCACAGTTTTGGCTCTGAGGACGTCTCACACAGGCAGCATCATTTATCATCATAAGAAAATCAGAAACAACCCAACTACCTAACAGTGGAAATATGTTAAGTAAATTACAGAATATCCTTTTAATATTCTGGTAGCTCTGGCATTAAATCACGTATAACTGAACCTCAGTTTTGTAACTTAACACTTGTGTGGCTTGGGCAAGCCATTTAATTATTGTTAGTCTCTGATCCTTCACGTGTAAATGGATATATAAGAATCCCTGCCTCAGAATTGGTGTGAAGATGTAATTCGATAATGCATGCAAACCATGTGGCAAAACACATTAAAAATGCTTTGCCAAGTGTCTAGTAGATATTATGTGTTGGTGGATTATTCTTTATTCATTCACCAATGGAATACTATGCAGCTATAAAAAATATTTAACGTTGTAAAAGCCGTTTTGATGCTTATGAGGCTTCCCGTACAAGGCAAATATTTGGCATATGACTTTAATTTCAAGGAATAGATTAGGGCTGGTATTATAGATTTGAGAGCAAAAGTCTTGAGATACACATAAAATGGAGCAAGACAATGTAGTGATAGAATACTGTCCCAGCCTTACTTGGGGACATTTACTTCATCCCTGCCTTGGCTCACACTAGCCTTAGCCCAGGGCAGAGGGTTCACTGTTTGAAATCCAACAGGGTGCCATTATTGAATAAATTGGACTTGCCAGCACAGAAACTGATTTAAGGGATTCTAAAACAGAACCATGCTTCCTCAAAAGAACTGTAACTACCCCAGACAGACCTTGAATATCCACACAGTGGATACTACTTGGGAATGCTCACACATGTAAACAGGGATGTAGCTAAGCCAACATAACCTTATGTTTCTGGGGTTTCCCCGGGTAATATTCTCTTTGCAAAATGGATCATGTGTTTGGAGGTGATATATCATGGGTGATGCAACATAATGTAAGTCAGTCCCCAAGGGATCAATTTGGCAAACATGAAAAGAAAGCCTTTTCTCTAGAGGAAGTATTTGCAGACATACATTTCTTACCTGATAATTCAATTCATCAATATTCTTCTAAAATATTTATATCACTTGCATATTCATTCAGGTATTTTGTGAGAATAAAATGTTATAAAACTCTCTTGCAAAGTTTTAAATAAATAATCATTCGATGCTTTGAGTCACCTCTGGGAAGTTTTGAAAACAAACACCAGTCCATGTGTGCAGTGGGCCGCTGTTTCTCCCCACCATGAACGAGGTGTGGTGCCGAGCACACTGCCCTTCGCTTCTCACTGCAGGGGCCAAGAGCAAACCACCCACATCTGTGAGTTTAACTTTTCTACTGGCCACATGACAGAGGGTAAGAGAAACAAGTGAAAGTAATTATAGATAATAGATTTAATCCAATATATCTGAAATATATTTTCAATATGCAATCAACATGAAGAGTGATTAACGGCTTCACATTTTTGTACTATTTTAAATCTGGATTGTATATTACAGTTACAGTGCACCTTAACTCAGAGGTTAAATGTTAACAGTTGGAGTAAAATGTAGTCCTACCCAAACAACAAAATTCAGATTAGCCTAAAACATAAGTCAGAGGGAAGCTCGGTTCCTCGGCGGCACACGCTACACTGCGAGCGCCCGGCGGCCGCCCGGAGAGGAGCGGCCGTGCTGCCCAGCGCGGGCCTACCACGCCCGCCGTGAGCTCACTAGAAATGCAGCATCTCGGTCCTCCGCCCAGACCTACTGACTCAGAACCCGTGCTTCCGCGAGATTCCCAGGAGACTGGTGTGCATGTTAAAATTCAAGAAGCACTGTTTCAAGCCTCTAGTTGTTTTGACTTTCTCATCACCGACTTTACTACACAGTTCAGGTCCTTATTGCCTCTCGTTGTACTATTATTATAACTGCATATTAATTGGCCTCTCATCTCTAACCCACAACTAATCTGGAAACTCTGCTCAAAGACTGTAAGAGGTCCCCTAGATGCTAGCTGGATAAAGTCCAAATGACTTGTCTTAGTATACAAGGTCCTGATCAGTGTGGCCATGACCTAACTTTTCCACCTTCTCTCATTCACTACACCCCTCCAGGAAAGAGAAGGGTGCTGAGGGAGTCAGTCCTTCGTCCACGTAGTACTTATCACGTGCCACTCACTTTGCTGTGTAAGCACAACACGAATGAAGTCAGGTTCCTACTCTAAGTTAACTGACAGTCAGGCCTGCAAGGGATGGGGGAAGGAGCATGGGCTTGAACAACTAGGAATCATGGAACTGTCAAAATGGAATCATCCTCAAAGCGCACAGGCAAAGGGAGGCAGAAATGAAGAAGAGCCCAATATCTGGGTTAATTTATTAGCAGAATCCTTAAGTTTTAAATTCAAAATTCAACTGTATGAATGCTAAAATGTTAACGATGCACTAGAGGTGAAACCAAAGTTAAATCTGAATGGCAGATCAACATTTTTTTTAGTATCAATACATCCCATCCAACTATTATACTAAAAACGTGTTCATTGTTCATCTGAAATTCAAATTTAACTGGGAAACCTATTCTTATTTGCTAAATTGGCAACCCTATGGACAACAACAAAGGAAGACCGTGGTGTGTCTCAAAGTGGTGCTGTAAGCTTCGGGGTCCACTTGAGAAAGACGGGATGCCAAACCAGTGCTCTCAATTGTGGATTACGACTCTCATCTCATCCCTTTCTGCTTCGCAGAAAACACCCGAGGGAGCCCAGAAGTGAGGCTCAGTAAGGTAGAACACAAAAGAGGGACGGTGGTCTTGCGAGAGTTCTTGCAGTCGAAGTTGCACGCTTCTGGAGATGATGGGGCGGAGCAGCTGGGCACAGATCGGGCCCTTGCACCTCTGGAGGGAAAAGGCGCCCGCAGACGACAGTTAGAACCCAGAGGCCCCGCAGGCGGACGCGTCGGCGCGCGTGCCCACAGCCGGTCAAGGCCCTTGGAGAGACCCATGCATCCGTTACAAGTCAACCGCCGGCGGGACAACACAGAGGTGGGCCACGCCTGTAAGCCCCTAATGCGAAAGCAGGCCATCCCCTCAGGTTCCTACCTCGTTCACCACCCCCTCCCCCCTTCTCTCCAGCGGGAAAGGAGGCGGGAGAAGCCACCGCAGCTTACTGGTTTGAGCCATCCTGGAGATGGAGAAACAGGAGAAGCTGAAGAGCAGGACCGCAACGAGCGAGATCAGCTGGTTTACGTGCTTGGCCCCCATGGCGGTGGCCGGTGGGGCCGCGTGGAGCAGCACGGTGGGTGGGCGGAGGCTCGGAGAGGGCCGCGGCCTGCACCACCAAGGGGAAGCACGCGAGCGCCCGCGCACCCTCTCCAAGGGGTCGCTGGGACCCGCGCACACGCGCCCTGCCCTTAGGGAGCTCCCTCACCCTCTCGCCTGTGGCTCAGCACTGAGAATGTGAACGCCTTGGGAGGGCTGCTGGTAGTTAAATGCCTTCCAGGGCGGTGGAGTTCTGCACTGTTCCACACGTAGTCAGGTCTCAGCAACTTACTTTATTTTCTTGTAGTAGTGACTTTTGTGCCAGACTCTGCACTAAACAGTTTCCATGTTATCTCTTTGGAACCTCACAACATCCCAATTGTTTTAAGCATAAAATGAAGATAGCAATTGCATCTACCTAATGTGGTATCATCATCTTCATTTAACCTTGGAAAAAATTTGAGCCCTAGTGAAATCCAGCAATTTGCCTCAGGTTGCTCAGCTGGAAATGGTTTCTCAAACCTCGTAGATAGATTTGTAAAACTTCCTCAAGAAAAAAATATATATCTTTACTTGGAGATTATCAGCCTCTACTAGTAGCCATTACATAGCCCGACGACTTAAACAGCTCCGAATTTTGTGTGGAAAGTGACCAGCCCCAGGCCTTTAGTTTAATGGCCTCATTTTACCTTTGGTTAGTACCCTCTCCCCCAGGAAAGGAGCAGGGAGACAACTTTTGTGCACGAGGAAGTTATGTATACCATGAGCAGCAGCCCTAGAGACATTTGCTGGGCTTTGCCAAGTTCAACGCATCAGTTTCTCAGACCTTCAGCCAAGGTTGGGAAACACTAGCTGAACTTCAGTAGGGTGAGACTCTCTAGTCGCCTTAAATGTGGCTTTCTATTTGGGCTCTCCACTCTGATGACTCACTCTTATTTGGGACTCACTGGCAGTGCCTGGTGATACAGGTTCTACTTCAAACTAGCACAGCACCTCTGGACTGGTTTCTGGCCCTTTAAGAGGGGAGGGACCTGAACACATGCCAGCATGATGATGCCATTATAAGCTGTTTTCTCAAGAGCTAATGGCCAGGAGTGTGGCCTTCAGTTGGGCACTGACCCAGCCACTCCTAAAATAGGGAATTGGGAGGAATAAAGACCTCAGCTCCATTCTCCTTCATCCTGTCAGTCTGTTGCCAGTCTTCATTTTGGCTAAGCTCTACTGGAAACCAGAAAGCATGGAAGTCCAGCTTGATGTGCTAGATCATACAAACCTGCCTCCTGGGGTGTGGAGCAGAGAAAGATGCAGGCTAGACTGAGGTGGGGGAAGGAAGCTATTCAGCACAAAGGTATCTGCAATACCAGTATCTCAAAGTTCTCTTACTTGAACTCCAGTTTGACATTTGCATCTGCCGTTAGGATTCAAAAACAGTACTTTGCTCTTACATTTTAATGTTTCTGAAATCAGCATGTGTCTTCCAATCGATTTTGACATTTTATGATATTATGAGGGGGAACCCAAAAAACCCAGGATTTATAAAAAACTGTGTATTTATTCTTGGATGTTTGAACTTCAGTCACCTTCAATGTATTCTCCATTTCATGCAATACCCCTGTTGAGATGGTTTTTCCACCACTCAAAACATTTTTTGAACTCATTGACCTTGATGCCTTTTAGTGTTTCTATTGTTTTGTTTCACTTCTTCCACATCGGCAAAATGTTTCCCTTTGAGGACTTTTTTCATCCCAGGAAACAGAAAGTTACTCAGGGCCAGATCGTGTGAATAGGGAGGATGGGGCACGGGGGTCATGCTGTTTTGGGTCAAAAACTGCTGAACACTCTGTGTGGTGTGGGCAGGCGCGCTCGGAAATCACTCATCACGAAATGGGCAAATGCATTAAAAAAGTCTTCAAAAAAATTTCACTGAAGCTGAACACAGCCTCTCACAACAACGCCAGCTGGTGCACTGATACGTATGGGTTCCTAGAACACTCGCCCAGGAGGGGAAGCCCATACTCCAAAGGGCTCACCCTTTAGAAGATGATTTCAGTTTTGGGGGGTTCTCCCTTGTATATCTCCTTCTGTCTTTTCTCCAGAGAAAGGAAATGCCAAAACCCACCAGTCGGTCAATGGTCTATGAGTCAGAACACATAGTTATTGAACACGTACTCTGTGCCAGTTACTGAATAGGTGCTAGAGATACGAACAGTCACCTGCTGGTTCATGGCTCCACCTTCTTCTTCGTGCTCAGACACGGACCGCACCCCCACACACTTATATTCCTACCTATCAAAGGCAGCCAAGACTCAGCAGAAATGCCACGTGCTCCATGAAGCCATTACTGGTCACCGTCCATGAAGGAGTATCTACCTTCTTCTATCTCTTGTAACTTAGATCCTCTCTCGGGGCACTCAATCGGCCTCACATTTAGTTGTTATGCACACATTCTGTGAGCCTCAGAAGATGGAGATCAGGTCTTACACACATCTTTATATTATATTCCCCACTGTGTGTTTCAGGGTGCAACTCAGATCCAAGGTACTGGCTGAAACACAAGCCCCTGAAACACAGCAGAGCTGTGGTCACAGCTAATCACCTGCAGTTACTACCCAGTACCATTTAAGGCAACACTAAATATCACTCCGGGAAATCCAGTAGATAAAAGAACAGTGGCATTCTCACACCCCGTCAGACATCCCTCTTGTGACTTGTTTTTCAGTCACATCCAGACCAAGGGAAGCAGAGAATTACCAGGCTAAAGATAAATACCTGTTAAACTAATAGGAGAGGGAGGAGTCACCTCCGGGGAAGTCGCCAGCATTACAGCCCTCAAGGCTTCTTTAGTTAACCTGGGGCTAAACCAGTCTCATAACTATTGTTAGCCAGAAAAGTAAACCACGGGGACAGACTTTTCTAGTCTCACATGTAGGTAGGATCCTGAAGGTGAAAACCACCTGAAAGACAAGAGCCATTGACAAAATGTCAGTTGTTTGGGCCCCTATTTCTGTTTCAAGTTACTCAGAAATAAGTCATCTGCACCCAGAATGAGCACCATCTGCTCAGCACAGTTCAGGAAAATGGAAGTACTGAAAGGGGCTTTTATGGACCATCTATGACAGCTGTTCCTAAACTTTAGCATGCACAAAATCATCTGGAAACCTTGTTAAACACAGATTGCTGGCCCACCCTCAGAGTTTCTGATTCAGTGGGTTAAGGCTGGGACCCCAAATTTTGCATTTCTAAGAAGACCTACATCGTACTGATGCTGCTAGTCCAAGGAAGCGCACTTTGAGAATCACTGCGTAATAGCAGTGCAGAGAACCATTGGTTAAACTTAGGAAAATGCCCAAAGCATCCCCACATACTTATGTAATAAAGATGCCACATCCTCCACCACCTGTGAAAGGGACTGAATTATGTCCCTTGGCCATTACATTCTAGAAGTTAACAGCAACTACACAAATATGTCTCATATTCATGAATGTACCAAGACTGCCTGATGAGTGGGAAAAGGGTCCCCTAAATTGAAAGGCCCTTCTGCAGACAAGTTGAGGATGTCCCTTCCAGCAAGCAGAGCTTACAATGCAACAAGTAAATGAACAGAGACAGGAATGTGGTACAGACAAGGAGTGTGCAGCAGAGGGTTCAACACAGATCAACAAGGACTGAGCGGTGTCTGCAGTGTTCCTTAGGGAAACTGTGGTATTTCACCAATTCTTTCACCTGTGCATGTGGCTCCTTGTGAGCAGAGGAGCCTCTGGGCCCACGTTATAACTTATTGTGACCAATAGAAATCAGTGGAGTAATATTCTGGGACTCTTGAGCCAGGCTTTATTTAAGAGGACTGGCAACTTTTGCCTCCTCCCTCTTGGAGCCCACGTACCATGCTGTTAAGAAGTCCAACCCAAGTTACCGAATGCTTAGAGGCTCCGTGGAGAGGAACACAGGATGAGAGGCCATCAGGGGCATTCTGGCACTAGCCAAGCTCCAAATGAAGGCAGCTGTGTGGGGACCCCAATGAAACCAGCAGAACTGCCTGGCTGAAGCCAGACAACCTGCAGAATCCCAAGAAATAGCAAGGTATTGTTTTAAGCCATAAAACTGGAAACAGTTGGTTTTATATCCAACACCAGCAAGACCTTTTTAAAAATTGTTCCCCCTGTACTTCTTATATTTGAACAAATCACACATTCACCTAACTGATCCAACCAGCCCTTCCTATCTTTACACTGTGTTTCCAATAATGTTTCAATGACCAGTTCTAGTTTCGATTTAACAGCTCCTTTATAGATGGCAAGAAATACAGTATGTCCATGCCACATTGGGATTTGAGAGGTCTACTTCTGCACACTGGAGTGTAGAATGCATTCTTTGGTTCAGAGATAGATGACTGGGAACCAGAGAGATCTTGACAGGGTTTGGGCCTCAGCCCAAGATGGAATAAATGTCAGACTCATTTGAATCTTCTAGACTTGATTGCAAATAGTAATCCTATATAGTTCACTGCATATAGTGCAAGCATATAGTTTATATGCTTGGATTCCTGTGCCCTGGACATTTTTCCAAATGCCATCTTTAAGAGGCTACTTTTT
The DNA here is from genome assembly GCA_004024845.1 of Tonatia bakeri. Taxonomy (NCBI): domain Eukaryota; kingdom Metazoa; phylum Chordata; class Mammalia; order Chiroptera; family Phyllostomidae; genus Tonatia; species Tonatia bakeri. Next base: position 118,245 of record PVIA01000242.1, on the reverse strand, counting down.
TTGTTGCCGTATTAGCATTCAACAGTGTCTTACCTCGTTAGTGGCTCCAGCACCATCATACGGCTTCGGTACCATGGTGCCCACTGAAATGACCTGGGTGGCTACTCCCAGGGAACGGCAGGGCATCAGCCTGACGGCTCCTTCCTTTCCTGAACTGACTCAATACTTGATGTAGGTGCCTCCGTGACCCACTATAATCCTCCCTTGAAGTTCCTTAGGGCTCTTCACAATACATCCCCTACACTGGGGCTATTCTTAATGTTTGCTCACCAAGATTCTCATATTGCTTCCTGCCTATGACCCTTTAAAAGTCCAAAACTAAGTTTTTCCTCCACTGTTACATATATTGCTCACAACCTGGTCCATTGCATGAATGTGGGTTTTTACTGCCCATAAACAGTAGCCAACTTTGATAATGGAGTTTCACTGTACACCACCTTTCACAGATAAACCAAGAAATGTGTTTTATTTTGCTGGAAAGAGAGTCACGGGGTTTAGAGCATTCAGCAACAGCAGTCACCTGCGCATCAGAGATGCGCAGAGATGCCACCTGCTCATGTGGGTGTTGTAACACCTCAGAGCCACCTCTCATGACATGAATTCCATTTTATTTGAGAGTTTTGTTGTGCAGTTTCTGCTTTAACACAGGTAGTTAAGATCTTCATACAACTTGCTGTTCTTAAGTTATAGGACTGTTTTCCTGAGAGCCGAACAACAAGCTGGCAAACTAGCTCTCTAGCACCACCATCAGGAAGTTTTTGAGTCCAAAAATCCCAGTGCCCACCACAAGGTGGCAATATTATATTTCAATCAAAGTCTCTGATTTGCTGTATTCCAGGGCCAGAAACTTCTAAAATTAAGTATGAATGTGTCGAATGGTAGAGTCTCAGCAGCATACATGGCCCACTGCTCATTATATATTTTTTATAGCTTGCCAAATTGTCCTTTAAAATGTTGTGCCTCCTTATTATTTAATGGTCTTGGGAGAGAGTAATTTATTATTTACTGCTTACAGAATACCTCTGGTGACCCAAGAAATTTCACTGACTGTGCTAAGTTCCAAATCCTTACTGGATTGACTAATTATTCAACTAGTCATATGTACAACTACAGCTGTCAAATCTTTTGAGTTTCTCCTTCCAAGAGGGCAAAGGATCAAAATGTAATCAATATAATGAATTTACTTAATTTTTATGGTGATTATGCCTAAAACCAATCTCACTAAATTGTGGAAATTTGAGGGGCCCAAGATACCCCTTTGGAAGGACCATGAACATATAACACATTCCTTCTCATGTACAAGCAAACTGCTTAACTTCTCTTTGAGAGTGATCAAGAAGACAGCATTTGCCAAATTTATCGCCACCCCTCCCCCTGCCACACACACACACACACAAAAAAAAATCCCAGTCACGGCTTACTTGTTGAACCTCTTACAGTTTCGATAATGCCTGGAACAAAAGACACTTGTTTAAATCGTGGGAACTGCCCTGTTAAAACATGCCAGTTCACAGCTCTAAGAGCCTTTTCTCTTTTTCTTCTGGGCCACAGAGGATGGACAGGTGGGGATCAGCACTTCTGCTCCCAGGGTTTCCTAATGAAAGATAACATTTCCTGTGTTCTTCCAGAGTCTGACGCTGTCTGACTTTTACTACAAAGGAAGTTTTGCACTTCTCAGGACTTCCATGTTGTACGTCCAATTAGAACTACATGAACGGCAGCCCTGGCTGGGTGCTCAGTTGGTTGGAGAGTTGTCCTGAGAAGCAAAAGTTTGTGGGTTCGATACTCAGTCAGGACATATACCTAGGTGGTGGGTTCCATCCCCAGTTGGGGCATGTATGGGAGGCAATGGATGATGTTTCTCTTTCTCTGTCTCTCCCTTCTTCTCTTTGTAAAATTCAATAAAAATATTTCGTGGGTGATGATTAAAAAAAATTACATGAAGGGAAGATTTCCCTGTCTCTTAAGGACATTTTGTTTCAAACTGGTAGTGACAAGGACCTCTATCACATCCATTTTATTTATTCTGAATTGTATTTTATTGATTATGTAATTACAGTTGTCCTGATCTTTACCCCTCTGTCCCCCTCTACCCAGCACCCCCCACTCCCTCAGGCAATCCCCCCACTATTGCTATAACCTATACACACGATCCATTGGCATAACAATGGATCATGTGTATAAGTTCTTTGGCTACTCCATTTTCTGTACTGGACTTTACATCCCCATGGCTATTCTGTCACTACCTATTGGTACTGCTTAATCCCCTCACCTCTTCACCCATTCCCTCACGCCCTCCCTCCCCTACCTGGCAGCCATCAAAATGCTCTCTGTGTCTCTGATTCTGTCTCTGTTCTTCTTGTTTGCTTAGATTGTTTTTTAGATTCAACTGTTGATAGATGTGCCCTTTTTGCCATTTTATTGTATATAGTTTGATCTTCTTTTTCATAAATATGTCCCTTTAACATTTCACATAATAATGGTTTGGTGATGATGGACTCCTTTGATTTTTGTCTGGGAAGCTCTTTATCTGCCCTTTGACTCTAAATGTTATCTTTGCTGGGGAAGAGCAATCTTGGTTGTAGGTCCTGCTTTTCATGACTTAGAATATTTTTTGCCAATCCCTTCCAGCCTGCAAAGTTTCTTTTGAGAAATCAGCTGACAGCCTTATGGGAACTCCCCTGTAGATAACTAACTTCTTCTCTCTTGCTGCTTTTAAGATTCTCTCTTTATCTTTAACTTTTGGCATTTTAATTGTGCTATGTCTTAGAGTGGGCCTCTTTGAATTCATCATAACTGGGACTCTCTGTGCTTTGTGGACTTGCATGTCTATTTCCTTCACCAAATTAAGAAAGTTTTCTTTCACTATTTTCTTGTTCTTTCTCTTCTCCTTCTGGCAATTCTATGATGCAAATGTTGGACCTCTGAAGTTGTCCCAAGTGATGTTTATACTACCCTCATTTTGGGGGGATTCTTTTTTCTTCTTGCTGTTCTGTGTGGTTGTTTTTTTGTTTCCTTATGTTCCAAATCATCGATTTGATTCTCGGCTTCATCCACTCTACTGCTGTTTCCCTGTAAATTGTTCTTTATTTAAATTAATGTATCCTTTGTTTCTGACTGGATCTTGTTTATGCTATTGAGGTCCTCACTAATGTTCCTTGAGCATCCTTATAACCAGTGTTTTGAACTCTGCATCTGATAGATTGTTTATCTCCATTTCATTTAGCTCTTTTTCTGGAATTTTGACCTGTTCTTTCATTTGGGACATGTTTTTTTCTCACCTTGTTTTGGCAGCCTCCCTGTGTTTGTTTCTATGTATTAGGTAGAGCTGCTTTGACTCTGTCTTGGTAGTGTGGCCTAATGTAGTATGTGTCCTGTACAGTCCAGTGTCACAGACTCCCCTATCATCCAAGCTGGGTACTTGATGTATGCCCTTTGTGTGGGCTGACTATACCCTCCTCTTGTAGTTGAGCTTTGGCTGCTGTTGGCAAGTCAATGGGAGGGATTTACCCAAGCCAGCCAGCTGCAAGGACTGGCTTTGATCACTGACCACTAATCTCCACCCTCCATGGATGATCCGGCTGTGCAGGAGCAGGGTGGCAGTGCTCTAACATGGTCTGTAGCTGTCCACTGGGTACACTGGCCCTAGGATTTCCCAGATGGTTCAGGCCAAGGTCAGCCCTCGCCTGTGTTATGTCTGGTGCCACTGTGCCTGAGCTATAAAACAATCTGAGATGGCTGATACTTGCGCTGGGATTGGCGATTCCCAGGTGTAGTCCAGCTGTGAATCTACTGGCTGCTGGTAGTGCCGGGCCTGGGGCCACTTAGCAAGAGGTACAGGGGCTGAGGACTCAATAAGGGTGGCTGCTGCTTGTTCGATAGGATTTTGGAAGTTGTGAAGCATGAGCCCAGACCAGCCATTCATATAGAAAAGGAGCTTGGGTGGGCCTGTAAGTTGGGTGGGGCAGTCTCTGGGGAACTTCAAGGTGGGTCAAACAGTGTTAGCTAGGTTAATGGAGTCTCAGATATGGAACCAGCTTGCTAGCTCTGTCCGGGGAGTGTTTAGAAAAGGGACCATGGCCTCTACTTGCCTTGATGCCAGACACTTCAGTTTCTCCCCGTATGCCATTGGTGCCTTTCAAACTGCTACCCCATGCTAGAGCTCAGAGGGAGTGAGTCTGATTAGGTGACTCTGTGTGTGGGCTCTTTAAGAGGAACTGCTTGGGGATCCAGCAGTTCCTTTCACTGACTCAATCCTCACTGGTTTTTGTAGCCAGAAGTTGTAGGGACTTATCATTCTAGCATTGGAACCCTGGGCTAGAGGGCCAGTGTGGGACTGGCACTCCTCACTCCCAACTTTTCACCTCACACATGTGGGTGTGGGACCAGACCATTCCATGTCTGTGCCCCTCCTACCAGTCTGGATGGATGTGGTTTCTTTAATTCTGTAGTTGTGAGATTTCCATTCAACTTGATTTCTGACAGTTCTGAGTGATGGTTGTTCTATATTTTAGTTGTAATTTTGATGTGCTTGTGCAAAAACACAAGCCAAGTCTGCCTGTGCCACCATCTTGACCAGAAGTCCTGTCACATGCATTTTAATTACATACTCAGGTAAAGGCAAGAACTAGCTCTTCCTTATTTCTCCCTCTTCAGCTCCACAATGACTCTGGTGTAACCACCATAACATTTTCATATGCCCCAAACTTCCATTTTCATACCTTAATACTGCCTTTCCATCATCCTTCTGGTATTATGGTGTATCTCACATCTTCATTTGATAATCCTGAAAAGGTTTTCCACTCTCCTCTGCCTCTCAACACTGACAATACCACACAATCTTGGACCTCTTACATGGGGTCACATGAAGATTTCTTGACTCTCAAGTTGATTGTCCTTCTCTCCCACAACATTAATAGATGAATTAAAATCATTACCCTGTGCTAAACACACCTTATTTTCCTTTACCATCAGTGACTTTAAACTTATCCAGCTGAGATAATTGGAACAGATTTGATAGGTTTACTTCTGGGAAGTGGTTTTTCCTCATCTCAACTATAGTTAATGTACCACCAAACCCTTGGTAGGGGTTCTGTTAATTTTTCTGCTTCTCTACTCCCCTTCATCCCCTGCCTTAAAAAAAAAACAACAAAAACAAAACTTGAGTCAATGCTTATTTTCTTTGTTCTGGTTACCATTTTCACCCCAGCCCATAACTTAATTCTTTCTTTTTTTCCAAAAAGATTTTATTTATTTATTCTTAGAGAGAGGGGAAGGAGAAAGAGAGGGAGAGAAACATCAATGTGTGGTGACCCCCCCCCCCCCCATTGAAGGGATCTGGCCCGCAACCCAGTCATGTGCCCTGGACTGGGAATTGAACCAGCAAATCTTTGGTTTGCAGACCAGCACTCAATCCAATGAGCCACACCAGCCAGGGCCACAACTTAATTCTGAATAGCGTAAACTTTCTTTTTGTCAGTAAAGCCCATTACTAGTAGCTGTGAGAACAAATCTGTATATTTTGCTGTTCTCCAATTAAAAGAATCATATGTGGTATGCAAATATGAGGAGTTCCCCCTAATCAGTGTCTAACACAATTTCACTGTCCATAATATTTGTAATACTTCCCCCAAGATAAACCCATTTCACTCTTAGTAAAAAGACTATACAATTTTCCTTCTCAGTATAAATTTGCTGCATTCCATGTCTTATACCCTCCAAAAGTGGGTGCTGACATTTAACTTAGGTTCTCTGTCGATCAAATGCTGAACACTGCAATAAGTTGCTGCCTAACAGTCATACTAATCAACTCTTTCTACTAAGAAGTGTCTGAAACAAAGTGTCTTCGCTATTTAGCCTGGGAATCCAAGAAAGCAGAGACTCCTCCAAAATGTGACCAGTCCTGGCTGGTGTAGCTCAGTGGGCTGAGTGGGAGCCTACAAACCAAGGGGTCACTGGTTCAATGCCTGGTCAGGGCACATGCCTGGGTTGCGGGCAAGGTCCCTGGTGGGGGGTACATGACAGGCAACTACACACTGATGTTTCTCTCCCTCTCTTTCTCCTTCCCTTCCTCTCTCTCTAAAAGTAAATAAATGATGTATTTTAAAAAATGTGACTAAACTCCATTATGCTATATAGTATTGGTTTTTCCATAAGGCCAAGTAAAAGCACACAGCTCAGTTTAGAGACCTAAGTAGGTCCCATCTCCTTGAAGCCAGAACTCTGATCTTAGGGCTTAACCACCATTAAGCCAGCCACAAGGAAAAAGAAAATCAGAGAATAATAGAGAAAGAGAGAAAGTCAGCCTTCCCCAAGGACCAGTTCTGGGTTAATATATGTCAGTTACATGCAAATGAACTAGTGGGGGAAAAGAGGAATTAACATGTGCATGACATTTCCTGCTTCCGATAAGTGACATTCAATTCCCTTCTCAGGTGCTGCCCAAGCAGGTTAGCATTCTCTTCTCTTAGAGAAAACCATGATTGAAGTGGACCAATAGGCAGCATGGAGACAAGAAGAGGAGCTCTCTTCACTCCCTACTGAAAAGGCAGAAGGAGTCTATCATTGTAGTACAGAATTGTCTCACTTTCTATTTTATGAAGGTCTTGTGCATGGAGAGACCTCTGAAACAGTAGTTTCTACTTCTTAATTTGACAAACTGGCTGTGAACCTTGCCTTTCTGAATCTTCTTATGTGCAATAAAAAATATTCAATGAAGTGATCTTTAAATTTCATTCAAGATCTAAGATTGTATGGTTTTATTATTCTATGTCCAGATCTCATTACCAAGTTGACTGTTAGACACCTCTATGGGGCAGGGGTGATGGCTTATGCACTCTTCACCTGTCTAGTGTTTTTTGCAATTAGCATCTTTTTAAAAATGTTGGTTGAGGTGAGGAAAAGTGTGTATTGCTGCCTTCAATTTGTGTTAACAAAGGGATGGAGGAAATATACATATACGTATTTACATAGAATATTCCTGGAGATACAAACCAGAAAACTAATACTGGTTGCTTTTGAGCAAGGGGGCTGAAGGACCAGCAGTTTGTGTGGGGGTGCAGGGGAGTTATTTTTCATACTTATATGAAGGTTGTCCTTTGTACCTACATTCTGCTTTTCCCTTGCTCTTTCTCCTCCAGCCACACTGGCCTTCTTGCAATTCCTCCAATTTATGAAGTATGCTCCTGATTCAAGGCCCTTGCACTTGCCCTTCTAAGTGCCTGGGATGCTCATTCTCCAGACACTCGGAAGGTTTACTGCCTTACTTCATCCTGGACACTGCTCAAATGTCGCCTTAATACAGGGACTCCCCCTCCTACCTGTCGGTAAAATCTCCCCCCTCCCCCTACGCCTTATTTTAGCACCACCCGGCACACTCAATATTTGCGTTTGTTTACTGTGCTGACTCCCTTTTGGAGCTCTGACTGGTATATAACAGGCAAACTACCAATACTTGCATTAAAGTACTGTTTCCGATGGGACTTCTAAAAAAATCATATACTTAAGTTTCTTTTTCAAGAAAAACAACCACGTAAGGAATAAATGTTTGAGGAGTTAACTGTTAGATGCTTGTAATTACAGGAACTAAGTCCAAACTTCTTTTCTCAACATATAGGGCTCTTACCTGCCACTGATCAGTAACGAGCAAGTTATTAAACGCAAATTCTGTTTCCTCGTCCATAAAGTGAGACTATTAATCATTGCAGTTGACCCTTGAACACCGCGGGGTTGGGGTCCAACACTGTAGAAAATCCGCGTATAATTTAAGTCGGCCCAGGGTATTTGCAAATTCCCAAGGCGGATGGAAAATACACGGAATTAAGATTAAATGTAGGTGAAAACGCTACGATAGTTACCAAAAGTACACCTCTTTTTCCGCGTTTGAAGTGTAAAAGCACAACACCGGTCAACTTGCGCAAACGTCTGCGAGCAAAGTCTCCACAGCTACGCTAGGAAGACTGAGCGTCCGCGCTCGGGGAGTGCCTCCTAGTACCGTTGCTAGGGAAACCTTCTCTCGTCCCGAGAATCCGAGCACACGCCAAAGCAACTCGGCTCGACCTTCTTGCTGCGTTAGCAATTGGTGGAGCGTGGACCAATCGGAGGAGGCCGGAGGGGCGGGGCAGGCCGTGTCCAGGAGAAGCCTCTCCTGCGGCCTTGCTCCCCAACTTCCGGGTCACGGTGCTCGCGGGGAACTCTGTGCTAGTAGCGTCGTTTCCGTTGCCGGCTGTTTGCAGTTGGGGAAACCGAGGCAGACTCCAGCTACCCCTAGCTCTTCCGCTCCTGTGAGGTGGCTGCTGTTTCTTTTCCTCTCGCCCCGTGCTGCTTCCATGCGGGTGCGCTGAGAGCGCGCGGGGTGCGCGAGCCCCGCGGTGTCCCACGGCAGATCCGCTGGACGCCCGGGACGGTGGGGCTTTGTGCGAGCCGTTCCCTCCCACTTGCGGGCAGCGAGAGAGCTGGGCTCCTCCAGGCTCCGAAACGGGGACTCGGCGCAGGGACTCCCCGCTGTCCCCGGAGCTCAGGCGCCGCGAGGCTTGCGTTCCCTCCGCTTGGCAGTTCTTTTGTCATGATGAGCGTGTACTAGATAGGTTCTTTTTCACGATACAGTTTAGCCCATCGCTGTCGTGCACCGTTTCTGCGCTGATGTGCGGGGATTTCAAAATTGACAATCTGGCAGACCTTCGTCTAGAGATGATATATAGGTGGGAATGTTTAAGGCAGAAAGAAGATGAACATTTTTGTTTGATTTTAAGTAATTACTCAGACTCGCATTGCCCCCATCGCTCTTCCTTTAGGAACTGAAGGTTTTTCTTATGACGTAAAGATTCAGTTTTATTGAAGGTGTAGTTCATTGTCCTCAGGATTTCAGTCTTTCACCTGTTGAGTGGAAAAACAAGACCTAGCCAGCATGTGATCTACTCAGTGTTCAACCTGTGTACTTCAATTTGTAAACCATATGTAGTGTTTTTATTTGCTGGCAACACCTTACTATGGGATACATGTAACTGGAACCATCCATAAGAGATTAAGAAGAGCTATTCCTTATAATAACAATTCTGATACGTGATATTTTTTATTTAATTGTTGCTTAGTTGGGTTCCCTTTGTCAACTCTTGGGCCCCAGTTCTCAAAGAGTGAAAAATTTTAAAAAGGGAACTAAGAGCTTAAATTTAAGTAATTTTGAATTTTACAGTTAATTTATAAAAGTGAAAAATTGACCATTTGACCAGCCATAATTTGATTTAAATAGTATATATTACACCTATCATTGTTTTCTTAGATTCCTTAAACAATACTACAAATAGTCACAGTGGAATAGTGGAATAGATATTAATGTAGTTTGAGACTTGATGAATAAACTAATTTTTTTTCCTTTTTAAAATCCAATTTAAGGTCATTAAACCTGTCATATATTTCCTTCTCCAGGAAAAAAAAAATGTTTATTTCTTTGTGGGACTTCTTCTATGGGCACTTTTTTCGGTTTTGGATGAAATGGCTCTTACGACAGATGACTGGAAAGTGTGAATTGCAGCGAATTTTTGATACCTATGTAGGTGCCCAGAGGACACACAGGATAGGTAATGTTATCTGAAAGAGAATAATTAAAAACTAATAAAATTTTAATTCTGAATGAATATTTTTTTCTCAATATTCACAGTGACATGCACTCATTGTGTAACCTGATCAAGTCACTTACACTCAGTTTCATAATCTGTGGTACCTAGCATTGGATCCCTAAAACTATGATTTTATTGAAAAAGAAAAGGATTATTATTTAATTCCCTGTCTGTGCAAACAGTTATTTTCTTTGGCTCCTGAAATTTATCTGTTGTTCCTTAGGTTATAGTTGTGAAGTATATTTTAGAAGAAAATCTCTATAATTCTATAAGCCCTTTGAAATTACCACCCAAGTGATGGGAAAGTGGGTGTCTGGATCTGTTCGATAGATTCCTTTTTATACTCAGCATCTTTCATGAATCTTTTAATCTCTTGTGTAATTCATGAAAGCACAGCAATAGGTATCTAGTGATCCCTAGGGAAGATTATTAGACTCAAAGTTGGCACTGTCATGGGCTAGTAGCCCATGTGGCTGTTGAGCACATGAAATGTGGCTATTAGGAATCGCGATATGTGGAAGTATAAAATATACACTGGGTTTTAACAGTTCATATGAACAAAGGATGTAAAACTATCTCATTAGTAATTGTTCGTATTCATTATATATGGAATATTTTGGGTATATTGGTTTAATATATTTTAGATGTATTGGTTTCAAATAGTAAAAGTAATTTTATTTGTTTCTTTTACTCTAATGTGGCTACTAGGAAACTTTAAATTATGCTTGTAGTGTGCAGTTTGGCTTGCATTATATTTCTGTTGAACAATACTGGTCTATTTACCTTCTGAAATCCATCAGCTTTCAATGTGTAATTGAAAATACCGCTTTAAATTGGAACGCAGATGAGTGACAAATGTGGGGGAGGTCATTTATCTTAGGCCAGGGTACAGAAGACCGGGGATCAGCTGCAGTTCTTGCTCACTGTGTTAAATGGGAAATCAGGCCTTCTTTTGTATCAAACAAGTGTGCTTCAACTCAGAAATCCACCCTGGTAAGATCTAGGAAGTGGCTATTGGTATCCAAGGCAACATGAAAGGATGACAGACCAGGAGAAAGCCTCAGGGCAGCTGGATGATTGAAATTTAATTACTTCCCTAGTTTTCTCACAACTTTGTGCCTGACTTAAATTATTGCCTGCTCTTTAGATTTGCCCTTTTGACTGTTTTGAGAAGAACAAAGTACCTCTTGATAAAAAATCTTGGCAGTCTTGGTGTTTTGTAGCGTGGGAGGTGGGGGGGAACATGTTAAGGCCTTATTTTGTGGCAGAAACATCTTTTCAAATTTTTCAAGTTGCTGAGAAAAAGACTTTAAGTTAATGTGCCGGAAAATTTTTTTAAATAAACCAGTGAAAATGTTCTAGTCATTCTTGAAACAGAATGGAGAAGCTGCTTTGCTGTTTGTCTGGTTAGAGATGGTTAGGCAAATAATCGGAAGTCTTCATTTGTGTGATTCATTCAGTTGCTAGCTCCTGAAGTGGACACTCTTACCCCTTAAGGGTAACACGTGGAGAAAATGCAGTAGAAAGCACTTTCACTGGAGTCTTAAGATGAGTTTCTGGGATAGGAGCTAATGCGAGACAGCCATGTGTGCATCTGCAGTGGTCAGCAGGCACCTGGGGGTCTGCGCAGAAACAGATGACTCTGGGGAGACTGGGTGGACACCATCTCTTTGGCTGTGGTTTGTTAGGTTGGGTTGAGGATTTTGGAATCATACCTAGTGTTGTGTACTGAAGGCTGGAATTTTTAAGTGTTCGCTAAGTTATTCATGTAAAAATTTTATCTTCTAGAACTCTGAAAGTAATTTATAATTGGCCTGATATTTATACTTTGTTTACGGTATAATTCACAAACAAAATGTAATAATTTTTTTTTAAATTTCAGAAAATTCCTTGATGTATTCCAAGAATAAGGTAGGATCATATCAAGGTGATAATTCCAGAAAACTTAACTGGAAAATACTTTTTGTTTAAAAGAATGCCTCAATTTTAGAATTAATTATTAACATCCTCCCAGAAGAGTCTTTGCTGTAAGAAGAATTGAGTGGAATTTCCCACTTTAGAAGTAATATTTTAGTTTTAAAATATTTGCTCTGTGTGTGTGCTGTTACGCACAAAGAAGGTATTTGAATAATTTGTCCTTTTCTGAGGTTTCGCTTCTTTATTTTGCTTGATGACTTGATAGTTTTGGGGGAAGCAGGGTCCTGGGGGAAAGCCTTCTTTTAGACTGTGCCCTTACCATAGGTTCTTATGTGAGAGAAAAATCAAGCAATTTTGGGTAGTTTATAGAGCACCCTGGGTCATGTAACTTTCCAAAATATGTCATACCTCATGTTACTTATTAGCTTTTTCTGGGTAATGAACTTATAAAATCTCAGGAGCATATAACAATGTTATTTATTTCTTGCTCATGTGTCCCTTGGCCATCTAGAGACTCTTTTTTTTAGCTGGTGCCAAGTTCAGGTCTGTAGCCACTGTGTCGTTCTGGGACCCAGGTTGGAAAGGCAGTGGGTACCTGGGAAATGTTCTCACAGTGGATCATTGAAACCCTAACTACACAGACATATTTTAAGTTTCCTGGAGTCATATCCATTACCCTTCCATTGGCTAAAGTAATTGATGTGGCCAAGTCCTAGAAAAGTAGAGAAATACATGGTGCCCACCATAAAACCATAGTACGCAATGGACATATAGTTCAGTTACAGGGGAGTGAAAAATTGAGACCAGTAATTTAGTTGACTACATGCTGTACGTCCCTGTAGTAGTTCACATTTTTTTTCTATGTATACATGTGGCGTGACAAAGGCAGAGCATGGGTCACCTGGACCATTGTTTGAAATGCTATCATAGATCATGACCAGCATTAAACAACCACCACCATCACGGGATGGAATAGGAAATAATTAGAAAACACTGGTCATAGTAAGGTTAAATGTTGTTTTATGAAATTTTAATTTTAGTTGTCTGTGGTATCCATGTAACATGCTAATCTGTTACCAGTGGTTTTCACTGGTGGTAAGATTACAAAATTATTTGTGTTTTTCTCTTTGTGCTCTTCTGCATTTAAATTTCTTTTGATTCCTGCATTCAGATTTTTTGTACATACACTTTTTTATTATGTAATTTTTGAATTTTATAAAAAGTGCTTCATAAGCACACTATGGTAATAGCTCATTTGCTGAGAGATCCTGTTGATTCCCAGTTAAGGAAGCCTTCACCTGAAACATGTTGCTTCTCTTTCAGTTAATTAAATAATTGCTTGAATTTAATTAATAGTGAAAATTTGAAACAAATTTGGTTTCATTTTGCATTTTAATATCTGCTTGTAGAGTTGACTAAATACCTTAAAACTTGCTGCCTTTTTTTAACCATAAGGGATTTTTCTCAATCAGCTTTTTGTCACATCCACAGGTTTTACAGGAAGCGACACTTGCTGCTCAGAGTGAGGTGGACAAATGTGTAGAAGGCATAATGAAAGAGAAGAATATTAACACCGAGAAGGATGTCAGGTGCGCTGCTTTGGCGGCCCTCTCTGTGGCTGTGCGCCCGCACCCTGCGGACTGTGGCGATGCCCCCCAGCTGGCCCGCACCAGGGCTGTAGGGGCTGTGGTCTGAGTCCACCCTTCCCCTTCAGGGTGTGAGGAGCTGAGGTCCAGACAGGGGAGCGATGGGAGTGGAAGAAAGCCTGTGTCTGCGGGTCCCTAGCCCAGTACTGTTGCTAGTTGACCATCTGCCTTCTTTAGGGTAACTTACCATGCCTTTCCCCAAGTTGAATAACCATGGTTACTGTGTCCTTCTCATCCTTCACAATGCAGGCCCTCTGTCCTCCTGCATGAGGGTCCTCCCTGGCTCCCACAGCCCGAGGTAGGGCCCGTGCCCCGTCCCGTCACAGAGCTCGCCCTCCACCGTAGCATGACCATTGTACTGTGATTGTCCATCTGCCCTTGTTCTTCCCCTCATATTGCAATGAATTGTAAGTTCCGTAGAGGAGGACTTAACTTACTCCATTTTTGAGTTCTCAGGACCAGGACGTTGACTTGTAAGTGTTTAGCAGTTTGTTCTTTTTCAGCATTTTCTGTGTAAATATAGAGGAAGGAGCAGTGTATTTTGGCTGGAACAGGGAGGGGAGAGGAGAGAACTGTGAGGTAGTTCCACAGAAGAGGTGACATTTCAGCTGGGCCTTGTGGAGTGGGTAGGGAGGACAGGCTGCGTCGAGGAAGAATGCCAGCAAGACCTCAGCGCTGCGGACCTGGGAGTGACAGGGGCCTTTGTAGCTGGGGCCTTGGGTTCCTGCAGAGCAGGGCTCCGAGAAGTGAGTGCAGTGCTGGGCTGCATGTTGCACCGAGGGACAGATGTCCTCTGGGTTCCTTCCTGCCTGCCTTTCGCTCTCTTCTGAGAACAAAACATGAAAAGACGAGAGAGCTGCAAAGTTTGCCCCTCTCTCTCTTTCTTTTCAAGCAAACAAGCGATAGTATCAGAAAATGGAGGGTAAATTGGGGGCTGTGGGGAGGCTGGCAGAAGGAATAAAGACAGAACAGTTAGGAAACAGTCCTTCAGGCAAGAGAGGACAAAGCCATAAATACATCAGTACAAATGAATATATGGTGATTGCTTCGAGGGACATTTCAGAGGTGGAAAGGATGAGGGTTTGGGGATCTGTCGATGTACTGGTGGTAGAGAGTGGAAAGTCAGCACTCGGATGGTTCTGGCTCGGAAAACTAATGATTGATTACTAGTGTCATTAATAGGTTTAGCGACTTATTAAGGAAAAGCATGTTTCTTCAGGGAAGATAGACAGTTGTATTTGTGAAAACTAAGATAACGTGTCCCGGACCTGTCTGTCATATATACAAAGGGGGACATCAAAAAATTGAATTTGTTTATAAAAAATTGTGTATTCTTACATGTTTAAACACCAGTTACCTTCAAAGTACTTACCATTTGATGCAATACACCTATCGAGATGTTTTTCCCACTACTCACAACAGTTTCTGAGCTTGTCGATTTTGATGCCTTTTACTGCTTCTGCTGGTTTTTGTTTCACTTCTTCCACATCAGCAAAATGTTTCCCTTTGAGGACTTTTTTCATCCCTTGAAACAATAAAAAAAAAGTCACTTGAGAGGACATCAGGTGAACAGGAAGGGTGGAGCACAGGAGTCATGTTGTTTCTGGTCAAAAACTGCTGGACATTCAGCACGGTGTGGGCAGGTGCGCTCACCGATCACCTGTTATGGAATGGGCAAACGTGTTGAGAGAGCCTTCAAACAATTTTCACTGAAGCCAACTGCAGCCTCTCACAACACCACCAGCTGGTCCACTGATACAGATGGGTTCCTAGAACACTCACCTGGTGGGGGAAGCCTGTACTAGAAGGTGCCCACCCTCCAGAAGATAATTCTGTTTTGAGGGGGTCACCCTTGTATATACATTATTGGAAAATTAGGTCTGGTGGTGATGGCTGGCTGTGAAGATTTAGGGGTGTATGAGGCTGCCCAAGGAAAATATGAAAAGAAGAGAGAGCTGCAAAGCTTGCCCCTCCTACCATGTCTTGTCCTCTTTCTAGATGCTGATTATCATACCCTTCCTGATACTTTATAAAAAGTTGTGTGTTTTAGGAAGCCTTTGCTGCTTATTGTATTAAGCTGAAAGTTAGGAAATGGTTTCTAAATAGCCATATAAACCACAAGCTGTGGAAGGTATTACTTTATTGTGATAATGACTTTTTAAAAAATAATAATTCTGTTATTTTCAGTTTTAAAATCTGCATGAAGTCATGCTTACTGCAGATATCTGGTTATAAGCAGCTCTATTTGGATGTAGAAGGTGTGAGAAAAAGACCGTATGATTCTGATAACCCGCAACATGAAAAGCTGCTTCTCAAGGTACGCTTTGGTTTCTGCATTCGAAGTTCCTGAACACCGGGAAAATAAATCAGGCCTGAGCTAGTGAGGTCTCTGTGCAAACTCTCACGGCTTAAATAGCCATCCAGTTTCTTTGCCCCGTAGAAAGTTTTATTATGTTGGTGGAAGATTTTTAGTTAACTCTTTTTATAATATTCTGGTAAGTATCATTAAAATATATTCAAATAAATTTTATTTTAAATGCTTTTAATTCTGGAATCGATGTTAACATATAAAGGCAACTCTGTTAGTAATAAAAGAAGGGACCAGATAAAACCCAAGCTAAGTACTGGATTTGATTTCAGGACCAGCAAAGTCTTGCCCCTGTTTTAAAGCAGGATCACTAGTCTTCATGTTTTATTTTGGGTAGCAGGATACTCCTTTTCTGAGAAGTCCTTTATTCAACAATGCCTGAAATGGTAGTGAAATGGGAAAATGCAAGTATTTTTGTTTCGCAAATTTCATAAACTTTCTTATTAACTTTTGTGAGCCTGTCTGGATTGGTTTGTGTTATCAAATTTAGAAAATGACTAAATTTTTAAACTTTATTTTGCATTGATTAGTTTGTTGCTAACTAATACTTGATAGCTGTCTTATTTTATGATAGTCATCTGATATTTGATCTCAGTCTTATGGAATATATTTAGTTAAAACTGAGTTATTTTTCTTCCTTTAAAACCATGAAAATTTGTAAAATAATAGTTGTATGGGTTGGAAGGAACCCGTAGTATTTCCTCATGATCCCCTCCCTGACCCAGACCTGTTTTCCTTCTTGTCATCAGGGACAAATCCCCTACTCTTAGAGCCCATCTGAGTACATAGTATCAGGGGCAAGGGCCACATACCTAACACTGTTCTCCAGGAAGTAGTTTGCTAATTCTGGTGTTCATGTGTGTGTTACCTAGTAGGTAAGGATATCACATTGCTTTAGATGTCTGAGCATTTGTCATCTTTTCAAAATCTATTTTTTAGGTAAGTCTTTCCACTGGAATAAATATGCTACATTTTTTATGGTAATTGAAAAATTCTCTAGACATACTTTTCATTGAACTTATAATTTGTCTACAAAATTATTCAATTGAAAGCATTCAACTTACTAGTTTTATCAGTTATGAGAAGGGAAAAATCCTGGAAACTTGAGAACATCACTATTATTTGTAAAATGGAAGCATATTTGTACAGCTTTGGAGTCTTCTAATGCCCACAAAAAAGCTGACAGCCAGGATCTCCAAGCAGTGGGCTGACATCGGTTTCCAGGGTGATGACCCCAAAACAGACTTCAGAGGCATGGGTGTACTTGGATTAATCAACCTCGTGTAAGTGAAAATAAACTTTATTTTCTTTTCTAAAATTAAATTACACGTAATCTCCCATCTAGTTTCATACTGTCCGTGACTCGTAATAGCTGCAGTGCTGACTGTTTTTACTGATGTGGTGGCAACAACATGAAGACATTGGGAATGTGCCCGTGTGTGTGTGTGTGTGTGTGTGTGTGTGTGTGGTTTCTTTGCTTACCAGTACCTTTCCTCTTCTTTCTCTTCCTGACCTCCCTTCTGATACTTGTGAAGGAATTATTTACGCTTTTTTTCTTACTTTTTTTTTATCCTCTTGTCTCTTCTCTTGGCTCTCTGATTCCATTTTGGGAAATGTGACCAGATAAGATGATAACGAAGTCCCTTCACACTGATTCTTTGCCATATGTGGCAAGGGATCTAAATCTCAGACTTTTCGCAGCCTATATGGGCGCTCTCTGCTTTTCTTCTTCAATACTTATGCTTGAGCACATGCATGAAGTTGTAAAATATGGAACTAAAATCACAGGTGATAGCCAAAACTATTTTAGAAAGTAAAGGCCATGCAAATGAAGAAATTGCAGTGTTTGAGGCTCTCCTTGGATTGTGATGTATTGAATACAGAATACCTGGAATGGGAACCCCAACCATTAACAAGATTTAGATAGTTACTGTAAAAAAATTAGTCCTGAAATTGACCTAAATTATGTTACTAGTGAGAAAAAACATCTAGGTCAATATGGATGAGGCTATTTGGTGAGAAAATAGAGACACAGAAGGTTTTAATATGTAATTTTTCCCAGTTCCAAAGTATTTAATTTTCTATAATACCTACATTTTATGAGTATTAAATTGTCCTATAATTCTACCTCTCAGAAATAAGCAAAACACAGTATTACTTTAAAAATAATAATCACAGAAAACGAGACACCTGTTTTCCACTTTGATAAACAGAAAGTTCTGTTTGGAATTTAAGTAGAAAAAAGTGCACTTTGTTTTTACTTGGAAAATTATGAAATATTTTTAAGTATATTATTTTTGAAAACACATAGATTTTTTTTGTCTTTACCCTTCAAAGGTCGTCTTTACTCTCAGTACTTGTAAGCTACATAGACATGTGAAGGAGCCCGCCTTCAGTCAGGTAGTTACGCACTGTGGTGTTTTCTGTATTACCTTTTTTCTGAGTAACCTTGCTTCTGACTGTTTTCCTCAGAAATCAGGTTTTTCAGTATTTTCCAATTTAGCTGACAATTTAAATAATTTCCTCGAATTTGGTTCACAAGCCGGCATTCAGTCCACTAAGCCACACCAGCCAGGGCTTAAATAATTTAATAGAATTTGATTCATGACTATGGTAAGGGATTCAGACACACTTTTAAATGACTTACAGATAGATACTTTAATGCTATGTGGAGCTAGTATCTACTAATTTGAAAAACGGAAGATGCACAGGTATGTTTTGATAATTATTTGATTGCCAGTGATGTACTAGAAGTGATTAGAAGGTTGAAGAGAAGATTTGGTCCCTGTCTTAGATCTCAGAGATTGCAGGAGTTCAAGGCAACAGGATGTATGAGCCTACAAATAAATAGCTCTATCCACTTCTCCTGATACTTCAGTGTTATGGCCAGTGTTGTAGTTACAGCCCTGATCACAGAGGGTGGTTTTTAGTGCAAAATGAAGGTGGTTGACTCTTCTGAGCTCACTGAACATGGCATTAAACAGAGCGGACCGCAGTTGCCCTGGAAGAGGTGGGTCCAGGCTAAGGGAAGATTGTCCTCCTAACAGGTGGGCATTGGCTCCTTTGTAGAAAATTTAGAACAAACAAATAAAGAGAACTCTAGATCTTTTTAAATGCAGGTAGATCACTTATTTGTTAAAGTACCTTAAAGTCTTGCCAAGGGCCAGTGTCCTGTGTGGAAAGGGCCAATCGCTCAGAATGAAACTTCGATTGAGATGGGGATTGATCAGGTGCCTGTGGCCGTGCAAGGACTCTCATTTTGTTGGTAACTTTTTAAATTGCTCTGGTAACTTCGCTGTGAATGACTTATGTTAACATCACTCTTTTTCTTCACCGTTTGAAGGTATTTCAGTGAAAATTATACCAGGGAAGCTCATCAGATTCTTTCCCGCTCCAATCATCCTAGCTTAGGGTAAGCTGGGCACAGGGAAGAGACTGTAGGCCCTTGAATTTAAGTTGGTGGGGTGGTCTGACTTTGAGAGTATCTCAAGGTATTTCTTAAATGGGATTATTTTAGTTAATAAGAGCTTTAAAGGATATTGCATGATATATCATTTTTAAGGCTCAATATAATCATGAGCCAGTTTTGTATGTATTTTAATATTTTTTATCACAAGATATAGTTTATCTATAAAATGGAAATAAGGACTTTATAAAGAATTTTTGAGAAGTAGATTTGAAAATAGGAATTTGAAATAGTTTTGAAATAGGAATATGAAAAATAGTTTTGAGAGTTGTGACATGAAATGCAAATTGAGGTTATATTATTAGCTTTATCATATATTATTTTATGTTTATATTCCAATGACACCTATCTTTGGAAAAATATAACAATATTACATCATAAAAATAAATACCCTGATGATGGAAGAGAAAATGTTAGATTACCCAGTGTATTTTAGAAATCAATGAGAATATGTGTGTTATACTCCTTTTAGTTTTTTAAAGGATTTTCGTTTTAGATATTCATGGGACCAGAGCTTTGTTTTTATTTGTTAGATTAGATCCAGAAAATAAACAGCCTCTAAAGAACAATTTTTAAAAATCTACTCTGGCTTATTCTTAATATGTAGAGAAATCATAAAGTCAGTACTGTGTTAAAATGGGTCAGGTAGCTTTTTGCTAATTCCTTGACTGATTTCAAGTTTATTTTATGCACTATTTGGCTAGCTGGTGTAACTAGTCATGTTTCTGACATAGGTATTCTTATGCAATAGTTGGAATCAATCTGACAGAGATGGCTTACAGCTTGCTGAAGAGCGAAGCTCTGAAATTTCACCTCTACAACTTCGTTCCTGGTGCGCCGACAATGGAGCACTTTCACCAGTTTTATTGTGAGTATTAAGAGGAGTTAAAACTAGGTATTTCTAGGAGAGTTTTTAAATCTTTAGGAAGATGGAACACCTCTAGCAAGTGTATGACTTATGCTTGTCATTTTATTACTTAGGATCTTTGGAAAAATGGAAAATAATGGAAGATGGGCTCCCAAGAGTATTTTGCACTATAGTTCTTATGATTGTTGACTTAAAAATTTCAGTGAGGCAATTTTTTCACATGTCCGCAAATTTAGTATTTATTCAGTTTTTCTGTAGGTATCCATTTTTCAATCCGTAAAATGAGTTTTTCCTGTTGAATACTGGTCAATAAATGCTATTGAGTCAAGGACAGACAACATACAGATTATTTTGTGAAATTTATTTTTTTTTTAAATTTTCACACACAGTCCCCCTTTATTTCAAGTTCCGGTGGTCTTGTGTTTGGTTGAGCTACTTAGTCACTTTCCATAAAGCAGTCAGTATATTACCGCTGTTTCATTAACTTTTATTCTGATGATATTTGAACACTGAAGATTTAATTGAATGAACCCATCTTCTGAAGTTATTGCTCAGAAGCAAAGAATTCAAATCCAGCTTAGCTTTTATGCTTTACTTTTCTTGATCATTTTGAGTCTTAGAATGTCATTTGCTGTAGGCAGGAGATAGGAAACTGCTTGGGTAATAAATGGCCAAATCATAACTTATTCAACTCCGTGATAGAAAGTGTCATCCAGGTCTCTTCCCATAATCTCCCGTCTTTACGTAACTTCAGGTTTGTCTACTTCTTAAATTTCTCTTGCATTTGTCCACTGTTCCCCATCCCTGTTGTGACTGTGTGATCTCGGGCCTTTGTCACTAAGTCAAGCTTATTTAGAGTTTATCTATTTTTTGGCCCTGGCTGGTTAGCTCAGTTGGTTAGAGTTTAATTTCTTTTTTTAAAAAAGAGTAGAAGTTGCTGATAGTTCATTGAAAAAAAAATGGAAATATCTCTGAGATTTAGAAATCAAATAGAAAACAGCTTTCTGCTAAATTGTCCTTGTCCAACATTTTCTTGTTATTTTCATTTTTACATTTTAGGGGTCCCTAATAATAATAATAATGTTTCCTATTCCCAAGGTATCTTTTGACAGTATTATGTCTCTTAAGTTTGAGAGATTTTGTTGAAATTGTTTACTTTGAACATATGAAAACATTTCTTAAAATGTTCCTCAGGTTTCTAGTAGTTTAAGATAAATTATTATACCCTAATATGAAACTTAAAGGATGGTCATATACTTTTAAAATGAGAACGTTTGGATGTGATATCATTATTGAGCACTGTATTTTTTTTTTTAACTACAGGTTATCTTGTCTATGAATTTGACAAGTTTTGGTTTGAAGAAAAGCCAGAAAGCATTATGTATTTCAACATATATAGAGAGAAGTTTCATGAAAAGATTAAAGGACTCCTATTGGATTATAATGTGTCACTTACTTTAAAAATATGAATCATCTGTAGTATCTTCTATTTCTACCACATTTTGCACACACAGCAGAATTTATATGTTGTAATAGAAATTATCTGATCAATTACACTGCTTATATGTAATTTCCTACAAAAATTTTTCAGAAATTCTATTTAAGGAAGCTACTGGACAATCAGTGCATGTTTACAGTTGTTTATACACTGTCCTCCAAAGGTACCTTTTCCTTCCAAAGACCCCTCTGTAGAGTCATGGGAACTACAGTTTGGAACTTGGGACCTAGCCCATTTAGTGTAAAAGTGTAAGTCCGGTACTGTATTTGTATTAAATTGGTTGATTAAAATGTGTGAATATCAGTTTTCACTTTATGTGTAGCTATCAAGTTGGTATCTTTGCAAAGCTCTTAAAAATTATTTTTTAGTTTGGACATGCTAGTTCTTTCTTTTCTTTCTCTTATTTGTAGGTTAATTGGGAGGGGAAGTGGTTCCTCATGGTTTTTGTTTGAATCTCACACAGATGCCAGTGTGGCCTCATCAGTAGCAGTGAGAGCACAGGTGTATCAGGGGATGAGCACACGTGGCCTCCATTGTGGTTTGTCTGATTATTTAGCATCACAGATCATGTTAGAACGACAGTGTTGGCTACTAGCTGTTTTGTTTTTAAACACCATACTTTCAAATATTACGATGTTCTTTTAAAGCTTAGAGACAGTTCCTCCTCATCAGTCTTTGATTTTTGTTAGTGGGGGAAAAGGACCTGAGTCAGTGCTTGGCCTGAGGGCCTTTTATGGGGTTGGCCCTACCTGTGTGTGCTTATGAAAAGAGAGGTGTTTGCTGGGAACATCTTGACTGTGTTCAAAGGACAGTTGCTGTTTCAATAAAGCTGTCTTTGAACTTAAACAGGAAGAAGATTTAAAGCATTTTTATAAACTTGGTTAAACATCATTGGTTTATTTTATTTACTGTTAACTCTTGGTCTCTGCCCTGACTCCATAGTGTGTCTAGCTGATGTGTAGACTTTATGGGTATTCTTTGAGTTAACACTCTGTGGGATTCTCAAGTAGCCTGGGGTGATGATTATGCATTCTGAATAGCTTTATTCTTCTAAAAATCTCAGGACTGCAGCAGGTGCGTTAAGGATTGTACAGTGATGAGATTCTAAAGTGAACAGTTTCTCCTTTAGACATTAGTTCTCATAGTAAAACTCACATTTGAAGCTAAGTTCACGTGATTTCTAAGTTTTCCTTAAATCCTACAGAAACCAGCCTGTCAAAGACATAATTTAATGTAAAACACAAAGACCTGAGACTTTACAGTATTTGTTCATGTTTATTAATAAACCTCTCCTCAAACTTGCGGGAGAAGAGTGGTAAAAAAATGCTCGATTGTAACATAACAGCTGTGGCGGTGTATAGCACATTAAAAGTGCATGCATGCATTTGAGTCACAATTTTCTCAAGATGAAACTATTTTTAAAATTAGGTTCATTTTATTGCAGTCCTGGCAGTTTAGCTGTTCATTCCGTATCAGAGGAGTTTACAAATGTGGTTTCTTGTAGGGGACTGAACCTTGGGAGTATTTTCACTTTTTAGCATGTTTTTCAGTGCTTTATCGTCCAGCTGGAGTTCTGCGAGGTGTAGCAGCGCCCTGCTGAGGATCAAGTGTTGACCACTCGGTGGTCCTTTTGTCAAGGTGCTCCTAGTATGGGAAAGCAATTGTCTTTGAATTTTTGTGCTGAAAACACTTGTATTTTAATTTTTCCATAGCTGATATCTTGAACTGATTTAAACCTTTGTCATTATGCCTAATAAAAGAACAACTCAAGTATGGGGGGGTGCTTTTTGAGTAATTTAAGTTTTTTCCCTTTCTAAGGAGAAAAACATCTTAATAATATTTTATTTTAAACGTCATTAGAAAATTTGCTCTAATGTGTTCTTTAGATCCACCTCTGTTTGTACAGTACAGATAGTGTTCTGTTTTTGCTTAAAATAATCAGTAACCATTTGAGATAGTTCTGTGGCGAACTGGTCTAAGCCACCAACAGTTTAAGGCTTGAATCTGAAAGCCAAGCTCAATGTCACCAGTTGTAAATTAGAGTGTAACATGCGCCTTCTGACTTTTATGTGATAGTGACATAGATGAAAAGAGAAATATAATTGTGTCTGCCTTCCTACTTTTCCTTGCTCTCCACATGTTATGTTAGAAATTTAAGTAGTCTTAAAATCCATGTTGAGAACCTTTCCTGTTTCTATAATAATGAGTAAGTACCAAAGTAGTGATAGAACTTAAGTACCAGGAAAGTTATGTTTGCTTTAGCATCAGAAAAGTGAGTCAATGTTGAAATGAGATTTTGTGTGGCAGACAGAAGAGCATGTGCCAGTGACAAGAATAGTCTAAAAAAATAATTAAACCATTGTAGTTCACATACTATGTTCGGAAAGACAATCTTTAAAGAACGGTGGGGTGGGGGGCGGTCAGAGGATGTCAGTGAACTGAGACCAACCTCCCTTTGTATATGAATCCGGCGATACAGATGGAAAAGTCGGTGTCCTACTGGCCCCACTTACAGTCTAGGAAACAACCTTTCTCTTGAGAATGCCCACCCTGAATTTTTTCTCTTTTAGGAGCTACTTGGATTTGTATGTATTTTTCTGAGTCAAAACATACCGACTCTTCATTCTTATTCCAATGTCCACAACGGTTGATGTATGTTTCTTTCCTTTGCGTTCAGTGAGGTAGAACTTGTGCAAAGCTCTGCTCGTTACATTGAGTGTGAAAAGTGGAAAAGCTTGTGTCCAGGGCAGGAAGGATCACACATTGTCACAGCCCCGAAGAGAAGAGGTTGGGCTTGGAGGGTAACACTGCTTATTATCCTTCTGGAACTGATGAGGGGCCAGCAGCTGTTTCCTTGGGACAAGACCACCCGCCTTCTCTGTGGACAAGTCTGGGGAGGCTTAATTTCTGTTTTCCTACTTAGGAACCTCTCCACATCAGCGAATTTTTCATTAAAATTAATGGACTTGTTAAAAATCAGAAAGAAAAATGTCATGAGTGACCTTTTTCCTCTCTTTTTTCCTATCTTTGGCTTTTGATAAGAAGATATTTAAATGTAGTTAGTGCAAGTAAGACCCCAGTATTACACTACTATGTATAATAGGGTGATTCTATGTTTTTATTTAAGTATTCAACAAATATTTAAGCAGTAGCTGTCCCTGGGGGGAAAAGTACTGGCTGGCAACTTAAAGAAATAGATTTTTGTCTACTTTGGATAAAGCAATTAATTTCCTATGTAAAAGCAATAGCTGAGATGTGATGTCATGTTGTTCGGAATGCTGTGAGCAAATAAAAATCGTTGAAACTTTTATAAGCCTTGCTGTTAATACTTCTTTCCCACCCTCCCTCCCATCCCTTTATTTAAGTCATTTATGTTCGTTGAACAATGCTTTGCTTTTTAAAATTTTTTTTATCTTTATTGTTTTTTTCCCCATTACCATGTAGTCCCCTAATACCCCCTCCCCACAGCAACCTGCACACTGTTGTCCATGTCCACGAGTCCTTTTTCCGTTTGGCTCAATCCCTCCCCCAGCCCCAGCTGGACGGTGCGGTTGGAGCTGTGGTCCTCCGCACGCCCACTTCCCTGCATGGCAGGCTCCAATGGGCTCTCCTCCTTTCCCAGAGAGTGGTCTTCTCGCTCTCTCCCTCTCATGCTCCTGTCTGAAAGCTCCCCTGAGGCTGCTGCCCAGTGCTCTGCTGCCGGAGCTCCGGTCTCTGGGGACAGAGACATCGGGCCCACCCTCTACAGTGGTGGAACGGTTGTTAGCACGGGAAACAAATCATCACAGAGCTGGGTGAAAAGTGACCATTTGGAGAAGAAGATGGTAAATCAACATAGTTTGAGATCGAAGAGAAAAATCCACAAAGATACTAAAAAGACATACCCAATCATCAAAAACAAGACAGGAAATGTTCCTTGGAAGGTACTAACCGCTTTAGGAGTGAGCTGAGGCGCCTACTTCTTTCTCTCCTAGACTAAGCTGGAAATAATCAGCTTGGAGGCTCAGGACTCCCGGAGAAGCAAACACAGGCGAAAACTTGCCTCACAGAGAGTGTGGCTGCTGTGACAGAAAGCACCAGGATGTCAAGGGCACTATTACCGTAGCATCAAGAGAGGCATATGCTGTCAGAGCTCCTTTGTGACAGTGGAAAATTCTGGCTTCTCTTGCTCATGTAGTGTTACACATTTATACACATGCTTATTCCCCTTCCAAAGCCTGACAGTGTCAGATTTTAAGGTTATTTCCTGAGGCATTTTTCAAGTGACTTTAGAGACAGAAATACATGAAGTAACATGTAACAATCTTAGACTCAAATAAATGATTAATCACTCGATTAAACACATTAACAAGTGGTATCACAGCATACTAATAGGGGTGAAACAGGAATTTCAACCTTCAATCGCTAATGTAGGTAGGATAAGTTAAATAATCAGATAACTGATAAAAATTCCCTTCTTTTAAATACATGCATTATATGCACATCACTACATGATATATTTATCATCTCAAAATACTTGACTATAGAAATATTTACTTAGTCCAAACGGTTGCCTAATTCAATTCCCCCTGCAAAATTGTCAAAAAGAATAATGCAGGCTGCGCCTTAGGCAGGAACTCAGTCACTGATACAAAAGCCATATCTGAGTATCTGATGTATTTTATTTGTTCACATTATCTTATTTGAGGTTAACACTACTTCATTTGACAGTTTAAAAATCATTCTGTAAACAAAATAAGAAAAACAGTAGTAACAGCTAAAATAAGGACACAGTGTATAATAAAATAAAGGAATGCATCGAAAGGAATATTCTGAAGAAGCAAAGGAACCGAGACCATGGCTGTGAATTGAACGGTAAGAGGGAAAACCACCCCCAACGTCTGCGACGAGAATGGCAAAGACACAGAAGCAGGACTCCAAAGTGCAGGTGTGCTAGTTTCCATTTCCACATCCACTCGGGAAACAGAGTATACTATCCTTCTGTATAAAGTGACAAAGTTCTGCTTTAAAACATTCAGTTACGTGACCTTGCAGGGTTTTCTTTTTTCCCCCAGCTGACGTTATCACAACATTGATCTAATTAAAAAGATGGTCATATACGATACATGGTACAGTTTCTGGAATCTACGGAGAGTATGGAGATTGTAAAGTTTATTTATTTTTTTTTTTGCTTTCTTTGTAATGAGTAATAAGAAGCTGAAAATCCAGTATCAGAAGCATCAATCTTTCCAAAACGAGAAAAAAAATCCTGAGCCCTCTGTCATCCTCGCGCCCACTTTGACTCTGTAACAAGACTGTTCATTTCCACTGAATTCCGGCACTGACATAAATAACTTTTTTAATGCGAAACTGGTCTGCTGTTTGTCCAAATCGACCAAATAGAACCATTATTCTGGCATTGCATAAAAATCACACTCTCGTAATTGTTTAGAATCTCAAATTTTTCCCCTTGCAGGGGAATTTCTGTTGAATATAATTTTTGAATACAGGACTTTTTATGAAATATAGTTCAAATCTTAAAAAATAGTTTTAATGCTCCCCAAAGTGGTATAGGATTTACCCTGGCTAACAATGCCTATCCCATTTAAGGTCATTTCATTTTCCCACTTCATTTTCCTTCTAGCTCGGATTTTATTTTAAAAAGCCCACACGCAAATGGCCGCTGCCTTGTTTAGCATTAAGCAGCACTATTTTTTTTAAAACCATGTATATAGCTCAACAGCAAGACTAAGAAGTTATAATACACACATATCACGAACAGATTCACCTTTTTTTTGGAATTCACGGAATAAACTGTATTCTGGTGAACCCCCCTTCCCCAACAAGAGTGCACTGTACCTACAGCGAGGTGTTAAATATTTCTCCAACAGTCTTCACTGTATGATATTATGAAAACGCTAGGTTCCAAGCCGGGTCCTAATAAATATTTAATGTAAAAGAAAGAAACCCCAACACAGAACATAAAAAAGACCCCGCCACACCCCTCCCGGCCGGTGGAGGGAGGTGCACGTCAGCCGGACAGGGCGGAGATCTCGTAGTCACTGGCCGAGGCGAGGGCCCTGCCCATCATGCGGATGTTCTTGGCACTGGTGATCCTGGCCATCATGCACACGGGCTTGTCGAAGTACCGGACCAGGGCGGGCTCTGTCAGCAGCGAGGCCAGGAACTGCTCGAAGGTGATGGCCCAGTCCCGGTCCAGGCTGGCGCTCCCGGGCAGCGCGGTGGTGCCCTGGCCGCTGCGCACCAGCACCGTGTCCTCCCCGATGTCCTCGCAGTGCAGCTTGTCTTCCTCGTGGGAACCGGCGCTCAGCACCGAGTACGAGGACATGGAGCTGTCGTCCTTGGTGTCATCGTCGGAGATGAGCATGGAGGAGCAGGCGCCGTTGTCCCGCGGGGACGAGTCCTCCAGCTTTATGTCCTCCATCTGTCCGCCCAGAGAGTGGTCCTCGGCTTCGCCTGCCAAGCTGACCGCGTGGGTCTCCACTGGCTCCACTCCGAAGGGCATGCCGCCGCCAGGCCCTTTCTTGAGGAAGGGGACACCCGGGATGCCCTGGCTGCAGGGCCCGCTGCCCACCTCCTTCCCGGGCTGGGTAACAAAGAGCTTGCCCACCTCCCCGATCTCCAGCAGCAGGCTGGTCACGGCTGCCGTGGCGTGGTACAGCTCCTGCTCGTTGGGGTCCTCGCTGAACATGTTATACATCGTCTTACAGAGCTCAATGAACTGTCCCTGAAAATGGATGTCGAACAAATAGCACAAAGAATGTCATTGCCCAGGGAGAGCACAGGGGCAGGGCTGAAGTGGCTGCCGTTTCCCATTAGGACAACGAAAGATCCCCCGAAAGTCCTGTGTATAGGGTGGGTGGAAGCCTTATTGAAAGTCAATGGATGGTTCCATTTTTTAGAATTTGACAAATTTCCAACATCCATGAAAGTAGAATGAAATAATGAAACTCCGTGTACCCATCCATCCCCTAGAGTTAAGGCCGACCGCACTACACAGTTGTGTTAATGTGCTTGTCCTTTGCTGAAGTGTCATAAGTAAACCCCAGACCTTATCTCACCTAACAACTACACACTGTAGGGGGCATCTCAGCTTTTCTAAGGTTAGCTCTCCCATGCACGTCTGCTGGGCACCCTGGACAGAAGACATGCCCTCCAACCCCCTCCAGAGGATTTATCTGTTTCCTGTCAGGAAAGTTAGCATTTCCATGCGGTCTTATCATTACCTATACTTTTTTTTTAACTCTGTCATTACATTTCAGCTTTTTAAGGAGAAAAATCTGTCCGCTACCTTCACGGCTGAGCACAGTGCATTGAAAAGAGCACGCACTCACGTCTTGTGAGTCTCTGAGGGTATTTTTCATGACTGGGATGAGACCTGTACTCTCACAATTGACTGTTTCCTGATTCACATTTTTCTCTGAAGACATTTTCTCACAACATATTTTTGATGCACAAAATAGATGTAAATAGGTACTGACTGCCCCGAGTCACCATTGCCTTTGAGGGGTACTTACTTTACATGGATCTATGACTGGACAACAGTTTTGGGGTTTGAAATGAATAGAATGAACTGTGGAGCACTTACCTGGTTCAGTTTGGGTAAATCCTTTGCATTCTTTGATTTCGACTTATTTTCTGCAGTCCAGAGCCTCAGATAAATGCGATTTTCTTGGGAATTTGCCCTCTTTCCTAAAACCCAAACGTGAAAAAGTCAGTGTTCCAAGGTCAAGAAATAGTGTCCGGGCTGCAGGCAGGCAGTGCACGGGGTAGTGTCTACCTCTGTCCGGCTTCAGGCTCACGGTCACAAAGCCGTCATCCGCGCTGTGTTTGCTTCTGCCGTCCAAACCAACCACTGCCAAGAAATAGGCTCAAAATCAGACTGTGTGCAGTGAACCCATACTTAGCATTCATAGTAGAAAACAGAGAAACCACCAGGTAGAGTGGCCTGACTTAGCAAAAAACAAAAACCCAGCACACCAGGTGGCATTCGAACTTACGATCGATAACAGATTATTGTTTTTGGTGTACATGTGTCCCAAGCAGTGCCTGGGACCTACTTCTGCTGGACAAATTATTGTTTGCTTCTCTGGAATCAAATTTTATAGGCTGTCCCATAATTTCTGTGAAAACCCAATTTCTAGGTGAAGAAACAACTCCCCCAGAATTCTTTGTCATGACTGGGGTTTAATGTACAGTCAGGAAATAGAGGGATGTGGTCTCCACTACCTGAAGAGGGGTGATGCCTACCTGCCCCATGAGTGTCGATCCCCCCTCTGTTATACTGTCATCCTAACTTCACGTACATGCAATTGATTTTCTTTCAGGCCCCACAAAAGACCGAAAACTCACTTTCTATAGAGAAATTAAAACCTATGTTGATAAAAGGAAACAAATGCTGTATGTACAAAATTCCTTCAGATTTACAACCTTGCATTTCACAAATATGACTTTCAGGGAAACTACTTTTAACAGAATGGCCTTGTTAACAAGTGAACCTGGCAGGGAGCAGGGAGCAAAGCCTAAAGCTTGGCAGGACATGTCTTGTCCAAGCTAGGGGGACACAATGGCCACGGTCCCTTCAGGGGGCTGAAGTGCCTGCTCCCAATAGTACCCAACTCAAAAATGTGAAAAGAAGGACAAATACCACATGATTTCACTTATATGTGGAATCTAAAGGACAATTTAAAGGAACACAGAAAACAGAAACATACCCACAGACACAGAGAACAGACTGACGGTTGCCAGAGGGAAGCGGGGGTTAGGGGACTGGGTGAACAGGTGAAGGGATTAAGGGGTGAAGATTGGCAGGTACAGAACAGTCACGCAGAGGTGAAGTGGAGCACAGGCGATATAGTCAGTAACTGTGATAACCACGTGTGGTGCCAGGTGGGTACTGGCAATATCAGGGGACCACTTCATAAAACACAGGATCGTCCAACCACTGTGCTACACACCTGAAACTAATACAAAATAATATTGAATATAAACTGTAGTTTTAGAATTTAAAAAACCAGAAAGTAACATATCAAATAATCATATCCATATACTTCTTTGAGTAGCTTTGGAGGAAACTTTTTCCAAAAACAGAGGGCTCTGTGGACAAGAAACACAGTGAGTGCCCCGTGAGGAAAGTCACTTACCGTGTGTGCACTCTGGGGTGATATCTTCAAAGAAATACTGAGTGGCTTCAAAAGCAGAGTCTGGCTCGTCTTGATCAGAGGAGGGCTCTAGAGAGGGCAGAAGGGAGAATTCTCGTATAGGCAGGACGACGGCTCCAGCTGTGTGCTTCCCTTGGTAAAGAAATAACCCGGGGAGGGGGAGGAGGCCGCACAGGGTCACAATCTAGTTTTATCCTGTCTCTATCCTGGTGCCAAGTTGTCCTCTTTTTAAAAAAAAAATGTTAGTTTTGTTAGATAGATCCCAGCTGGAGGCCAACCTTGTTTAAAACGTACATTCTCTCCATCTTTCATACTGGTTTCTGTGAGTGTAAGAACCATTCCCCTCGACTCAGAACCTCAGCATCCCTGGGACCCTATGTGTTACCAAATGCCAGTCGTTCCTTCTCTGGCAGAGGTCTGCTCTTTACCATTAACCCAACTCGTGCTTCAGACAGGCCGGGGACCACAGACTGGAGAACACACTGACTCAGAAGTTAGGTGAAGAGCCATCATTTGGCTCATTCACAGTGACCAGTGAGTGATTTTGTAAATCAAAAAGAGGCAAAAAGCTCACCCCCTACACACACACACACACACACACACACACACACTTTCCAACCAGGTGTGCTGTGCTGCTGTGCGTGGCTCACTGACCAGGCAAGACGTGCATTTTGTACAGGAGCTTCAGCTTCTCTGTGAGGTCCCCATGGCAGGCAGCATCTGGAGATCCAAAAGCACCAAAAGCATGAAATGCACCGTGTGTGGCAGGAACCCCTGGGCTTAACATTCCCCTGAAACTCCCACTTCCTACAAACCAAGACTCTGGATGACAGAAGGCCCGGCCAGGGCATGGTTAGGCTAAGAGTTCTGAAGCCAGGATTCTTGGTTTCACATCATCATTTGTTTAAATTTAGGATTTATGATATACCCCTGTCAATATGATTTTACCAATCATCCTCCTCTTATTTTTTTAATTCCTTTTTATCATGCAACATGGCTGTCTCTCCCAGCTTTGTCTCTCCTATTTGGAAGGCTCTCTCGGATTTCATTCTTTTAAGTTGCTGAGTCAAGGAGAGGAGGGTAACTAGTGATCACAGTGACAATGGTAACGAACCCCTTTGAGCCAGGCTCTGTTCTAGGAACTTTACTTGAATTATCCCATTTAGTCCTGACAATAACTCTCCTTTTAAATTAGGAAAGAGTCACAGAGGCTAATATGAAGCCCAAGGTACTAGAGAACTCTCAGTTGAAAATGACTCGTTAACTACTGCCCTTTGGGGGCAGAGTTCAGCCGGTCACGCAATCCTTGACTCCCACACCCTTCCACCTTTTCCATTTATAATGAGTCATCTGCCAAAGGGCCAGCTGAGCCACGGCCACTGTGACGTGTTTAGAGACTCTGCCTTTCAAGCAACGTGACTGGAGAAGGAGATACGGCTACTTTATGGCTTCTGATGGTAACTCTTTATTTCTAATTCCATACAGACCATCTATCTGTTACCCAATTTCTAGAAGAATCTTTCTGGGGATTGATATTAAAATTACTGATCCAGTCTTCACCAAAATTCATTTTTTAATTTTTAAAGACTTGAACAGAATTTCTCTTCTCTGCCCTACTTGCCTGCCTCCATAAGTGCCTGTGGCCCACAGTCTGACAAGGACTCGGAGTTCTCCCGGCATCTGGGGTGCAGCTTACTCCGCTCAAGAACCCTGCTGCATTTCAGGATGCTTACATATTCTCTTTCTGTGTTTGCACTATTTTGGACCTCTCTTCCCTTTCTTGAAGATTTTGAAAAGTATTTCTCTTTGTTGGAGTTAACTGAACTAAGTACGTTAAATATTTGTATTTATTTCTATCACTTTCTACGTGCAGAAACTGCCTCTTTTTCCTCTTCCTTGTTCTTGCACAAAGACAATTTTTTTTAAAAAACCCTTTTTATAGACACAAATATTTACCTTGTCTCACTTT
This sequence comes from Tonatia bakeri, assembly GCA_004024845.1. Taxonomy (NCBI): domain Eukaryota; kingdom Metazoa; phylum Chordata; class Mammalia; order Chiroptera; family Phyllostomidae; genus Tonatia; species Tonatia bakeri. Next base: position 85,738 of record PVIA01000242.1, on the reverse strand, counting down.
TTAAAAAAGCAGAATGGACTTAGGTATTCCTTGTGTACTTAAAAACTAATACCGCCTTCTCCCCCCACTCCCCCCAAAAGCACACCCACATACATTTTGTTTGCTGTCCTCAGCATTAAGTAATTAGGAAAAAATGAGCTTTCCAGACTCATCAGAATCCTGGGCCCAGCATGTGCTGAGTTGTCCAGTAACAGATATGTGTTGACTTTCTAAAAACTAATGTCCCGGCAAGGCAAGTAACTTCACCTTTCTGAAAATGGGATGATAACAAGCAGGTAGGTAATGAAGGATAGTAGTAACCATGCAAACCGTGCCTCCAGGATGCCTGGTTCCAACCTCCTGCTCTGCAGCCCTGTGCCTGTAGGCTCAGCAATGCGCAGGCAGCTCCAGGGCCATGCCAGGCACAGAATAAGTGCTGTGTCGCCATTAGTCACCTCAAAGGGCTGCTGTCCGGGTCACACGATTAAGCACAAATTCTAAAGCATCAGAACAGCACCTGCACTTAACAAAGGCCAGTCCCTCCATGTCCCACTTTATAAGCATATTTATAAGTACTTTATACAAGTCATTTTTATCCTACCTAAGAGAACCTCTTCCACACCCCTTTGCTTTTTAAAAAACCATCAGCTTAGTCTGGTCTTTAAGCCTTCCTGCCACTATTCTTAAAGACTCAGGGTGCGAGCTGGAATCATCAGCAGCTCCATGCCTGACACCTTCATCTCTCTGTGGGCAAGTCATTTTAAAGTATGTGGCCCAAGGTCACAGAGGGGCACAATTAGAATAAATACATTTTTCCTTCTTATCTCATTCTGGCAGCCTGACCTAATGCCTGCTACACACACAACTCATCATCAGTGGGCCAAGCTCAACCACAAGGCAGCTCTTCTCCCTCAATTACAAAGGGGCAAGAGAGCACTAGAATACGGTGTGGGTGTGTGCTCTGGAGGGGCGGCCCCTCCTCCCATGCAACAGAGAGAAAAGACTTCCTTACACACCGCTGAGCTGTCGGAGTCTTCTCAGCCCTTTCTTAAAAACACCACAAAACGGTTTTATAAAGTTTTATGAAATACCTTACATATACTTCATGTATATATGTGTGTATATATGTAAAAAAAATATATATATATATAGTCAAAGAAAAGCAATCCACCCAAACATTTCTTTTTCTCCTGTGGAGTTTGCATGGTCTGTGTTTAGGTTGGCATTTTATTGTCTTATGAATTCTCTGGTAATGTATTTTAACTAGTGTTGGGGACTATCTAATGTAGAAGGCAATGAATTAATCATATAATATATCCATTAGCAAAAAATGAATTTTACAAGGTATGCAAACCCTAAAATGTGCTGCTCTGGCCCCTAACCCCAGTCTTCGAGGGCTGTGCTGACCACGATGGGGCTCCCACCCCATCAGCCCCTCCCAAACCATGCAGTCCCACCACATCCTTACTAAGCCCAGAGACAAACTCTCGGAAGTTAATCAGAGAGTCTCCATTTTCATCCAATAGCTGGAACAAGCGGGAGGCCAGCACGTCCGAGTGAGTTCCGCAGGCCCAGGGAAAGAGAAGAGCGAACATCCCCTTGAACTGCTCGAAGTCGATGCGATACTGTTCGAGGTAAGGCAGGCTGGGGTCGTGCCGGTCCAGCGCGTTGCTGCTCCCGCCCCAGTAGCAGCTGGTGAGATGTTCTGCCTGAGAAAACAGAGAGCGGGCTGGTAGCAGGGACCTGGTCCCGAAACAGATACCAGGAAGAAAAGGCCCATCCTCAAGCTTGGAAATAGGCTTCTGGCCCACCCTCGTGCATCCCCAGGGCACTGCTCTGCTCTCTGGCCTGTCTCCTCCTCCTGCTCTTGTCCCGCCAGCTCCATGGCAACTGCCTCCGCAGTTCACCTCAGGCTCAAAAGATCTGGTTCAGCTACTGAAGTAGGTGAGGGAAGAAAGGGAACCCCCCCACCCCCATCTTCTTCCTCTTATGCACATCCTCATGAGAATTTTAAGAAATAACTCCTATAAACACATTTTTTTTAATTTAAAAGAAATAAAGAGCATGTTAACCTGAAAAGGATGTAATTTAGGCCATGTGACGGACCACCTTGCTCTCCAGGGGAGGATGGTAAAGCCCAGGGGTCAGGCGGCCTACGCAGGTCACCCAGCCCGAGACCAGAGCAGATCACGATGAAACCCTGACTTCCCCAATTCATCGTTCGGTGTCCCACGAACCCCCTGCGCCTCCAGGGCACCGAAATCCCAGAAGTGTCATCCTGGCCACACGGTATTCACGCTACAAACGTGAGGTTCTCGTATTTCAGACATCTGAAAATAGCTCTAGAAAAGCATGAGTAGGAGCCACTGTGCATGAGGAGAAGAGAGGGCTGGATCCAGCTAAAAGCTCCGTTTCTGTCCTTGGAAACAAGGTAGCCCGGTCCGGGGAGACCGGAAAGACGAAACATATAGAGTGGACGGGACGAACAGCCCCCTCCCCCATATTTACGTTAGCTCTGGATGGCACGTGGTGGGTGGGGAGGGGCCTGGAAAGGGGGCTGTATTTTTACGTTTATATTCTCAGCTCCATCTTCCTATTTACACATGTTATAATCCAAGCAATCTTTCTAAAAGTTAACAGAACAATCTAGAACTGAATTGTTACAGTGAACTTCATTATGGCCCTGGATGCACGTGAATTTACTTTGAAACTCACCTTGAAAAGAGCATAAAGCTCCTCTAGTTCATCAATGGTAAAGGACGTTTCTGTCACAATGGTTCGTACCTGTAAAAAGAATAAATACAGTGACTTTCGCCAACTCAAAAATGCCACATTGGGGAAGTTCCTGCTCGTCTAAGTCATCGTCTGTGTGTCCAGCAGGGATTCAAGAGCCGCAGGAGGGCGAGGAGGCTGAAGGGAAAGCAGGCCGCACGCTGCTTCTTGAAGGACTCACCACGTTCCGTTTCGTGGTGTCCTCCAGGGTCTGGATCACCTTCAGTCTCTGTTTGAATCTCATCTGCTCGATCAGATCTGCCCGGATAGTTCCAAATTTCTGGAAGAGAGCAAGGTTGGCATTTTTTTTCCTTTTTTTTCAAATATATTATTGATTATGCCATTACAGTTGTCTCATTTCCCCTCCTTCACTCCCCTCCCCCCTGCACACCCTCTCCCACCCACATTCCACCCCTCTAGTTCATGTCCATGTGTTATAGGTTCTTTGGCTTCTACATTTCCCATACTATTCTTGCCCTCCCCTGTCTATTTTCTACCTACCATCTATGTCACTTATTCTCTGTAGCTTTTCTCCCTCTCTCCTCCTCCCCCTCCTTTGTTGCTAACACTCTCTGTGGAGGTTGGCCTTTCTGAGATACCTGCTAACTCTCACAGAGTCCCGTCTGCAGGATCGACAGAGATGCAATCCTGAGACGTGGGAGAAATCTCCAGCCCCGCTGGGACCAGGTGACTAGATTCCGGCCAACAGGATGTGAGCAGAAGTTTTCTGACAATGGTCCTTAGAAGGAAAGGAGCGCAGCCACGCTGTCCCCCTGCCTGTAGGGACCAGACGTGCTTCAAGAGTGGATGAGAAGGTGCCTGGCCCTGGTGCTGCTGAGCTCCCTAACAGGCCTGAACTGCCTATGCAGGACTGAACAGTAGGAGAAAACCAAGTTTGTATCTTGTTTCACTCCAGCCCAGGGTCCATCATTGCAATAGTCTAGCCTGGACTTCACCTGATAAAAGAGTGAAAACTTACAAACTGCTTATCATAGTGACTGGCATAATCACTACAAGAATTAATTCCATGTCATCTCATTGTCCTGGTTCTCTATACCTCACCAGCCACGTCTTTTCTGTCTCTCTGCAGTCTCCTACCTCTCCGAACCTTGGAGAGCGAGTGTTGGGGCTGAGTCGTTAGATCTCTGCCCATCTCCCCCTGTCCTGACAAACGCCCTTGCTCTGACTTGAGTGCCTGGGAGCTCTTACTCGGATGCTCACTTGGCCACTTTCCAGCTTTGTGCCTTAGAAAAACTAGCTCAACCTCTCTCAACTTACCTTTTCACTTTAAAAGGGCTAACACTTAGCTGGTGGGGCTGTGTGGAAGCCCCCAGCCCCCTGCCCCACGCAGGGCAGGCTCTCACCGAGTGGTAGTGGTCACGGTCATCATTCATAAACCCAGCACATCCTCAACTCGCATAACTGCCTGTCCTTCTGCACAAAGTCCTCCTTGAGTTTTACTGGCCTCTTCCTTTCCCTGCTTCACACTTCTCAGATGAAACCTGCTGGACTGAGTCATCTCAAACTTTAGGAACCTCCGTGGTGGACATAAGCCCACTGTAAGGTCTTTAATTAATGTGTTCCTGTGTCATCTCGGTGTCTGCATCCACCTTGAGGCTGGGACTCAGTCTTTTACTTCTGGGTAACTCTGCAGGACTGCAGGGCCTCGGCCACAGCTCCCGCACAGAAGAAAACTGTCTGTCGACCTGTCGCTACAGTTCCTTCAGGTAGGGGCCGGGGAGGGCATACCATGAGCAAGAATTTTCCCCTCGAGGCATTAAGTAGCAATCATCTCTTCTCAACAAGAGAAATTGGGTCAATGTGTCAAAGCAACCTATCAAAGACTGGGGAGCACTTCACCACATCTCAAAGCTGAAAGTACTTCCAGTATTTTTCCTACTTTTCTATTCTCCGGGCTAATTATCCTGAAGCACAGAAAGAAACATGGTGCGAACCTCAAAACATGCTGGTGTCAGGCATCAGTCCAAACCAGGTTATCACTGCTCCGTGCTGAGTGGCCCCATTCTGCAACTAGGGCAGCGATGCCCAGCCCTCCCTGGGTGCTGGAGTCAGCTGGGGGACTTTCAAAAAATACTTATTCTTGGGCCTCATCCCAGAGATTTGGGCTAAAGTTGTCTGCAATGGAGCCTGAAAATTCATATTTTTAAAAGAGGGGCTTAAAAGTTTTTAAAGTAATTTAAAAAAAAATGAGAACTACTAATTCAAAGGTCAGGAGGGGAAAAAAGTAAGCAAGGGTTTAGGATGCTCTTTGTAGGGCAACCTGTAAGGAAGGCACGGGGAAGCCACTGGAAACTTGTGAGCAGAGGTGACACTAACCAGATGGGAAGTAGAAGCAAGCATTGCATGCAGGAAGATGAGGCAATGCAGGCCCTGATGGACATGAAAGGGGCCATCCTCCCAGGCAGAGGAGGAAAACTGCAGTGTCCGGTGACAGGATGCTGGGCAGCCCCAGGGCCACCGTGAGGGGTCAGCCGGAGAGGATGGAACTGGAAACCAGCCCGTAGTTTGGTCTCCATTCTCTTCTCTTCCCATTACAAATGGGCCAAGTGCTGATTTCAGCATGGCATTAGCTTATCTGCTGTCAGGAATGAAGCTGAGTTTCCACGTACTGAGCTTTATTACTTTGGCCCAGAATTCTCTTAACAATAAAGGTTTCAGGGGATTCCTTTAAGAAAAAAAAAAACCCTGCAGGTATAAAAACTACTGCCTTTAATCACTTGGGCTCTTTTTCTGGAAGAATAATCACCCAAAATTTCTAAAAGTCCTGAGGAAATGATTTTTTAAAAAAAGATTTTATTTATTTATTTTTTACAGGGGAAGGGTGGGGGAGAAAAGGAGAGAAATGTCAGTGTGTGGCTGCCTTTCTTATGCCCCCCACTGGAGACCTGGGCAGCAACCCAGGCATGTGCCCTGACTAGGAATTGAACCAGCACCCTTTGATTCACAGGCTGGTGCTCAACCACTGAGCGGGGGGAATGATTTTTAACAAAACACACACATTATGGCAATAACTGGTTTTTGGAGAGAGTGAAGGGGAACAGCCATGCTTAATCTCCATTAGTGGAAATATAAATTAGAACAATCTTCATAAAAATTGGGCAGTGGGGCTTGGAAATAATTCATACTTTTTGAGCTATTGCTGTAAATCTATTCCTCAGAATGGATTCTACAGAAATAATCAGACAGGTGATATGTGTGTGTAAGTGTCTCATGTAATGTGATACTACATCTAAACAATACCAGATGTTTGCCACATTATACTGAAAATCTGGAAGCAACCAAAGTGAATGTCTGTTGGGAACCACCCTGGCCTGGTTTCAGAAGCTGTAACCCCCCCCCCCCCCCATGGCTAAGGCTGAATGAAAATCCTTGGGACCATGAGCCACTAAGGAGACAAAGCTTATCTTCCTGGCAGGGGCACCGCCTCTGCCCCCTTTTACTTCACCCTGATTGGCCCCTGGTGGATTTCTGGTTAGCTAATGACAGGTAAGATTCCTCAAGGGAGGGATGACCTAAGACAGGCACGGTTATGAAGAGGCCCTCAGGAAAGGACTTGGGGGGGCAGTAGAAAAAGGAGGTGATGGACCCTCGCTGCTCAGCTTTGACATAGCTTGAACCCTCATTCTGTCTGTGAAAAGTCTCCTAATCTCTTGGCTGCCTTAATTCCCCTGCCCAACTTAAGCTTGAAACAATGCTGGAGGTAGGTGCAGCCCTGTGCTGGAAAGGGCGGGTTCCCCAGAGCAATCAGGCCTAAGAAAGAATTCATGAAATCCTATGAAACCTGCCTTGCTGAGAATGCCCTCAATTTTCTGATAAGGGTCCAAGCAGGAAATGAGTTTGTTTCCCAAAGTTATATTAACCTTTAGCTAACTGTCCCTGACTCAGAATAGCCCTCATAGTTCTTTGTATGTTATCTACTGTTTGATCTTTACTGCCTGACAATGACTGATGAGCTTTACCTGAATTCCTGTGAAAATTGAATTCAATAAAAGCCCATTGAGGAGCAGGCTCCGGGCCCCTCTCCTTTGAGAGATCGGCCACCTTTCCTCCCCAAGCAGATCATGTCTTGGTAGACTTATTCTCATCCGAGGTGGATGGGGGGCTCTGTGGGCAAAGCTCCCCCACAAGTGTCCAACAAAAGGGACCAGCTAAATTAATTTTGATGCCTCATTAAAGCAGACTACTAAGAATCTATTAAAACCACGCCATCAAACAATACTTAGTACATTAAAGAATGCTCATACATATTTATGTGAAGAATGGAAATTTGCAAAGTTCTTAGTAGGAACTAACTTTTTAAGTGCATATTCCAAATAGAAAACTATACTTGAGGGAAATATGGTGAAATGCTCATAAGATATAGTATATATTTTTCATATTTTTCCCCAGTTCCTACATTTTTTCTAATAAGCATGCATTACTTTTATGATGCTCAAACACACTAAAAAGTGTCTTTTTCGATATATAGAGTGCCAATGAACATTTTTAAAAATAATAAATTACCAGTCTTCCTCCCATTATGAATTAAGGACAATCATTTCTGAAGAGGTTTCTGGAACTGTAGCATTAAAAACCCCACCAATTTCTTGTCTCTAAGAAGGACTCTCTGACCTCAGTCTGTCCCTCCCTACTTGTCCCTGACCCAGGTTGCTGTGAGTTGGAATCACCAGTCATATAATCCTAATACATCTGTGGCATATAGCATGCTTGGCAAAATAGTCATGCCCTTTCTCAATGATCATTTCTGTAGAAGCTTGCAGAACTCAGGTTCAGGAAATGAAGACACCACTAAGAATTATGGGCACTGAGTCTTTGGGGCTTCACAAACCACTAAATGCTAGGAGACAGGGCACTGTGGCCCCTGGACCCTGAGAGGCCCTACACTGAGGTTCAAGACCAGATCTGGTCCTGGTGGACCAGAAGGCTCCTCCACCAGGCCAAACAGTGCCAGAGGAGTCGTAGGGCTGGTTCTTCCATAGGATGGTGAAGGGTATTCTATGTGCCTTGGGCTGATGAACAATGGCTTATCTACTCCCGAGAAGGCCTAAGTGCTTGGCAGGAGAACAGGAAGTAAACTGGTTTGTGCAGGTCAACCTCCTAAGACCACATCAGACCACCCAGAGGTTTCAGGGTGGGCCTAGTAAAGAACTGGAGAGTGAGAGCTTGTCACACCATTTGCTCCCTCATATGACACCCAGCAGAAGTCACAGGCCCCATTCAGAGTCCTCCACCTCTGCAGCTCAAAGCTGCCAGCCAGAGGGTAGCTACTTGCTGTATCAACTAGTTCTCAGCAGGTCACAGGACCCAGAAACCCCCAAGGGTCAGCCATGAAGCGTGTGCACATGTCCAGCTGACCCCCTCCCAGCACTCAGAGGGCTGCGACGCTGAGCCAGGAAAGCAGACCCACCTCGTAGGAAGTTCTGATGAGCCTGAAGATGTCCACCTCAGGGTAAGGCTCCACGTCGTCACTGAGCAGGGAGTGGAGGTGCGGAATAGGGGGCAGTGTGCTGTCTTTATTGGTCACGCTGTCTAAGTACCTGGAAGAGGAAACGAGCCGGACATCACTGGGAGGCTGAGCTGGAATTCTCCCATTATAGTTCTCCACGTATTTTCTGCAAACTCTGACTGTGCAAACAAAAGACCAGAATTTTCTTTAGAGTGAAATTCTCTTAATTTCAAAAAACAAAGCATGTGAAAATAAATCCTCAGCCACCAAGAGAAGTGGGAACCAAGCCAAGTAAGACTCATGACATCCAGGAGACAGACCAGCAGGGATGTCCAACCTTGGGTGTCTCTGGGCCATGCTGGAAAAATGTGAGTTGTCTTGGGCCACACAGTCAATACACAAGCACTAATGACAACTGATAAGCAAAGAAAAAAAAAAGTTTAAGCAAATTTACAATTTTGTGTTGGGCCAAATACATAGCCTTCTTGGGGCCTGTGAGCCAGGAGTTGGACATCCCTGGAAGTATTGGGTTGGCCAAAAAGTTCATTTGGTTTTTTTTCCATACGATGTCTCTAGTAGCATTTAGTTGTCTTTAACTTCATTCGAAACAATTTTGTTAGATTGTATTGTGACAGCTGTCATATCAATGTACATTTAAAAAAACTTATCAAAATTGGTAAATTTTTATGTGGCCTTTTTAATATTGAAGATGGAAGAAGATATACAACATTTTTGCATATCATTCTTTATTATTTCAAGAAAGGTAAAACTCCAACTGAAACACAAAAGAAAAGATTTGTGCAGAGTATGGAGAAGGTGCTGTGACTGATCCAACATGTCAAAAGCGGTTTGCGAAGTTCTGTGCTGGAGATTTCTTGCTGGATGATACTCCAAGGACGGGCAGACCAGTTGAAGTCGATAGCAATCAAACTGAGACATTAACTGAGAACAAGCAATGTTATACCACGTGGGAGACAGCTGACATACTCAGAATATCCAAATCAATACATTTATTGATGAAAATGAAAAATGCATCTTTTATTTTATGCTAAAAACTAAACAGACTTTTGGGCCAACCCAATACAAGGAAGAACCAGAGGTAGTTTTCAAGGAGCCTTAGTACACTACCTTCCCAAAACAGTCATGGCCTCCCCGTCGTCCTTACAGTTCAGCAGTTTGTCCACATTGGCATCCAGCACAGCCAGCGCCAGCTGGAATATCACCTTGATTCCTTCATAGAAGAAACAGTCGACAACCACAACTGCGCTCTCAAAGGGCATCACGCTGAGAAACAGGGTGAGGAACCAAGACAGGGAGATGGTGGAAATCACGCCCAGGTCCTGCATGCAGTCGTAGAGCTGGGGGACGTAGTCACGCGCCAGTTCCTCAAAGACACCCTGGTCCACCAGTGCACCTGCAGCAGGGTGGGCACAAGGACGCTGAATGAACCCTCTACCCTTTCTTATGCACCCCAGAAAAATGGCTTGACTAAAATAGTCCAGCTCACGCTTGCTGCTGACAGAACTCTGCTCCCTCCTCTAACTGTTCCGGTGTTACTACATGTTACTAGTTACTATGTTGCAATGTTTCTATGTTACTAGTTATTATGTTACTATGTTAAGATCAAGGTGTCAACACAGCCCAGTCACCAGCTTGGTTCTGGCTGCACCTTCTCTTTCTGGGTCTTCCTGCCCCGCTTTCCTCGCCATAAAAAGCATTAATATGACCACTAGGAGTGTTGTTGAGAAAGTCAGTTTATAAAGACTGCAGGACATATCATCAGTTATTTTGTTGCAACATTTTTGGTTGGGCATGAAATGTATACCTGAGTGGTTCCATTTCTCAGCAAACTCTTATTATTTTTTAAATTGCTTTTCTGGATGTATGGCCCCCACATACAAATTGTTTTTTAAACGACTTTTTAAAAAAATGTAAATGCATGCCAGCTGCACACATTCATGATCCACTTCCATTTCTGGAGAATAATTTCAATGAATCCAATCAGGGTACACAGGTTTACCAGTGAGGACAGAACACGAGAGGAAAGCATGAAGCCTACACTGGACTACGCCACCCACAAAAAGCCAGTCCTGCCAACACGAACGTCTAACACTTGTGGGGAGGGGTGGAGCAACTGCCACACGTTGTGTAAATGCTCACGGTTGTTGTTTGCTCCGCAGTGAAACCAGTTCTGAAGAAACACCTCAGGAACTTGGTTTCTGGGCAAGCTGTTATACGTGCTGTTGTCCACCCCAGACAGCCTTTCTGAACACTGCCACTTTCCACAGATTCTGTCCTCTTCATGAAAAACTCTTTGTCAAACCTTTTGGGTTGATGGTCAGAGAGCTTGGTGTAGCTCTCCTGGGTCACAGAGTGGCCCACGTCAACTAGGCTTTAAACGAGTTTTTATAACAGTGATAGGTCCACGGGGCTCCTCTGCATACAACCCATATGGGTCAAGCCTCTCATTCCCACTCTGGAAACTGGAGTAGTCTGGTGCCCTTGGCGAGCTGGTGACTGGAAACTGTGTTCCAGCCAGTACCAGCCCCAGCAACAGCTTCTCAGTGAGACCTGCATTAGGACATTAGGCCCGTGCCCACGTACCGACCACTCTGGTGTTGTAGTAATCGGGGAGCATGCGCTCGCACAGAGCCACAAGCAGCCAGAAAGCCTCCTCCTCTTTGGCGTAGAGCAGCAGCACCGAGGTGACAATATTCATGGCCTGCCAGAAGGCAAGGGAGGTCATCAAACACATTCCACCAGATAAGCGGTTTGTTAACCTAAACCATTACTGAGTTAGTCTCACAGGGGCCAGCAGGCTCTTTCTGTAAAAGCCCAGCTACAAAAATATCTAAGGACTTTGTGAACTACACACACACACAATCTTTCGAGGGTTGTTTTGTTCACGACCCTTTAAAAATGTAAACCCTCTTTAGTCCTTGGCATGTAACCAATTCGAGTCTTCAGGAACCCCAATATTCAGCCAGGAGGGAGACTGTGAAACCCTCATTCAAAAACTTCGCCCAAAGGCTATTTGACAAAGCTTTTAACTTGCTAAAATCTCAGTGTTTTAATCCTTAATTCAGTGAGGTACAGATTTCCTTTTCAACCCGTACTAACGGTTTCTATAACCAGGTACACCTGGCTTAAGGCTCTCCTCAGAGAACAATGAAACCTTTTAAACTTAGAGCCCCAACCCATTATTTCCATCTGGATAAAGAAGACGTGATAAATACTATGACTTAAATTCTAGAGTAGCCTACTTTATTAAAAGGTATTATCAGATAGCTCAGAAGGAACCATCAGGCTCACATACTTTAATAGTCCTCTTAATTAAAAAAGGCAGATCAAAAGATAAATATGAACTCTATTACATCAGAAGCCAACTAACTCCTGGACTTCTTTGATCTCCTAGAAACCAGTAATGGCTCATCAGATTTCTACAATGCAAATGTCAAAAAAGGAATTTCGGTCCTAATGGGCACTTTCTTGTAGTAGGTCTTACTCAGTGTTTTCCCAGATGAAGTCATTACTAAAATTCCACTCGAAAATTAACCAGACCATTCTGCTTCGTGACATGACTGTGGTCCTGGATGGTTCCTTAGTCATCCAGTCCAGGTAAGTTTTCTTACGGTTCTACTTTGCAACAAATTCTGGACTGGGTATTGGGGGGCGGGCCCGGGGTGGGGAGACACAGTGGAGGCACTTCTGAACGTTGGTATCAGAGAGAGAAAACAAGATGCAGAGGTTAGCTGATCACCTTGGGGGTGTGTATACATTGCACTATCAAACAGAGAAAACGGTGTGGGACAGGGGACCTGTGCATGCCTGTGTGGATTAAGCCTTCAGCATTTCACCGGTGGTCAGCGAAGGACTTTCTAAAGTGCACATCATCTCGGAGCTTTCTCGGTTGTGGTATATGTACTAGTACAAGACATACTTTCAGTTGGGGTGTGGGGCGACACATTTTTTATATTGAGTTTAGTGTTTATTTTCTTTTAGTTTTTTAAATTTACTGTGTGTTAAAACGTAACCACAGCCCATACAAGCTATATTTTTCAGGACAGGATTGCTTGGGAGGGCGCAGAGCAGGAGCACCGCGGGAGCTAGGATGCAGCGTGAAAGGCCCGGCGCTGGGGCGGGGAGGCTGGTTCCGAGAGCCCACAAGGGGCTTCTGAGGTCACCCTGCCGGACCGCAGCGAGTCCAGTGAGGGCGCTCGTGTCTCCCGGCTCCTCTGCTCTGCGCAGCGGTTCTCCGCCGGAAGATGCTGCCCTGCAGGGGGGTCTGGCAGTGCCTACGGGAGGCTCTACTGGCACTCAGTGGGTAGATGCTGCTCAACATGTTAGTGCACAGGAAATGCCATTAAACATCCCACAAAGCACAGGACGGCCCCGCACAAAGAATGAGGCAGTCCGCAATGCCAACAGCGCCGAGGCCGAGAAAGCCGGCCGCAGTGAAGCGACAATTCTCACGACCATCAAGTCTTTCCTATTACTTAGTAGCCAGTAAAACAAGCATTAGTGCAGACCATCTGAGCCATTTACCTGGCAGTACCCTATGTTCGGGTTTCGGAAAGCGTAAGCCGTTAAGACTCTCCGCAGAGCTGCGATGCCCATCTCGTTCTGGAAAGCAGGGTGTTCTGGGAGGGAGCGGTGCAAGTCCCTCTCGATCTCCTCTGTGGCCAGATTGTACTTCCCCATGGACTTCTCCACCAGGTCCCCGTAGTACCCAGGGTGCGTGGCCTTCTCGTTGATGGCCCCTGGGAAATACCCAGCAGACACAACATCAAAAAGCGGGAGTCCAGTCCTTGGTCTACAGCCTCAACTTACCCAAGGAACCTCTTCACTTCCCCGACTATTCAAAGGACACGTGCGAAAGGACAATGAAGCCCTATGGGTAATGTGATGCGCTGCAACCCTGGCTCACATGGACACTTGGATGGGGTCCCTCTTGCCTCAGTTCCACAGTAAGCTGGCTGTTTATAAACCTCGGCAGGTGGAGGTCTCCCAGCCGAGCAGCTGTGTCCGAGCCACTTCCGCAGACCACCCCGAGGGGGCGCTGCCGAGCAGGAGAGCAAGGTACCTGCAGAGGAAGCTGAGCTGGGGCCTCAGCCCTCCTTTCAAACACAGCAGCTCTGCTTTTATTTAGTGGGGTTTCCCTTAAGCGCTCGCTTGAAAAGGGAGAGTTTGCTCCTCAGAACAAGTCTGAAAACTGCCAAAATGTAAGCTCTGCAGACCTTAAATAGCCCTACTGAGGAGTATGAAGCCGTATGAGAGGAGGTAATGGCATATCTGGAACGCGTGTTAGATTGCGGGGTGCGGGGGTTTCTAGCAGCTGTGAGCGGCTGCTGCGGAGGGAGCCCTCAGGGGGCGGAGGGGTGGGCGGAGAGATGTCCATTTTAGGTTCTTCAAGAGAGAAAAACCCTATACACAAATTTCTAAACCTAAATATATTTATATGTAACTTAGTATAAATTATACTTTTCTGTAAGTTATATAATTTATATAAAGTATAAACTACATATACATACATATATACAAACTATACACACATATTTATGTTATATAATGTGTGTATATGTGTGTGTGTGTGTGTGTGTGTGAAAATATACACCTATATACTCATTCACTTCACTGTTTAGAAATTAGAGCCCCTGGGCCACCCCATCCTTGTCCCTGAAGGTCACCCAGAGAGCCGGCATTGCCTCTCATGTTAGCCCTGGATGGGGACATCTGGCTGCCAGACACCGAACACTGGCTCTCGCTCTGTTCTCAGGGGAGATCTGCGAGGCCTCACTGCTGTCTGGCCTGCACTTCCCCTCAGTGGGGACACAGAGCCCAGCGAACATGGGGCCCTAAGGGTCATGGGAAGCAGGGCAGGACCCAGGTGGGGCGTCCCTGTAGGGAGCTGGCTCTCTGGAGGAGCAAGCTGGCTTCCATGTGAGGCCTCCCCCCCACCCCCACCGCCTAAACAGGCCGGAAACAGGAGCCTGGTTGGTTATCCACCCAGTCAGGGCGTCGCGTGGACCACTCAGCCTCCCGGCCTCTCACAGCTCATCATAGTCACAGATTAGACACTGGGTCTAACTCCATGTCTCTGCAGCAGTGTGCTGCTGCACACCGTTTCCTAGTGCTCATTTCGAGGGTTTTTTTTTGTTTTTGATTTTTGTCTACAGTGTGCTATATATAATTCTAATTTGAATAAGGAAAACGAAAATAGAATGTTTTGTTCTCTCTGTCGGTGATCTGAATCAGGTGGTTGGGGTGACTAGCTCTCCAAACCCAGGAAGACACAGGGCGGGACAGTGAGGATCGTGTTTGGGTTCTAAATGAGGGGCTGTGGCTGCTCTACTCAAGGGAATGAAAAGCGAGACCTGCAAGTGTAGACAGACCAAACTGGTTCTACATGGAACACGTAAAGCCAATTATTTTTCAGGATCCTATTGCCCTACTTCTGAGATGTTACTACTTCTCATTATGGGCAATTACCATTGACATCTGCTTTTAGAAGGCGCTATGAGGAATTTTTTTGGTAAGTCTTTCCTGTAAGTCTGGGAACTCTTTTCATTTTAATGTCACTTTTAAAATGAAAGGCTTTGCTAACAGCACTAGAGTCAGACCATATTGGGTTCAAATTAAAATATTCACTTCCCCCTGTTTGGGACGATTACATTTCAAGTCTCTGCCCAAGCAGAGCAACTGAGTCATACATTAAAGATGGTGACAGCCACAGGAAGCCTGGGCTTTGTGACAGACTGTGCTATGAGGAAGGACCTCCAGGTTCTGACGCAGGGCTCCAGGGCTTGCCTGCAGGGTTCCATTCCGGCAACAGCATGGCTGGTGGGCGAGCGAAGGGAGCCACATCTTTCCTACGGGGCCACAATTCCTCCGCTCTGTCCTTCCTGACATCTCCTGCCTGGAGCCTGAGTTTGGTTTGTGAGGGCTTTCAGTTCTGGTGCAGACTCTGGTGCCCCCTGCGTCTCCAATAATAACCATAAACTCAGGCGGTGGCCAAGGTCAAGGATAAGGTTTCCTTACTCCTCCCATTTCCTCCCTCTCTCCACCCCAGTGACAGCACTGACCACGTGCCACACACTTGAACACGATCAATGACGCTGGCATAGCTGGGACAGGAAAAAGGATGCCTCAAGTCACAGAGGATGATACTCTATCCCTTCAAGTTTTCTCTCCCCACCCCTCTAAATAATGTTAGTAAAGAAATAGAAGAGGTTATCAGGACTCAAAGGTGGAGGCTTCGACATTTGGGCCACTGAATATGTGTCCTGTATTTTTACCAAGGGACTCCAACACTCCGGCCAGGAGAGGAGATTTAGCTCTGCACTGGGGTTGCATGTCTGAAAGAGCCTTCACATGTGACTGGGGGTGAAGGGGAGCCCCCTGGTCCTGCAGACCCGTCCCAGGCCAGCCGTACCTGACAGCAGCAGCCAGAGCTCGCCGCGCATGCTTTCCGGGATGCCCTTCAACACCAGCTCCCGCGTTTTTTCTGTGCGGTACATGCAGATCCCTTGCCCGTACTCGGCGAAGTGAATCTTCCAGGCTTGCTCCTTCAAAAACTCCTTGGCCTGAAAGGGATAATGACATGTGACTACATCCCAAAGTACTGCGAGGACAGGGGGAAGTTCGATTGAAAGTTGGAACACTCTCCCTAGTGACCAGAGCAGTGAAGGTCGGGACAGAACCCCTGAGACAGAGAGCCCAGCTTTCGTGGCATCCTCCCCTAATTTGACCCGTCTATCACATCCTGCAGGTCTGTCACGAAGCTTTCTGGCCCAGAGTTAGGACTCCTCCTCCCTGAGGCAGGTCAGCAGAATGCAGGTTATATTAATGGTTTCATATCTATGTCTCCAAGTCAAAGTAAGTTATGTTTTTTAAATGTGTGCTGGGAACTTATCTGTTGGTTGATTTAAACAACTCTGAAATCAAGACAAAAAAATGTCACCCGGACCCTCTATAACTCCACCCATGAAAAGCCACTCTGAAACCTAATGACATATTGAGACAGGATCTGCTTTACATATAGGAAAATGTCTATTCGCATAGATAGCTAATGAAAGCTTTGGGGAAAGCAGGAGGGACCCACCAATTTCGGGTTGAATTCCTCGGGGGACCGCCGCCGATACATGGTCATCAGGGTCTGTGTGGCCGTGGGGACGCTGTTGCCATTCAGGTTAAACTGGCGCTCCCCCTCGGCATCGGAGCTCGAGTTTTTCTGGGGGCTGGAGGACACGAGGCTGCTGGGCCGGGAGTATACCTGCAGACGCAGACAGGAACAAGACACTGCAGATAGGAAGGGTTTGGCCAGCAGCCCTGCAGTGTCCCCTACAGATAACAAGGGCTGTGTCATGGTTCCCAAGATGATTCTTGCTTTGCAAAGAATGGAAGGATGGCCGCAAGCCAGCATTTTGGTGGAGATTAGACAGGCGCATGGGCCACAGGCTAGAGAACTTCTGTCCTCAAAGGAGGTTTTCCCTGGATTTCAGCAGCATTTTTGCAATGAACTGGTTGGCCATTTGTCTCTCTGACTGGCGTGTATGCAAAGCATGCTGTGGTTGAGTCAGCTGCTTATGGGACCACCTCCCTCCCCTCCTCTCCAGTCGCCAGTGCCTCCAAAATGCCCACAGATGCAGGGGGCAGGGGCCCAGGGACAGGAATGTTACTTGTCAGCTCATTGTTTCTACAACATGTTTTAGCTGCCAGTAACTTGCTCTGTGACTTGAACTAGTGACATATTTTCCAGGTCCCATTCCCAACGATGTCGCTACGTGGGCCAGAGCCACTTGTTGTGTAACCAGGACAAATGACGTAATAGTTCTTCCACCGTAAAATAAGAAGGTTAGATCAGATGATCTGTGAGGTTCTGCGCAGCTCTACAGCCCCCAGTACACACTCCACGAGGTCTAAATGACGTGCTGCTCTTGGCACAAGCGCAGGTGCTGCACCCTAGCTCAGCGGCCAAGCCTGCAAGTCACGCAAAACGACCAGGAGGCGAACCCTTCAGGAACAGGGCGAACCCAAACCTCCACGGACCTCGTCGTCCGAACTGTTGTAGCTCCCTGCAAACTCTTTGTCCGAGTATATTTTGGAGGTCGTCTGTTGCAGGAAGTCAGAGATCCTCTGCACTAGAAAGTCTCTGTCTTTCAAATTGGCGAACAGGAAAGTCATCCTGTTCCTGGTGCTGATGGATAAAGGACTGGGGAGGACGCTGGAGCTGTCTGCCTTTTCTACAATTGTCACCTGAACAGAGACAGGAAACAGAGAGCGTCACTTTGCAGGGACTGCCCAGCAGCAGCCCCTGATCAGCACTAAGGGAGCGTCACAGCACTTTCACATTCTGTAGGAACCACTCAGACCTTATTGAAGCAAACCAAGATTCTCTGACTCTGTTCCAACCAAATCCAATGGCAAATCAAACTGCAGCTCATACCAGAAGCCAGGATCATCTCCCTCGTTTTTCTAAGTCATTACCTCCAAACTGAGAGTGATTTTATGCCCCAGGAGACCCTGGGCCACATCTGGAGGCATCCTGGGTTGTCACAGTGGAGGGTACAGCCAGCATCTCATAGAGAGAGGCCAGGCTGCTGCTAGGCAACGTACCGTGCACAGGACAGCCTGCCCCCAACAAGACCCAGCCCAAGACGTCCACAGGGCCAGGGCTGAGAAACCTGGTTGTGAAAGAATGCTTTGATTTTCATTAAAGTTTCATGGTGCCATAAAGGAGAGGACTCCTAGCTGCTGCATTATGCATATGAGACAGAAAACAGTCCTGGTCCCGGTTCATTTTACCAAGCTTAACGTTGGGATGGTTTTGAAAACGCCGACCATCCTTCAAACGTCTCATTTGGACCCCAGGGCTTTGCCGCCTTCACCCTCTACCCCTTCAGTGTTTTAAAGGCTTGGTTCTGGACAGGATGTAAACAGCTTAACTGCAACCCCATCTGCACCAGGGGACTGTGTGTGCGTGTGTGCGTGTGAGGGATGAAGTCAACCACATCAGGAGAGGTACTGTACAAAAGGGAGACATCTGTTTTAGCTCTGAAAACACACATTTGGTGGTTTATAATAGGGTTTTCATCAACTGGAAACTAGGATAAGTGCATTAAAACTTTTTTTCCCTAGCACATTAGGGAAAAAGAAAACCTCAAGGCAAGCCCTAGATAAATGGTGTATTTGCAGCGGCTCTGACGATATAATTAAAGCTTTCACCCCCCTCTTCATTTCTACCTGCAAGCAGTCTAGACAGGTCCCACTCCAACCTCTTCATCAGCATGTTCCTGTGAAATACATTCCTTCAAAGCAGAACTTTTACAACTTTTCTCTCCCTTTCAAGGCTAAGGAGCCTGTTGGGTGTTGCCTAAAAGGGTCAGGGCCCTCGTGCAAAGTGGCTGTGTCTGGAACCCACAAAGGGACAAGTTGCAGGACCCGACTTCTGCTCTCGGGTTTTATAAATACATACAGTTAGGTATGTATTTTAAAGGACTCCTCTGGAATGCATGGATGGAGCTGCATACAAAAGCTTTCTTTTTCTCCCTGATGCGAAAAAAGCTAGAGAAATAGGGGGAAACCTCTTTTTCTCATGAACAGATTTTCCCATGACTCTTAGGGTATGTTAAATAATGCTTATTTTTAAAAGCTTCTTTTTCTAAGAGCATTCCTACATGCAGAACATATATACAAAAATCAATCAATCAATCAATAAAAGCTCCTTTTCTCACAGCAAATTTTTTTCTGATTCCTTTGGCCCCCAGGTGTCGGGACTAAATGACAGACTGCCAAGGAGATTAAAGGTCCGAGGTCTGGACTAAAAAACCCTTGCGCCAAGTGGATCTTGATAAAGTCCAAGTGGAAAGTCTTGATCTGGCTGGATCATCAATGTAGAAATAACCAGTGACCTCCCACAGAGAACATATGAATGCTCACACAGGTTAGAAAATATCTGTCACTAACAAATGAGTTCTACTAGATTCGTAGCCCCTAAGCTTTGTGCCTAGGAAACGGTAACAGCTGTGTTCTCGTATTCTATGATTTAGTGAAACACATTTTCATTACCTGGGATTATAAAATGGGCTGGAACTTAATCAAGTCTTGGAGTTTAATATGGAACATTTACAAGATGATTTATGATTTTTTTTAAAAAAGGCTTCATTTGGAATCTCTATCTAATGAGGAACCTGATTAGTTCACTTTATCGCCCTGCTTTGCTGCCTCAGAAATTTATCCAAAATCTGTAGCAATGGGATTCTGTGTAATCATTCACCATCTGTCGATTTGGTCTACCATAAGTCTAGATGTGCAATATATGTTAATAATCTCCAGTCAGTATTTCTGTTGTTATAAAAAATTAAACAAAATAATTCCTAGTCTATCTAATGCTAAAAATAGCCATTCTAAATAGAACTTAACCTTCCCATGGAGGCCCCTGCTGACCCGTTGGCTTGACTTGGACCCTAAAGGTACCCAGGCCACAGGGAAGCCACTCTCCAACAGATCCCGGAAGGAGGCAGGGCCCACCCCTGGGCCATATGATTATCATTACCGAAAGGCAATAAAAATTACATTAAGTCCTTTGCTTCTTCCATGAGTCGGGTGAGGCCCCCACTGTGAATATGGCTCAGAGACTCACCAGGTGAAGGGGAGGGCGCTGCTGGTTCGCTGGGGGTTTCTTCAAAGCCACATCTTCCAACCCAAACACGCTTTCTTTCTACAGGCCACTCCACTGCTGCCCCTGCTCTGACTCACCTGCAGCACCGTGGAATCATCTCCGCCCGACCACTGCTAGGAAACTGGCCAGCGGGAGGTGGGTTGGGAATACCAATCCCCATCCTCCCGCTCACCCAGCGCTCACCCAGCGCTCACCACTGTTTGTGACTGCACTGGGACGTAAACTCAGCTGCTGGTCCCACACCCTTGGACGGCGGTGAGCAGGAGAGCAGATGTCCTGCCTGCACCTTCTGGTCCTCGCAGCCTGCCTCCCTCCGGGCCAAAGTGCGAGGGCTCGCTCAGATTACTAACAGCACATCCACAGTACACTGCCGACCCCAGGATGCTGGTTTCCCTAGCTGTTTCAGGCGGCTCTGCCCTACCAACGCTCAGGTAGTACTTGACGAAGAAAATTAGGTTAGGGACAGGTTATGGCAAAAAAGGTAAGTTAGGTGGAAAGGTTATGAAATCCACTTTAGGGTCAAATGTAAATACTGTCGAATTTCCCATCTCAGAATTCACCACCAGCAAAGCACCTTGGCCTCAAACAGTGCTGTGATACCAGTGAGCTCCTCCTATTCAGAGAAACCAGATGTGTCAACTGCTTGACACTTTCCATTCTTTCTAGTCCACCAGTTCGGCTTCTAGGAGTTTATAATTTAAAGAAAAGCGTACATATAATTGGGAGAAAACTAAAAGTAATGCAAAGGTCCAGTCACAGGTAACTGAACCTACCAAGTATATATTTATTTAATGAAATAATATGTAGTAACTAAAAATTACATCACAGAAGATTAGTTAGTGATATAGGGAAATTTAAATATATGCTCCCTGTCAAAGGAAATAAGCAAAAATTAAAAATTCCCTTTGTTTCAAACTAAATGACATCAGTAATATATACGCAGCAAAGCACAGACTGAGTCTGGAAATCAGCTCAGCCGAATGTTCCCAGGGGTGGTCTCTGACGGTGGAGTGAGGGGTGTTTTGTTTTCTTTTTATTTGTCTGCACTTCTACAGATTTTCTGTGGCAGTGGTGCATTATTCTTAAAAGAAAAACAAAGAAAAAAAATTGCTTACATAAATGATTTTTTTAAAAAAAGAAAAGAAGGCAGAGAGAAACTTGAATCCTTTACTACAAGGAATCCTAGCCAAGGGCCCATCTTAATCAACAAAGCTTCTAACCACCTTCACTTCCAGAAAGGGACCAGGGTAAAGTGAGTCTCCAGGTCCGAAGTGGCAGGACGGCTGGCCCCTGACATCCCCACAGGGAGTTCCCTCTCCCCCCACCCCCCCACAGCAGGCTTCTACTCAAGCACCAGTGGGAAGGCGTGATGGAAGCTAAACCCTGCTCCAGACACAACACAAATGCTTCTTGGTCTTGATGCACGTGACCATCGGCCCAGGACTTTATTAAAATCCAGATTCTAGAACTTGCAGGGATTCAGACTTCGCAGCTCTGGGGTGGGCTCAGGAATGTGCCCTGTGGCCCATAGCCCTGGTGGATGCCATGCCGGGCACCGGAGGGCCAGATTGAAACAACACTGGTCTTTCTGATTCACAACCATCTCCTTCAGACCAAGCTGCTCTCGGACTGTGAGCCAGGTATAATAACGACATTTTCTAGGTTCTGTATTTGATGCTTTGACACCTTGGGGCCTCACAGACCCCAGTAGGACCACGCTTCCAGAGTTATACACTCCTACAGACTCCCTGGGGAGCAGGCCTTTCACAGCCAAATCAGCCCCCCCAGAGCCCACACCCCGGCCACCCCCTTTGTCCAGCTCTCCCACTCCAATCGGGACCATGTTCACCTGTCCTAAACCTCAGGGCTGCGTACCAGATCACTAGGAACTGCCCTTATGCCCCAGAGCCCATGGAAATTATTCAGGCCAGCCAGAACTGAGCCTGCTTACCCTGCTTCATCTGTTCCTTCCCTTGGGAACGGTAATAAATATTCTGACCCAGTGTTTCTCTGTCTGCTGACCAACCCTGGTGCTGCTGACCCCAGGGAGCCCCATAGCTCCTCCCTGTAGGATCTGTGAGTCTAACGATCTGTCCTTTCCTTCTTTCTTTTTTGATTTTACTATTTTATTCATTCACTCATTCATTCATTCACTTTATTGGGGTGACATTGGTTCATAAAATTATATAGGTTTCAGTTGTACAATTCTGCAATATATCACCTGCATACTGTGTTGTGGGCTTACTATTCCAAGGGAACGATCTGGCGGCAGTCACCTGCTGGCCTGCCGGCCTCCCCGTACCTGAATCATGATAAAATCTCCACTGTAAACACTGGGCTGCCACTGGAAGGAGAACCCTCTCGGGTCCCACATTCCCTTCGATCAACGGCAACACACGGAAGGGTGGCAGGTGCCGCCAAAGAATCATGAGCACTCACTTATGGTTAAAAGCCAGCCAGCTTCTGGTAAAGACATCCCTGGTCCACACAGAAAAGCACTACAGATGAAACTTAAAATATCCATTTTCGCCCGACGCTTACCTCCCGCAGTGGGATGATGAGGCTGCACAGGTTTTCCTCCTTGCTGGTAAAGCAGATATAATTTGTGGACACAAACATTTGCCCCAAAATGTGCATTTTGTTAAATGGGGTCCAGAGTGTGCAGTCTGTGTGGCCGTCCAGTTTCTCGTCCTTGGGCAGCCGGAAGAGGGCTCGGTACCTCTCGCTCTTGGCCCTGGCGTCCAGGTCGCTGGAAAAGAGTGACAACAACTCACCTGACTCGGAAGTGTCCCCCTGCCTTCCGAATGATGCGGCCACGGAGGGTCCCTGCCTACCCCTCCCTGCCTTGATCCTGCTGGACTTGGCCCTACCTTCTTGGCTTTCTGTTGGTGCTAATGCCTACCTAGGACCCAAAGTACAATAAAATTATTTTAATACAGTTAGGACCTTGTGTAGTCAGTTTATGGTCAATATGTACAAATGTTTAAGAATCTTATGGAAACTAGGCCTGGACAAGAAATTCATTCTTTTTCTAAAGGAATACAACAATTTATTTCTAAAGAGATGATTACATTTATACTTCTCCAGAGCCATTTGGGGAGTGGGGAGGGTAGACTTGTCTTCTAAGAAAGTCCCATTGAGAATGCAAACAAGCCTCTTGAGCCTGCTGGTGTCCCTGTCTACCCTAAACAGACAAGGAAATGGCCCGCAGTTCAGGAATGACCCACCCGAGGGACCACTCACATTCCCATCCTCGGCTGGGGCCTCTGCCGACTGCACCCTTTCCCCGACTTCCTTTGTCCTGTTCATTCTCCAGGTCGTTGCAACCTGTCCCCTCAGCTTTGTCCGACTTTGACCTCTTGGTGGTCTAGCTTCTGGCTTCACAGCACAGACACCTCAGCAGGAGGTCTCTCCCTCTATCTCTAAAATCACCTCCATCCCTGCTGCTCTTACTTCCTTCCCCGGTTTCAATAGGACAGATCGCTGCACACAGAAGCACTCTCTCCTGTGCCCTATGTCACCTTTGAAGTTATTTGTTTCCTTATACTTTTATCTCCAGGTAGACCTTTATCTCCTGTCCCTGCACCCACCTTCATCAACACACTCTTCCCAACCTCTCCTGTGTTCAAATCTCCCACATTCTAAAAAGAGCAGCGCGCCGCCTGCACCACTGGATTTCTTTAAAAACCAGCCTGCACTTGCCTCGTTCCCCTGCCTTCATTCACTATTTAATCCCCTGCAATAACCCCATTCATCCTCCACCACTCTACTGAGACACGTCTCCAATCACCAAAGACACCTTCCCTGCAGTGACCTTTGTCGGGTTCTAACTACCGGCCGTAGGCCAGAGACTTCCAGTTCCCCAGACGACCTGTCCAGTCTCCACCTGGCTGTCCTGTGGGCAACGCACCTGGACAGGACAAGACTGAGCTCTCACATCCCTGGACGTGCTCATTCCTCTCACTCCCCACCACAGCTTAGGGCAGTTGCATGCTTACAGTCACACTGCAGTGTCACCATTCCCCTCACTCTCTCTAGCCTTCCTCCACAGCCACACTTCCAGGCTGCTCCGCAGTCTCTGGGGTTCCCTCCCTCTGAGCTTCCCCATCATGCCGTTCCTTCTGCTGGCAACAGACATCTGCTGAACCTGAAGGTAGCGTCTACTACCCCCGAGACTCCAGCTCCCAGCAGTCTCCCCTGAGAGGCCTTGCCCACCCTCTGCCCCATCTTCCCATGTGCGTGCCCTCGGCATGGTGCTCACGGGGCCAGGAGAGCTGGCCACGTCTGCCCCAGTTACTGTGCTGTGACGGCCACAGGACACCTTCTCCATTTTTGCGTCTATGCCCAGGAAAGTGCTCGGAACCCTTGAGGTGTTCAGAAAACATCAAGTTTCATAAGCGCATGGGTGGGTTTCTTGTTTCCCAAGTCTGAAAGACTCCGCCTCTGTCACCTACCGTTTAAGAGCGGACACTTTTTTGGGAGATTTCTTCTTCAGTTTGGGCAGGGACCGGTCCTGCTCGAACCCCTCGTTGTCTAAGAGCTGCCGCATGGCTATGTTGGCGAGCTGCTCCATTAGCTTGAAGGTCTCGTTGATGTTGAGAAAGACGGAGAAGAAGTGTTCGCTGGACCGCGTGCTCACTTTGATCACGTCGGGCAGGAGCAGCGTGGCGTTCTTCTCGAGCTGCGTGATGTCCACCCACCGGATGACCAGCTTGGCTGCGCGGGGAACAAGGCTCGGTCAACACCCAGCTGCTAAAAATCCCTCCGAGACACTGCGACCTCACACCCTCAGCTCCCAGTGGCGCCGAACAACTTTGCGTCCGGGTGCCCATGCCTGTCATCATTTTGTTTGTCCGGTATGGGACGAATTCAGACCACGTAAATCCTGAGTTCATCACGATCATCCATTTAAGTCCACATCTACCAAATCAATCATACCTTCGGTGAATCTTTATTACTTGATGACCACATTGTTTACAAATATTGAACTGAAGTGATTCACTTGTTAAATAGTTAGAAGTCAAAGATGACCCAGCTATAATTATACATTTATTTTTGCTGCTTTTGACGTGGTGTATGAGTTCAGGGCGAAGCTCGGGAGACTTTCCGAAGCTGCCCTCTGGAGTTGAGACGACTTACCTTCCCTGCCCATGAGAAAGGAGTAGAAGCAGAGGTGGTTGATGCTGAGGTACACCCAGCCCTGGCGGGGCACCCTGCCCTTCCAGCAGCTGCAGGAGTAGTAGTTGACCAGCTTCTCCTCCTCGGGCATCCCGAACAGCCGGTGGAACCGCACGGTGGCCTCCTTAAACTTCTCCGTGTCGTCATCCTCCCTGACGTCGTTGATCTTGTTGTACTCGGCAATGATGCCCTGGCAGGGAGGGGACATGAAGCACACCCCTGGGGTTACTATGGCGACAGCAGCTTTTTCCTGCATGCTGTCCATGTTGCAAAGCAAAGGAACAGTTTCTAAGGCTAGAAGTTTTTTTTTTTTAATGGAAGGATTATGTTCAAAGGCAACCCTCCAATTCTAAGCCAATTAAACAAGCAGCATTTGGGTATAAAAAGATTTTCAAAATAACAATACAGATTTTATGATCTGTTCTTTGGTGTTCATTATTTTATTAAGTTCACTTAGGATAGAGCCCAGAAATTTATTTTACAAATGAGGAAATGTAAAGGTTTTGCTAGTTCTGTTGATTTTCCCAGCTTATCATGATAGTCGTCTGAAAGGTCAATTTCTGCCTTTCTCAAAAAATCAACAAACATTTATCATGAATGGACAAGGAAGGGCAGACAGACCAGAAGGCATGTCACTAACGGACACTCGGCCAAAACCCCACCATCTCAGGGCTGTGCACAATACCAGGGAACCTGAAGAGAAGAAATGAGCTACTGTTTGATCCTGTTAGTAGCTTGAGAAGCCACTTCACTGTCACCCGATTCCTCCGCACTCCCCAGTAAACTGGCCCCTACACACACGGATCTCTGGGTAAAAGTGCTCCCTGGACTTCCCCCTTTGACTGCGTGATCGTCGGACCCCTCCCAGCTCATCTTCGCTCGCTCTGATCTTAGGGCAGCGCAGAAAAGCACAGGCTTTCGAGCGCAGAAGCGGGGTAACCGCTTGGGCTCTCCCTGACGTGACGAACCCTCCATGTGCCCCGAACAGAAAACTGCAACTGCCTCATCCCCGGAACCCCTGCCTCCAGGCTCTCCTGCTTCTGGTCCATCTGAGACGTCTCTACAAATTTATCTTCCTAATGCTTTTTTGACTATGACATTCTTATGGAGAAAATCCGGAGTGGTTCCCCACTGCTACCAGTCTATACTCCAAAAGTCTACACCATCTGCACCTGGGATCCACTGCCAGGCTCCTACCTGAAGGCAGAATAAGGAAATGGGGAGGGGAGTGATATATCACGCACAAATGATGCCCATGAGTTTTGAGTGGAAAACATTAAGTTCAGACTCCGCTATCCAAAGATCTAGTAAATAGCACATTCAAGAATGATCATTTAAATTTAAAAAGGAAAATGTTTTTAAATATGAGAAGATTTAAGAGAACAGAGCACTGAGAAACAGCACTCTGAAATATTCTGGGGCCTAAGCACTCACACAAACCGAACAGGCCTCGCCGACTGCTTTCACCCAGTGAGCATGGCAGTCCCCGTAAAGCTCCCGGCTCCAATGCCAGCAAATGCTTACATGTCCAAGCACAGGAGACTGGCTGAATTAACCATGGTGCATGCACACATAATAGGCAGCTTTAAAAAATAAAAAATGAAAGGCAACCTAGGACCCTGCATTGGACCGTGGAATAAAAAATAAAAAATAAAAGGCCACAAAGTGGAAAAACTGGTAAAACCAAAATAAAATCTGTAGATTGGTTAACGATGTCACGCCGCTGTTACCGGTTCGGTGTTGGCAAATGTGCCGTGGTCACGTACGGGGTTCGCATTCGGGAGGCCGAGCTCAGGGTCTATGGGAATTCTCTGCTCCATCTCTGCCTTCTTCTGCAAATCTCAAAATAACTTCAAACTAAAAAACAGAACTATTCAAGTTGACACCATTCTCTATACGTGGACATTCGCTACGGAGAGTCATCCAGGAGTCACTAAGTGCGAGAAGCAAATGCAGAGGAGCACGTCTGTGGAGCCTCACGTGCAAGGAGTTAAGGAACTAAGAAAAATACACATACCTGAGTATTTTCACAACCTTTCTGTAAGCTTTGGGTGATTTCCAACGGAAAAGTTTAACAATGAAACAAAACACGCCCTACCTGTATTTTGCCTCTCACAAATGTGGTGATGTCATTCTCGTTTTCAAAGATGGACAGGGTTTGCAGCAGATTCTGCTCCAGCCACTCCCAGTGTTCGGTGATTTCTTTTCTGAAACCACCTGTATGAATGTAAAAACGATAATAATGAATGTCAGGATTTAAAAGATTCCTAAAAAGCTGGGCTCATGCCATCAATACTCAGTGCAACCAATGGAAAATATCGTTCCAACAGCTCTGCCTTTAAATGCTTTCACCCCTCCAGAGACACACCAAGACACTTAAGGAGGTGGTAACCCAAGAGGAAGGACAGGAAGTCTTCACTTAATGTCACCAATAGGTTCTGGGACTTCAAGTGAAACAATACAATGAAACCAGCTTCATCATAGGCTAATTGACGTAAACAAGAGGGAAGATCCTATAGCATCTCATCGGTGCTGGAACGATGCTTCCCAAGGACCTGCTGTGCTGGGTTTCGGTCAAGTCTGAGGAGGTTAGTCCAGAAACATTCGGGACACTTTCAGACCGGAAGGCAGCAACACTACCCCCATTCCCTTCCTGGATGGAGAGTTTGGCGCGTCCTGTCTCTGCTTTTCTTCCTACAACATGGACCTCACAGGGTAACGTAGATCCCATCAGGATGCCAGGTTACAGCAGTTAAGCTGCGACGGTATGAGAGAGCTTTGGTACACCGCCGGGGCTCTGACGTAACCTCCGACAATGGGCAAAAATGATCCTCACTCCCTTTTAATTATGAATGAGATGTGAAAATGGACGGTCGCTGGGGAATAGCAGCCCGGCTCTCACGAGCACAGTTGCCTTGAAGTGTAATGGGATGAGGTCATCCTCTCAGCTGCCCACCAAGTCACTACACTTGGGCCAGTAATAAGAAGCCTAAGTCAACTCGCCGGGCCACCTCCGAACTGAAACCCCCTGGCCGCGCTGCGAGTGTCACCAGCACGGTCCCCTGCCCGCCACTGCCGCGAGGGAGGAGGGCGCTCTCGGATGAGGCCATATGGACCCTGGGGTGAACTGCCTTCCCTTTTCTGGGCTTATCAATGATCTTGCAGAAAGAGCGTCTTAAAATAAGTCATTGACCACAGATATAAATTGTATGGATATCATAATCATTGTATCATAAATAGAAATTGCATGCGCTGTTCACTGCACGCAGAATTAAAGAATGATTTTGTGATTCCACTGATTCACCCTTTAGGCCGCTCCTTAGGTTTCCAAGTCATCTTTTTATTGATTCTTCGAAATGGCTTCCCTCGGTTCTTTGTTACCAGCAATTCAGTACATCTCAGAATCTCACTGATGCCCGACAGAGAAAGTGGGAGACACAGCTGTGTCTCCGGTGATGCTCCGAGCTGTGGGAGAGAACTGAAATCTCTTAGAGAATGAGGGGTTTCAGGCCCACTGTACGAGGAGACCCAAAACCAAACAGAAGCCAAGTTCATTTTCTTGTTCTTTAAGCCCAAACGCCAAAACGCCAAAACTGCCTGCGTGGCACGCTGGTGGAGGGGATGGAAAGCGTGTCTCTGAGTGGAGAGCAGCCCTGTGAACACACTGAGGAGGAGACTATCTGTAGCTCTCTCTGGGCGTTTTCCACTCGCTCGGGCCACAGTCAGCCACACGGACAAGCGATCAGTGACTCTGTGCTGCGGGTCACGGCAAGAGCTACAAATCAGCACACCGGGCCCCCTCCCCTTCCGCCGCCACCCAGTGGGATATGACTTTAAATATTTTGCTTAAATCTCTCTCTGCCTCAAATTCTTTACATGCAAACTGGAAATAAATGAAAAATAAACAAACAAAAGAGCCCATACATCGCTCAGAACAATGCGGTAAAAATTGCAAGGAACGATGTCTGCAGATACATTTCAGAAAGTGGAAAACACTTTTCGGATGCAAAGAACAATGCTTATTTGCAGTGTTTAGGGGATGAGTCATTTTGGAATTTGCCAGAAAGCTTTGAACCTTTTAGGCTGTAACATTTTAAACAGCCATGGGGAAAACTTTGTTTATAGACAAGGAAGAGTGCAGTATGCTTTTAAACGTTTTTGATGATTATTTAAAATTTTTTAAAAGAGTGCACCCTTCCTTGTCTGTAAACTCACTACCGTCACCAGTCATGAATGGCTGTGATCAACAGGCAGTCCTGCCCAGTGTGAGGGCCGCCACGAGCCCTCTGCCCCATCGCCCGAGCCGTACTTGGTGGCACTGTCAGATGTGTTCACCTTAGCACGGGGCCCTCCTGGGGGCTCACAGGACAGCTGCACTTTCGTAGACCTGTTGGGCACAGCTCCCAGAGGTGACTTCTGGAGCCGGTTTTCACAGCTGCCCTGGCCCAGCCAGGCAGTCTGGCTGTTACTGGTATCTCACCACGCTTGGCCCTTTGCCACCTGGCAAAGTCACACCGGGTACTTGACTTTAAAGTCCTTGTTCCACGGGTTGTGGAATCCAACCGTGCACAGTTCAACCTCACTATTCCTAGTTGTCCTGGATGGATAAGCACATCAGCTCTACGTTCTAGTGCAGAACAGGTGTGCCTTCACCTCTGTACATGCTGCCTTCCTTATCTGGAAACCAGTCTTCCGGAACCTTGGGGTCTTAGGTCTGGATGTAGCCAGACTCTTCGGTGGCGAGAGTTGCAAACGGGCAGATGCTGAGACTTGCATCCCCAATCCATGCCCTATGCCTGGGAGCAGTGAGCGGCCAGTGATAGCTCTGAAAGGCCAGCCTTTTCATGTGACACTGCCGGGTGTAGAAGTTTTCCTTATGCACATATTCATAAAAGTACACACCTCCCCAACACACACCCCAGTAGAAACAGTATATGCATGTATGTACTCATTCAACAAACATTTGCCCATATCTCTCACTTTCCATGGCATCGTAAGGTTGACATGGCTGATCTTGTACCGAAGTTCAATTTTACTGTTCCCCACCTATCGACTTCCCTGTGGCCCCAGGACATCCGGCCCCCTGCCCCACTGCCCTCATCTCCACAGTCCCCACCTTCTGCTACCCAGCACCACATGCACCACCAGCTCTACTGCTCGCTGCCTGAGACATAAACCCCCACATTTCTGCCTTTGATCCCCACCACTGCTCCCCCTCTGACCACTGCTGCTGTGCTGTTTCTCCTCTGTCCTCCGTCTCCTGTTGCTTTTCCTACACCCGGCAGTGTCACATGAAAAGGCTGGCCTTTCAGAGCTATCACTGGCCGCTCACTGCTCCCAGGCATAAGGCAGGGACTGGGGATGCAAGTCTCAGCATCTGCCCGTCTGCAACTCCTGCCGCCTCCTTGGGACTCTGGGCCTGCTGCTGGACCACCAAAGAGTCTGGCTACATCCAGACCTAAGACCCCAACGTCCCAGAAGACTGGTTTCCAGATAAGGAAGCATTTTTGCACCACTATAGAATATCATTATCCCCATATAGTGTTTGAGGAAAGAAAATGACATAAACATCATCGGCTAATGGGAGTTTCAGGAATTAACCATGGATTCCAATCTATACCCAAGAGATAGTTCCAGGAAGAGTCACGGGAGTGTGCTTTTTACACTGATATTTACTGTGCAAAGGCACCGTATTTTCTGAACACTCCTGAAGTGCACAGAGTGTAGAGGGGGACAGGTGTTCGTGGCATCAGATCCTAGAGTCTAAAGTCCGAGGATGCATATGAAGCAGAGCTAGCCCCCCTCCCCCAGCAGACAGGCCAAGTTCTGAAGACTTCAGTTTGGTAGAAGCTATTTCTGAAAGCGAGTGTCCATTTCTGTCCATTTCTCACCCCAGAACAAAGAGTCCACATTACCTGGGAGCCACAGAGTGAATGTCTTAGGTTGTTTGGGGCTAGCTGTCACTTTCTCTGGACCTCTCCTGAGGAACCAGTGAGGCTCTACAGGAGACACGTTGGAATCCTAAGTGTTCCTTGGAAATGGCTCTTGCATTTCTCCAGAAAATAAGCCAAGGGCTGCAGTATTTCAGGTCCTGGAACTCTTATTTTGTTATTGCTTCAAGTGAGATACCAGGAAGCTCTTTCGCCCTGACTCTGAAAAGGGATACGTTTATCTAACCTGAAGTTGAGCAAAATGTGTTGGACACTTGGAAGAGAAGGAAGGGCTTGGCTGTAGCCTTTCTGGAAAGGGCTCGTTTACAGGGAGACACAGTGGCCCGACTGCGCCATCAGCCGGAAGGACAAGGCAAGCTGGCCCTGGGCACGAGAGCCCTTCAGGAAGTCCGCGGTAAAGCACCTGCTGGGGCCACAGCTAGACCAGCCCAGGATGGACTCGAGGTCGTTTAGAAATCAGTTTTGGAAAAATGAGAATCCAAGTACCACTGGGAGTGGGTTTTTTTTCCTTTTCCTTTTTCTTTTCTCCTCCCCCTTCTCCTCTTCCACCTCCTCCTCCTCCTCCTTCTTTTTTAAGAATACTAGCCACAGGCCTCGAGCATGATTCTGGGCAAAATTTCCACATTTTCTATGACAATGAAAAGTACTAAATCACCCTAAGTCTTGTTTGTCAACCAGTTTGAAATGAATGTTAAATCACATAAGCTCTACCGGAAATGAAAAGGAGAAGTACTGAGACGGACCCATGAACTGGTTCTATCAGTGGGGCCTCTGAGGACGAAGAACAAAGGCGTGGTTGACGGGTGGTCGGTGGGCGTTTCTTCGTGATGACGATGAACCATTGTTTTGGTTCTGTGACTGCAGCAATGACTCACGACGCTGAACTCCAGGATTAGACGGTAGATTCGCGTCGGGCAAGAACGTGTGTGCGCATGTGTAGGTAGGTATTTGCGTGCACCTGCAAAACGAAAAACCCCTCGCGACACAGCAGGAAGCAAAACACAGCAAAACGAATCCCCCAAACCTCCCAGGGTTGACAAAGCCACCAATCTAGCATTTTCTGGTGTCAGGACAGGCTGCCTGGGTCTCAGAGCTGATCCAGTTCTCAAAAGAACAGCACTTGAAGCTACTTAAAGAAAGGGAACCAAATGAAGGACTCAGGTATTCTATGGCCCTACCCCACAACGACCTTAGTCACAGGAATGATCATTTTTAAGTTTAATACCAAATGAGTGTCAGAGTGATACCCCATACACTAGTGTAACAGCTACTGTCCCCGAAGTATCCACAAATCCACCAGGTACTCCCTACTTTCCATTTTTCCCTACACTCCGAAAAATGACAGACTTGTACTCATAGAGGGAAAGAGATAAAACCCAAAAACAATGTAGTGATTTAAAACATTTTTAGAAACAACAGGGAGCTGTGTTTTAAATATGTAAATTACATTTAAATTTAATTAAAACTATAATTATATGCAGGTTAAAGATCACAACCATGGTAATGTCTGTTACTTATTTGCACTCATCAAGACCAGGCACCATGCTTTCACTTTATACACATTATTGATTTGGGGCCTGGGTATCAGGAAGACAGTATTACATAATGGCTCAGACCACGGACTCTTGTCAAAAAGGTACAGCTGGTTTCAAGTCCCCACCCTGCCACATACTAGCTTTGTGACTGGGGGTAAGTTACTTATTCACTCTGGGCTTCGGATTCCTTATCCATAATACAAAGGTAACAACACCGACCACGCTGGTTCGTGCTGGGGATTAAAGAAAAATAACATAGGTGAAGTCCTTGGCACAGGTCTAGCACGTACAAAGCACTAAATAAATAGATACTTTTGTTATTACATCATCATAAACAACAGAACACAAAGTTCTCCTCTTAAAATGTCACGCTGAAGGTATCTCCTTCTGAGGGCAGCACACTCAGAAGTCAGCTGTTTAACACACACACACACACACACACACACACACACACCAGCAGAACCCCAACCCCACCCCCACCCCCGGGGCCAGGCGCCACCCTGTGTAGACGGCACTGCAAGTGCGCCTGTGATTGAGGAAGGCGGGTCTAGAACAACTCCTTGTGCGAGTATTCTGACAAGCGTCTTACATAACTCTGCTTGTAATCTCTCACGGGTCACCACGATCCGCTGATAGCTTTATAGGCACTTTGAGAAGACAGGCCCGGGTAGCTCATCCAGCCTTGGCAGTAAGACTCAGTGGGTGATGTGCTCGTTTTCCTTATGTCACTTAAGTGCCAAGGCCCGCCCCCCGCCCCGTGAAGGGCAGAATGCAAAAGCCCCTCTTCTGCGGGGCAACCCCGCTGGAAACGCGCAACACCTTACACGTGCGCATGCGCAGTGACTCAGCAGCCCTGTCTCTGTAAGTGCGTCCTAAGGGGATAACTGAGGGACCGGGAAAGACTGTTGTGAGAGGATATTCATTAACGTTGTTGAAGATGCAGTTCAACTGGGGGGGAAACCCCTAGATTTACAACAACGGTGTATTATTTAGTCAAATTACATTATATACATAATTAAATATTATCTACCTATTAAAGTTGACATAGAAATATATTTTACTGACATGGAAGGATAAAGTGTATCTATACCTACAGGATGGTGCAAAAGTAGGTTTACAGTTGTTTGTGTGAAAATGATAATAATAAGTAATAATACACAAATAAACTGTTTCATGTACTCATAACTGTAAACCGACTTTTGCCCGAACCTGAATGTATAGATACATTTTATATAATATAAAGTCTGGAAAATGATTTGTAATGTGGTATTATTATTTCTTGATTTTTTAATTCTTTTTATCTATATTTTCTAATTTTCTGCAAAGAACATGTATTGCTTAAAGAGAAAAAGCAAGTTCTTTTTTTTTTTAAAGCTGCTCCTTAAAGGATCCAGGACTAGTGCTTGAGGCCCACAGACCAAGGAAGGATGATCAAACACTGACCACATTTCCCATTCATGCATCTCAGGTGGGAGGCAACTGAACTGCCCAACGTTTTCTCCAGCTACAGCAGAGCAGGGGGTGTCGAACTCATTTTCACCAGGGGCCACGTCAGCCTCGCGGTTGCCTTCAAAGGGCCGAAATAATTTTAGGACTGTATAAATGTAACTACTCCTTAACTGTTAAGGTGGTGTAATTACATTTGGCCCTTTGAAGGCAACTGCCAGACTGATGTGGCCCGCGGTGAAAATAGTTTGACATCCCTGCTGTAGAGGAACAACAGAAGCGGAACCAATGAGACACCTTTAATTAAGTTCTGGACCTGACCAGCCGCTGAGTAAAAGGATGTTTAATTCTGAACACCAGTTTGGTGTTGCTCAAAACTCACTGGCTGGGGCAGGGGAACGGGTGAGTGCAGTCTCAGCCCTGTGTACCCTGCCCATGGCCACCTGTGAGAACCTGGGCAGCTCAGGCTGACTTGAGCCCTGTTCAGCTAAGGGCTGGGAGTTGGGTGGAGGCTGACGTGACTGACAGCTCCGAGACCATGACCACCCAGGCCCAGAGGAGCCTCTGGCACCGTAAAGAGGAGGGAAACCAAATCAGAGGGCAGCCAAGACCCCACTGTGTTGTCAGTGAGGTGTCTGCCAAACACGTCCCCATGATGCCATTTCCTGACCAGGCCCGGGGGAAGGTCAGACGTCCCCAGAGGGAACTGTCAACGGCTCCTCTGCCCTTCTGTTCGTACCTCCCTTCCCCAGCTGTCCCAGGGCAGCTCCTCAGACAATGGCGTGTGCCCACGTGTTCACTGAGGCTGA
The DNA here is from genome assembly GCA_004024845.1 of Tonatia bakeri. Taxonomy (NCBI): domain Eukaryota; kingdom Metazoa; phylum Chordata; class Mammalia; order Chiroptera; family Phyllostomidae; genus Tonatia; species Tonatia bakeri. The sequence goes on along the minus strand of PVIA01000242.1, from coordinate 50,921 downwards.
GGAAAACTTCTCACTCCGTCAGCTCTCTGATAGAACCTCTAGTTCTTCTAATGGGGACAGCCAAGTGGGCTGCCTTTCACTTCAGTCTACTAAAGGCCAAGGAGGGCAAAGGACGGGCTCTCTCCTGCCTCCGGGCCATTGAGTCTAAAACACCGGCTGCTGGGGGAGACCTGCAGCTGTTCAGTTCTCTGGTGAACCTCGTGCCCCAGGTGCAAAGCTGGCAGGCCACTGAGTCTCAGGGGAGGGGCGGGACTGTTAGCATAGGGCCAGCTCCACAAAGTGGGCTGGACAGAGTCCTGCAGTACAGCTTCCTCCATGTTCTTTATGGTGAAATGTATCATTTGCTGCACAAATGCTGAGCACACTACAATTCAGCAGGCTGACGCGGATGGCATAACAGCCTATCAGCCAGAGAGAGCGGTGGCTTCCTTTGGGGCAGTGGTGAAAAAAGTCGTTAGGACACAGGAAGATTGGGCTCCCCTTCCCAGGTAAAGGTCTCCGTGTCCAGGAAATGCAAAAAATCAACTTCTTCACACTAATCTGGGTATGGACAGTTAGAAGATAATACAAAGAAGCACAGGAAAAGAATGTTTCACCAAATAGCTTGCTCTCCCCACTCCTTTTCCGCATGGTTCATATCACCCAGGGTCAGGTCATTATTCCATGAGTGGTGAGCGGCGAGGTAGACAGATCCACAGGGCTCCACCTCCTCATCTCCCTGAGGCTCCGGTCTAAGGCAAACTGCGTGCCTAGGATTCATCATTAAGACCTAGGTTCTTCTCCAGAAAGTGGTCTCAGTGAGGACACTGATTCTAGGCGCCCCCTTTAACTCAGTTCCCACCTGTGGAGGGTGGGGAAGACACGGCAGGGAAGGAGGCTGGGGAGCCCTCTGTGCCCCACGGGGCGGTGGGTGAGACTCACCGTTTCTGTGCTGAAGGCTCTCCTATGATGAGTCTCACAATTCAAGAAAACACATAAAGCTCCCAATAGAGCGCCCCACCAAATGCTAACTGTGTAGTTTATGAGAAAAATAACGTGAAAACGGCAAGCTGAGAGGTCAGCATATCAAAGAAATCTTTAAGGTAACAGTTTCCGCTCTTAAAACCTTCTCAGGAAAAGGAGCCAGCAATTGAGGCTGAAACGGAAATCGATAAGAACATCTAATGGGTGAACAGGACTTTCACAATGGTCGTCACTTCCGTGGAGCCTTCCACAGGAAATTCTGGAGCTATGTGTGTGGGCAATCAATAGATTCAGAAGCTAAACCGGTTCTGGGTGTATTATAATGAGATCATGCAGTTATGACAGGCAGTACTTAATGTGAAAACCCAAGTACATCTCTTTGTGGCATAAATTATGCCATCAGCGTTTACTGCCTAGTGCTCCTGAGCCTCGGCTCAGCAAACCATTGAGGAGTAATTCCACTTTGGACCTCTGGGCTCTTTCCCAAGGGAGCACACGCAGGGTTGGCTCTGGAGAACGGCAAAGTCCCAGAAGTGGACGGAGGAGTAGTAATGTCAGGCAGCCGGGGGAAAGGAAGGTGAGGGCTAACATTACTACTACGGGAGTCCCAGAGGCACAAACCAGCTGTGACATCCCCGTCCACATACATTCTCCAGGGCGGCCAGGAGCTGAGAGGAGCCCGGGGAGAGCAGGGCGGCTCCAGCCTCCAGAGGACCTTGAAAGCCTCTGGGCACAAGTGGTGGATGGCGAGCAACCGTGTATCAGTGTCCCTTTCACAGCCTTGTTGAGCCCAGTGATTTAGTGGCTCTGATTTCTAATTTCCTTTCTTTTCCTGTCTTCACTTGCTGGCTACAGTGTCTATTCTAACACTATTCTAGATAGTTTGCCAACTGAATGTGATACTTTTCCAACCAACCAGCACAGGGTGCTTTCCCTTGCACAGTAGCAACCAGGTGTTTCACTTTGTGCTGAAGGAACCGTGCAGAGGGCTGGCACACAGCCAAGGCTGTCTTGTTCGGTGTCCCAGCTTCCCTCTGCCTTTACCCCTCCCTCTCACTCCAGTCCCCACCCTTCACTCCCAGGTGTTTCTCTCCCTGCCCCAAACCCCGATGTCATCCTTCCATTCACCAGGAAGCACAACGACTGATATACCCATTGTTTCTCATGGGGCTTTTTGCATCTCAGCCAGAATAACGTTAAATAAGGGATACAATTGTAATTTTGGGTGCTGTGGAATCCTCAAGGGAGCACTACTAGGACACTTGAGCCCTCCAGCAGCCTGAAATCACAGATAACGGCCCCTACCTATGCAGAAGGCTGGCCAAGGTTCTGGGGTGTAGCCAGGAGCCCCACAATCAAATGGCACTACACAGATCTTGCTGCCCGCACTGGGCCGTGGCTGAGCACTTACTCTTGTTCTCAAGAGCTGAGACCGGATCTAATTACCTCCACATCTTTAGATACCAGCATAGCACTTCCTACCAAGCAGAGATCAATCTAAAAATTGAATGAAATGAACTAAAATAGTTCCCAATGGCCAAAACTGGAATGATTTGAGCAAGAAAATACATAAAGTAGTACTAGGAGCCCCCACTCAAGCACAGAATAAATGTTCATGATTCCACAGTGATAAAAATAACTGAATAAATTAAAACTCCTCACTCTTAAAGTGTGGGTTGTGCACAGTGACTTCCTCCCAAAGAGGACAATACAGAAAGAGAAGAAAAAAAATAATTTGACAGTAAGGAAACTTCAAATAACACTACGTCAACCAGGCCACGGAGGACATGATCAGTCGTAAATCAAGTCGGTAGTATGGAGCTGTGATCGTCCTCACGAGAACCCGTCCCCAGCCTAACCCTGCAGTAAACATCGAATTCCAGTAAAACTACATTCTGCACTACACCTGGCCAGCATCCTGGCGGGATCGTCAGAAACGAGGAAAGTCTGAAAGACTTCCACCACCTAGAGGAGTCTAAAGAGATAAGACAGCTAAACACACAATAGCGTGCCCGATGAGCTCCTCGAACAGAAAAAAAGACTTCAGGTAAAAACTAAGGAACCCTAAATAAACCATGACTTAGTAACAGTGTACCCATATCAGTTCACTCACTGAACAAACGCTCCGTACTCAGGTGTTAAGAATACGGGAAGCCATGTATGGGGAGGGTACTTGGGAGCTCTGCAAACTACCCGTTCAACTTTTCTGTCAATCTAAAAGTGTTCTAAAAATAATAAAAAATGAAGTGGAGAACAAGAAAGAAAGAAAGTTCCATGCCACTGCTGCTTTTCCCATGGTTATTTGGGAAGCCACATGCAAACAAACAACTAAAACAATCTGGGCCACTTTGGATCAGCCGTTCCTGGGAAGAGACCCGATGACAGCATAATTGTTCACCACTCTTTCAAGCACAGCACAGTATCACAGATTATCATCGGGAGAACTCAACAATCCCTATGCAGTGGGAAGTCCTGTGCTAGGAATGCAAGTCTTACTTAGTCCCGTCCAATGTGTTCCTCCTCATTTCCCAGCTTCCCCTGAAGTGACCTTGGGGCAACGTGAGTAGTTCTAACCAGTGGAGTGACAAAGCAGTGACACCTCTGGGCCAAGGGAGTTAAACGCAGGTGCACCTCCACCTCCCACTTGTCCCTTGCAAGCTGTCTTTTGAGGCTTTGTGCCCCAGACGGTGTCACTACCAAGGGAAGAAGCCATAGGACCCAAACAAGACCTTGTCAGAGCAAGAAAGAAACCCCCTTTCTGGTGTTAAGCCATTGAGATTTGGGGGTGCATATGTTGAAACGGCAATGGTCACCTGCTCTAAAATACCAAGGGATTGCATTCCACCAATAAAAGTTCCTTCCCTTCTGACAGAACATCGTTAATGGCAACGTGTCTCTGTGTTTCCAAACACTGCTACTTACCACAGGCGATGGTCCAATAGACCAGAGAGTCTGGAGTCTGGTACAGGATTCGGAAGGGAGCGACCCGGGCGCTGGAGTCCAACACGACATCAAGGGTACCCACCAGGAGGCCTAGGGGCAGGAAGGAGGGAGAGATGGGTAAGGGTCCTCGGTGCCTTCCCGTTCCAGATGCAGGGTGGGCACTCCACTCATATGTACGAAGGGTGCCTTGGGGGTGGAACTGGTGGTGCCGGAGGTGCGGCAGGAAGGGCTGAAGGCCCCTAGCCTCCCTGGCTTGGCCCCCATGGGAAACAAACAGTGCAGCCCGGAGCACCCAGCTCAGCACCTGCCCCCTGGCAGGCTTTTTGCAAAGGTCTGCTGAATCCGAACCACATGTTTTCCTGAAACTGTCACCACTAACATCTCTTGACGTGTCCTCTTGAGGGTTGGTTCTGACCACACCGAATGACACCCTGAAACGCACCATGCCATCGCAATTCACCGCCTTCTGGCAGCGGTCTGTGATCATGGACAGAGCTACAGATGTGTCAACCAGAGTCCAGAAGAGCTCAGTTCTGGCTCGGACTTTGTTACAACCAGCTCTGTGGTGTGGACAGGCCATTTAACTCCTCGCTGCGTTCACTCCCTCGGTTGTGACGTGACCGTGAGAGCACTTGCCTTCCGGAACCAGGCTTGTTAATCAAGAACCCCGAAGGCGGTTAACAGGGGGAAGTCCTACAGTTGTCCCTGATCTTTGTCCAAGGACAGGAACCCATTTAGGTTGACTCCCAACCACAGTGACTGTGACCTGACCTAAGCACACCAGCAAAAAAAATTTTGGCTGAAGTGGAAGCAAAGTCATTGGTTTGCTCTGGACTGTATGATGTACACTAAAAATAAAATCCTTAAAGCCTGCAGAGGCTTCCAAGAGACAGATTTCCACACAAGGCCACCCACATGAGCATTTCTGTTTTCTTTTCTGTGACTCAGGTTTTCTGCAAAGACCTCTAGTAACTTTTCGATTACCTACAGGTGGAAAAGTATGTTCCTGGAAAAGCAGGAGAGTGCCAGCTAAACTGGACTTCCTCTTATGTCAATTAGAAATACACATGCATCCCCCTGCCCATAACTGAGTGTTTGTAACACTTCCCACTTCTTCAACCACAAGGGGGAAATAACGTGCCCCCCATACTGGAAGTGTCCCGTGGGTTGGTTCTAAGATGCACAAACTTCAGTCTGGGATCAGGGAGGTGCAGCTGCGGATTAGCGTAAGTGATTCAATGAGCCTCGGACAGCATCCTGGGAGATACAGATCATCCGAGGGCAAGTGCGGCTCTCTGGGCACAGCAACTGACAGAGGCAGACCTGGTGCCAGAATTCTCCACTCTTGCCTCTGCCACTGCCCATCTTTCACACCTGACTCCCCAAGCCACAGTTTCTCCCTTTGAATGTCTCACTAGGCTTCTGTACTCTGTAACACCGATGAGGGGAGACCTCTGAAAAGGTCCAGTCGACCCACACATCTTGATCACCACAAATGTCCCCAGTTGAAGTCCACCTTCAGGGGCTTCTGGCCAACATGGTGGTGAGGGCAAGCACGGTACTCCCTCCTCCTCCAACCACAGCTGAACTACAGAACCGCCATCCCTGAGAACCGCCTGGAATGGGGCCAAACAGAAGCCCTGCAGGCAAGGACACAAAGGAGCCACACTGAGACTGACGGGAGGGAGGGAGGGGCAGAGACTCAGAATGGGCTGGCCCCATGCCCACTCTCGAGCCCTGAACTTTGCTTGGAGCACAGTGAGTTCTGAACCCATGTTTGATGAATGCAGGAGTTAGCTATTATTTTTCAGTAACAGTTGACCGTCAACATTTATTTAATTAGTTCAGGTGTACAGAATAGTGGTTAAACACATGATTTATGAAGTTCCCCTTGATATGTCTAGTACCCACTTGGCACCATATGCAGTTATTACAATATTACTGACTATATTTCCTGTGCTACACTTTACATCCCCGGGACTATTCTGTAACTACCAATTTGTAGAAGTTAGATATTTTTGAAAACCTATGTAATTCTTTATCGCTGTGCTGCCCAACCTCTAGGAATGCAAGAAGTCAAAACGCTAGGGGGGAGGAGGTGCCCCTCCCACATCCTCTGCACACAGAACACTAGAAGAGGGGAAATCTGGCCAAGAGACTCCAAAAAGAGGCCGAGATCGGGATTTTCTTAGAAGTCTTATTACTCATATGTCTGAAACGGCTGTCAAAATACGGGGTCTTGCATCATTTCCACACAAAGTGTTGTAGCAGCTGTTCTAATCAGCTATTTCGGGTGTTGAACAATCTTTGATTGCCGGAGATAACGAAATCAAATTATGGCCTTCCAAAGCACTCCTCTCTGCAGCTACCTATCACATTAGTTTGGGGCATCTTGCAACATAAAAGTGCTGTTTTCAACAAGATTCAGAAAACGCTCTGCAACATTTGCACAGTGTGACTCCCCACCCCGGCCAGGGGCTCCAGAGAGTGTGTGATGCACAGGGAGTCGAGTGTCCCCTCCTAGGCAGCACCGTCAGTGGGGGCGGGGGGTATGTCAGGAGAGGGCTGGATACAAAGGAGAGTGCCCGTGACAAAGACCAACCCATCTACTGATGATCTTGGAATAAGTCAGGCTGCAGCGGACAGAATCCTGGAGATCTCATGACCTCCCTCCGTTCCCTCAGCCTTGCAGCTGGTGGGAGATGAGGCCCAATGTACAGAGGCGACACCAGGGGGGCCCAGGGAGCGGGCTTGGCCTTGGCCCAGATTCTGACATGGAAACAATAACAGTGCCTCTCAGAGACTGCCTGGTCACATGCCATGTGTTGCTGTTTAATGCGATAAACAAAACCACAGGAAAGTATTGGAATTTACAAAACACATGCACCCCCTCCTCTAACTTTAACAGCCTGCCTTACCTCCCCCTCTGCCTCCTCCTTTTCAACCCTGCTTCCCTCTCTCCGTTCCCCGTCCTCAACTGGTTTCATGTTCTTCCCATCTGGGTCCTTATCCTTTACTCACTCAGCGTATGTGTACGAATGTAGATTTATTAACACTGATGTGTATTTTAAAGCCTACATTAATGATAAAGAGTAGATTCTGTTCCACAACCTATTTTTCTTACCCAATTAACAACTGTGCAAAACTTACCCAAGCTGATTTATTCACATTAAATGCTGTACAGTATTTCACAGTACAAATAAACTGTTACTTCTGCTTTTCTAATAAAGGACATTTGGGTTTATCTCCAATGATCTCCTTTATAGCTGGTCCTTAAGCAAGTGAGCATGTTTCTTCAGAATAGAATGAGTGGGCCACAGGGTGAGTACATTTTTAAACCACATTAGATACTACAAAGCTGCTCTCCAAAGCGATTGTGGCAATTTACATTCTTACCAGGCGAGCGAGAGAATCTGTTTCTCTATGTCTCCAGTACTTAGTAGTATCATTTTTTTTTTAATTTTTGCCAATCTCAAGGGTGGGAAATGTTATCTACTTGTTGTTTGAATTTGCATTTCTCTAATTATTCATGAGTTTGAGTGTCTATCTCTTGTTTATGGGCCATTCCAGTTTCCTGTTCTGTGAGTTATTGTCTTTCCTATTGTACTTGATTGGAAATGTACTTCCTTTTTTCTCCTTCTGGCAAATGCCTGTGTCCCTCAATATCAAGGTTAAGGTCACCTAATGTATTTGCTCTAGTTAATTCCAACACTCTTCCCATCCTCGCAACATGCAACCTTCCAGTCGCCTGCTCCCCTCTCTGTGATCTGTCTGCCTCTGCACTACACACACACACACACACGTAAACTATCACATCGTTTCCTTCTGGAGCAAAAGGGGCAGTTTCCTCCCACCAGTCTATGAGCTCCTTGAGGGCAGACACGGCTTATTCATCTTTGCACCACAGGACCCAGCATATCACAGTAAGTCCCAGCAAACTGGCCTTACATATTAAAATTGTGTGAGAATCTTACAATGAATGGAGACCAAGGCATGAGAAGAAGGTTGGAAAACCCCACCTCAGAGACTCGGAGGTAATTCAGACCAAACTCACACGTGGAACTTTGCACTGTGGGAAACCAGCCTCTCTAGTTTCAGAAGTCATTTATCATTTTTTAAATGAATACTGAGATTTATAGTAAGTTGGATCAAAGGCAGAGATATTTAGGGAAAGCCTGAGTCTTTTTATTCTTTTACTTTTAGACACAGTATAGTGATCTGCAATTGTCAAAAAACAAAACAAAACAAGAAAACCCGCAGATTTAATTAACCAATTTAAATCCGTACGTCCAATACGCAGTTCGGTAAACACCCGTTTGCACATCGTGCTGGCCAGAGGACAAGGTGGGAGGTTAGGGAAACTGTCGCATGGGCACGGCCATGAGGGAGTGTGCTGCGGTTGCTAGGTGAGGGCCAACTCCGTCCCTGTGAATGCACTGAGTTGTAGTGTCACCACAAGCAAAGTGAAGGCATACACGGGATACTGCAGGCCAGCCACCGCGCACAGGAGAGGGCACGGGCGATGGCTGCGCCCTGCATGAGGAGGTGCGGGTGTGGGAGGCTTGTCAGGAGAGGTGGTGGGCCTGGGGCTGCCGCAGGGTGTCTCTCTCATTCTCCAGTATGGGGACTACCGGCCACGAGGCGGAGGCCGCTCCCAGCAGCAGGGTTCTCCCTTCAATGCAGAACAGACGGGGAGCACATCCTCGGCCCCTTCGACCACGTTTCTGTAAAAGTGGTTCCTCCACCATTGCAGGTGGAGCCGACCAGCCCCCACACTTTCCCTTCCGCAGCACTGCAAACCAGTTTCTGCTCAGGGGTCGATGGCGTTCATGCTTCTTCTATAAGGACTCAGACAGTTGGAGCCAGAAAGGACAGAAGAAGCCATAACGTTCCTTTCTATTTTCCATCCCAAAAGATAAGCACAGGCGGGGTTTACTGCTAAGCAAACAGAAGACTGAAATCTGAAGAACATTCTGTCTGCTGAGCTTTTGTCACGCAGCCAATCAGTGTGGCTCAGATCTCCCAGGCTCCCTAGGGCTGGTCAGTGAGCTGCCCGGGTTACCCTGTGGGCCAGGCCCTTAAAGTCACACACACACCTCTTCCTGCAAAGCGGGAGGGCAGCTGGAACTGATGTTTTTCTTTGGGCCAGTGTCTGAGGAAGAACCATTAAAATGTTTTCTTTCTACCTTACCTTGAACCTCAGGTAGGATCAGCTACACAGTTTGCAAGACTCTGTACAACATGAAAACGCAGGTCCTCAAAAACTCTTAAGAATTTTAGGACAGCCACAGAATACTCCACTAAGTCTGAGGCCCTTCCAGAAAGCACAGGCCCTGTGCAACAGGATGGGCCACATACCCAGCAGGCCAGCCTTGACCCCAGCAGTGCCACGGTGATGTCACCTCCACAGACAAGCTGTTGTTTTCAGACCTTTGTCGGGAATTCAGGTCTGCTCTGAAACAGACCAATGAGGACACTGGACTGAATTTATTCCAAAAATGCTCCAGGCACCTGTGTGATCCAATTCCTCAAACAAGCCCCCCTTGGGAAGAGGAAGGTAGTTGCATTTTTGTTACATTTGCCACTGGCTGCCATTTAAGTTACAGAAAGGCTATCAGTCTGATCTCGTCTCCACGTGCAGGTCTGAAAACCAGACACTGAGAGCTCAGGGCCGGCCAAGGTCAGCCTGGATGGCGCGGGTGGAGGAGCCCTTGCGGCGCTGGCAGGGGTAGTGAAGCTCACCACCTTCCCCAGAGGTAACCTGGATGCCCTCAGACCCCTCTGTCAGGCAGCATTTGCAGGAGCCATGTACTGCCCATGGCTGGGGAGTCTCTTTCTGCCCTCTAATTCACAGAACCTTCTCCACAATGAAACGATATTATGGAACAGAAACAACTGCGAACTTGAAATTACATTTAGGAAATGACCTAGGATGTCCAAGTGAATTAGAGCACATCTCTATAATGATACGTAGACATTTATAATCATGTCCTCAAATAATTATTTAATGATGTGGCAAAATGCATGTAGGATGTTATATGACAAGTGCATAAAACTATTTTAGTTCTGTATGGTCACAATCTGCCAAAATAAGTATAATGTAGCTATATTAAAAATTATAATATATGTGTTATTTTTAAAGGGTATAAAAATGAATATATTTGGTGTATCCTTAATGACTGGCATACCCAAAAATCCAAAATGTTAATTTTATTTTCCTCTGTGTTCTCAAAAATTTTTCCAATGGACATTCAATCTTCTACTTTGTGCTTTCTCGACTTAGGGAGAGAGCATGCCATGGAGTAAACAGATGGCTACTGTGTTTACGGTAAACCTGGTGCTTCCCTTCAGACAACCACGGGTTAGGAGAGCCCATCACGAGCACCAGAAAGAGGCAGGAATGTGCAGACTGATGAGCGACCGCGGGGGCCGCAGGGGTTGAGAGGGGAGGACAGGAGCCACCTCCCTGGGCTGCCTCGCTTCCTGTCAGCTTCCCAGGCCCAGTTCCAGTGCCCACCAATCTTCAGCCCCAAACCAGGTCCTTGAGTCTCTGTTCATTCCAAAAACAAAAAACAAAAACAAAAGCTTCCCGTTAACATCCTAACGGGCTAACCCCTTTGGCTCCACCTAAGAGGGGCTCTGAGTAAACACCCCCTTTTGGAGGACAGGGAGACAAGTGTTATATAATGAAGCACCAAGGCATTAACAACAGTTTAATAATATGCTTTCCAGCCTGGCATCCAAATATTCCAGAACAGATATAAATAGCGGCTGCAGAACTGTAATTAAGACAATCGTGCTATTTACAAGGGAGAAATTCAGCAGCAGCCCGGCTGGATTCCTGGGAGTCTCGCCTGACCTTACCCCACTTGGAGAGCATGAAACTCTCCTCGCATCCCTCCTTCAGAAGAATCACAGTTCTAGCTTAGCCCAAAGTCACTGGATCAAACTATGGGATGTTTCCCAGAGACATGTTAGCCCTGCAACAGATGAAGGGAGAGCAGCCTTCACCTGAGGGCCAGGTCAGTCCTTAAAGGGGAAACTGAGCTGGGGGGACCTGACGGCACAGAGACGTCGAGGCACCTATAAGAGGAGGACGGCAAACAAGAAGGCAAAGATGGTTCGACTGCAACGGCAGGTGCACAGCGGTAGGGAAAGCCCTCGTTTTGTCAGTTGTCTATTATTTACATAGACTGAGAAACGTTAAGTGTTTCTCAATGCAGGTAAACACTCTGCAAACACAGAGGAGTCCCTTCAGTAACACATCAAGCTTTCCTAAAACATAGTTCGGGGATGGCCTAGAAACAGCTTGTGAGCTATTCTGAAAACAATATCACTGATGGATGGAGAAAAGGATCACTGGTGATAACAAAAGCAGCACCCTGGGGCAGGGGCCAGTCATTTCCAAAAAACTGTTCTTTTTCCATGTTACCGGGGGTGTCCAACCTGCAGCCCATGGGCCAAATGCGGCCCAGGATGGCAATGAATGTGGCCCTACACAAAATTGTAAACTTACTTAAAACATTATGAGATTTGTTTTTGCTTTTGTTAGCGTTTGTGGATTTAATGTGTGGCCCAAGACAACTCTTCCTCTTCCAGTGTAGTGCAGAGACGTGGAAAGGCCAGATACCCCGCGACAATGCTGGGCACCACAGACAGAGGGCAGTGTGATGCCCCATGGTCTGACCACAGTGAGAGTGCTGACTCGTAGACCTACAGGTAGAGACTAATGAGCCAAGATGAAATATGTAGCGAATTACTTTTATATTATCATTTTATTAACAAATGGAAGACACATAAATAATGAAGGTCTTGTTATATTTCTTGCGCCTTGAATTACATCTTCTGTGTCTAGCTCCTTAATCTCTAAGGGACATAACATGCACACACATATGTGTATACATATGTATGCACACACACACACACACTACAACATGCCATCTCATTTAAACTCAGGGTACAGTAGTGGGGGGCTCTAAAAAGACCCTCACACTTTGGTTCCTCTCTTTGGATGTAACCAAACACAATGATGCAACAAAAAGAAGATTATGTCGTACTTTAAAACTTTTTAAAAAGACAATCACACGAAAGAATTCCTTGTATGCCAGTGTTACTCACCCAACAGTCTCTCTGAATAAACATCAGAGTTTCGCTCTGTCCCTCAGACGCTGCTCAGCACCCCCCCTCACCCAGCATCTGCTCTCTGAACCCAGACACACAGACAGCTGCCCCCACTGTCCTTCCTGTGGTTTGTGTTAAGGCTGGGGAAGGGGAGGGAGGGAAAGCCTAAGTTGTTTGTTTGCTTTTGATTTTCCAGTTACAAAAGAACAGAGAATAAAATTAATGTTTTATTTTTTAAAGATGTTATTTATTTTTATTTTTAGAGAGGGGAAGGGAGGGAGAAAGAGAGGGAGAGAAACATCAATGTGTGGCTGCCTCTCAAACATTCACCTACTTGGGGACCTGGCCCACAACCCAGGCATGTGTCCTGACTGGGAACTGAGCCTAGGGCCCTGTGGTTCGCAGACCAGCACTCAATCTACTGAGCCACACCAGCCAGGGCTTTTTCTTTTTCTTAGAAGAAAAAATATATAAATATGTACGTCAGGAGGTAATGGGTGACATTTGCCTGATCTTTGCTTGCCTTTGTGCTAGTTCTTGAAAAATTTTCCTTAGAACAGCAAAACCCCCTCTTTGTAAAAGTTTTAGGGCTTCTGATCCTTATTTCTCATTCCCCTGAATGGACCCTGAGGACAAACGGGACAGGGCCACCCCATATAGTCTATGCCCAGTGCCTCAGGCCCCTGTCCTTCCCAGAGAGCCCGATGAATAAACCACAACAACCACACACTTTCACAATTAGCAAGCCCAATCACTCGGGAATTACCAACATGCACATTTCAAAAACACCATCAGGGAAACCCCTAGAAAAACTAATCTTTACCATTCAGATGGTTGCACTGGTCCAGTTCCCTGATAGAAACAGGAATGTTTCTAACATGGCAGGACCAAGTGGTGGGTTCAAGGCCACCCCCCTCCTTGGGAGCTGTGTGACTTCAGGCAAGTCACTTAGCCTCTCTGAGCCAAAGTTCATGTCAGAGATGGATGATTTGTCTTCTCTGCAGGTTTCCTAGAGTTGTTGGGAAAATCAGATAACATACTAGGTATGGAATTGCTACATAAACTGTGGAGTGTCTTGCCATGCAATGTATCTAGTATTTTTTTTTAATGTTTAATTTCAGAGCAAGAAGCTTCAGGTCATATACTTCCACCTGCTTGTACTGCAGGGGAGAGTCTCAGTATTAGATGAAAGAGTGCTTGCCAAGGTAAGTCACTATTCAATACAGCCAAGACCATTAATATCTTTACTCAGTCTGAACTCAGGTCAGAGATCTATATATGCCCCAAACAGATCATTCATTTACCATTCACACATTCATTCATCCATCCCTCCAACAAACATTTGCATAGTGACTTCCCACACTGCTGGTGTCTGGCTGTGACAATGTTCTCTTGATCTTAAACCTTTAGTAGAGAGTCACTAGTCTGGGAAATAACATATGAGAAATAACACTATGATTCTGGCAATTTTTAAAAATGATACTATTCTGAACCTTTCATTCTTCAACTATTATTAAAACAATTAAACATTATTTTCTGCTCTGCACTGCTATTTATTTACATTTTACTTTGAAAAGACTCTCAGCACCCTTTGTCTGAAACATCTCTCTCCACGTGCGTCCCTCCCTGGGTGTGCCTCCTCTCCCCACCCTCTTTCCTTCTCAGAACATTGGATTCTGCCTGCAACTCCCTGCTCACTGAACTATGGCTAATTACTCTTTAGGGTTCTCTCTTGGAATCTCTCATTCCCTCTCTTTCCCCCCACACCTCCGTTCCTCCCTCTTGTTGATTTCTTTCAACCCCCTTTGGAAGGGGGTGAGTTTTCCATTTTCTTTTAGTCTATCAAATTACTTCGTATGATGGAAATCATGCTACCTACTCATTAGAGCCCTTTCCAATCAGAAAGGCCTTACTGTGTCTGAGTGAGTATGGCATCTTGAATTACAAACCCTGATGATTCCTAGTAATTACCCTTCGTAGGCTGCACACGCTCAGCTTCTCTTCTCAAGACCCCGGGTGGCTGGCGTAAGGAAGAAGGATGTCCACAGGACACAGCTTCATCATTACAGCCTTCCCTGAAGGGTTTCATGTGACAGGCACCACCAACAGGCCCAGCCTCCAGCTAACTGATTCACAACATTGTTCCCCAGTCTTGGACAGCTTCCTTCCAATCCCAACAGGGCCCCTCGGATTACCGAAATGAGACAATATTAATGTAGGCTCCAGAAGAATGTCAAGTTTGATGATCAAAGTGCTACTTTTCAACTATACAGGTAGCGCTGCTTTCTGAATAAGTTCAAGATGATAAAAGTCACAAAAATAACAAGTGATATGATATCTCTGTAATGAATGGTCTGATTCATGCCAAGTCACTGCACAGGTTCCAGAGTCAGTTGGTCACTCCCGCTCTACCCTTCCTTCTTTCCACCCTCTCAAAAGAGTGCCAAGAAAAGGAAACCACGTACAGACTACGGACAGAGTTGGTCTGCTACTGGCTCAGCAGGCAACTGCAGAGATCCTCGTCTCAGCTCCAGGGAGCTGAGCTGCGGATGAGAACCCTGCAGGACGAGCCCTGGCGCGCCTGCGTCACGTGGCTGTGACGCAGCCCAGGAACACAGTCTAGTCCGCACCGGAGAGGAAACGTTTCTGAAAGGCCTTTTCAAAATCCCCTTTGAAACTGAGAGTGGAAAGGCTTCCAACTCCGATTCACAATCAAGAAACCATTGACCAAAAAAGATATTTTCTTCTACATAAAACCCCCATATTCCTACAGGGCGAAAACATCATAAGTTAACTCAAAAGACAAGCAAAGAACAAAGATGCAATTCAGATATACATAGGTCTTGAAGGTTGGTAAGAAAAAAAGCGGCTGCCCAATAAAAAGTGGGCAAGGAACAACACCAGACAGTTTACAGAAGAGGAAACAGAAATGGCCAAGAAACATATGAAAAATGTCCAACATCACTTATAAGAGAAATGTGAATTGAAAACACACTGAGATACCATTTTCACGTATCAGTAAGGCGACAATCCGAAGTTTGAGAAGGCATTCTCTTTGACAAGACTGGGCAAACGCCGTCCTCACACACTGCTGTGAGTGCAACTTGCTAAAATCCCAAGGGCAGGCGATTTGGCAACACCTATCCAAATTCCAAATGCATGTATGTACCCAATGGCCCTGTGATTCCACTTTGGGTATTTATTCTACAGACACGTTTCACTTGGCAAAAGGGCCGGCACAAGGTTATTTACGGCAGCATCAGTTTTATAGTACCTTATTTTCAGAACATAAGATGCACCTAGGTTTTAGAGGAGGAAAATAGGGGAAAAAAAGCTTTGCAGCAAAAATGTGGCAAAATATTTAGTAACTTAACATAATATTTTACCAATGTAAATGTAAACAGAACTCAACAGCAGCATTAACAACCATTATTACTTTCAAATCTGGGGAGGGGGAAAAAGGATGCCTCTTATAGTCAAAAAATACGGTAAAGGTATGAATATAACATAAATGTCTATGAACAGGGAAGTGGTTAAATATACAGCATTGCCATATAACAGGCCAAGAGCAGCTGTAACGTGGAAGAACAATGACGACGTGCTCCGTCCTGACAGAGGAAGACCTACAGCTCCTGGAAGAGACTGTGGTGCGGAGAGGCCTGCACGAAGGGCTGGGGGAGGCTGGGATAGAGCCAAGCACTGGCGCTAGCTCCTACGTACAAGGAGGGCCTGGGAAGACGCACCCAGAATGAACACAGTGGTACCGAGAGTGGGTGACAGGGCTGAGACGTTTCCCACTGTCTACCTTTTAACGTCCTTGGATCTTTGCACCATATACACAGATGTATTATTATTCAAGACATTTACATTTTCAAGTGTCTTTGTGACTGTGTCAAAGGCTTTGTTTGCTGAGAAAATTAATCATTAACTTCAAGAATTTAGGGGAGGCTCGAGGGGGAGCTGCTAAGGGTCATCCTTTGTAGTCTCCTCTCTCTGGCAGTTCCCCTCATGATGTGAACTGGGAACCTTAAAGATAGAAATGGCCTCACAACCCCACCTCCTGTGACCTTTTCTTAAAATGATGTTACTTAAACACACACAGACATAAATCCAAATTTAAACTTCTTATGCACAAAGCTCATTTACCACTAGAAAAGTACAATATACTTCCAAGTTAAATTAATCAAAATTAGGAAACCAATAGGTCTGAAAACACCGCATGACCTTGCGGTGAACTACAAGGTTGCTCCGTGGACAGCACGCTGTCACTAGGATCGGGACACCGCACAGGTGGTCTGGGGTCCAGCTCACATGGTACCTTCGGTTGCTCGAGGCGGTGACTCTCAGTTTCCTCAGCTCCCACTCAGACACCCTCCTGTGCCGTGCTGTGGGGTTAACTGACCTCCCTCTGGCCTAGTGCATGTCCTGTGCTTCCAGCTGCCTCCACCACCACAGTCATGGGTGTGGGTGCCACTTGGAGCACTGACGCTGGGTGCCCGCCATCCAGCGCTCACTCCAGGAACACGGAGTGACTTGTATGAAGGTTATTTCATTTTTGTATTGTTAATTATGAGCGTAATTAAGATTAAAATATCAAATTTAAAAATTATGGAGAACTCAGATGAGCGCATACACAGACCCTCAGCAGTTACAGATCCTAGTGAACAAAACACAACTCTAGTCAATCTATGAAGACTCTGCCTGGAACCTGATTTTCGAGTTTCAGAGCGGGTCAGACTCTTCGACCCCTGAGTCTGCCTTCATCTTGGATTCCTGTGGTGTCACTGCCCACAGCGGGGCAGCCTGGCCCCACTCCTGGGCTTGCTCCCCGACTCTCAAACCCTAGCAGAGTCTCCAAGCACCTCGGGCCTAGGAAGAGAGTAGACAACCCATGATGACATAATCCCCATCTAACACGAATAACAATTCTCCACAGAGGGCACGTACAATTCGATCTGCATTTCAAAGCCTCTCTCATTAAGTCTCAACAAAACCAAGAAACTAATTTCAGTCTTCAACATCTGTGCAGATTCTTGCTGAATCCAGTCTCTCAAATATAGGGATGATGTCATATACTTCTGCATCTTCAGTAAAAAAAGAAAAGTATACCTAGTATCTGTCTGATGGATGAATGGGTGAAGAAGAGATGAATAAATGCATGAGTCAGTGAGTGAAGGATGAATTAGCCAGAGAGTAAAAATAGAGAAAAGGCAAAAAAAAAAAAAAGAGGAAAGAGAGAGATCGCTCACCCAGCCTCCGCACGCCAGCAGGCCCCACCCGAGACACCAGCGAGCTTCTCTCTGCATCTCCAGTGTCTCTCCGATTACCCCGCGGCCCTGCAGAACAACACTACCCTTTCCTCCTTACGATCGTTCTCCAGGTATAATGTTCTCTAAACAACCAGTCTACCAAAAAATACACGCGGGCTCTCACATGCACATTTATGTTTAAAGCATCTGCAGGTGTGGGGTAGGTGGTCCCTGTGCTGTTGGCCTGTTGCCGAGGCTAAAGTGAAAACAAGTGGACCACAGCACCCTGAAGCTAAGGAATGGACTGTGGTGAACACAACACAAAACACAAACATGGGCACTGATTATAAAGGTCACCAGCTATACACTGCAGGCACATTCTTTTAATGCCATGTTCAACAATAGTCAGGAATGTTGGCCCCCACCCAGTATAAGGAGAAAGGAAGCAATTCTCTCAAGTTCAAGCAGTTTCTGAGTTACATGAAGGTATTAGTCTGTCTAGAAGGTATCCAGCCATATAATATGAAAAACACAAACAGTCCTGGCTGGTGTAGCTCAGTGGTTTAAGCGCAAGACCGCAAAGCAAAGGGTTGTGGGTTTGATTCCCAGTCAGGGCACATGCCTGGGTTGTAAACCAGCTTCCCAGTGGGAGGCATGCAAGAGACAACCACGCATTGATGTTTAAAAATAATAAATAAAAACAATCTTTGGGGTAATTATTTCATTTGAGTCTGAGCAAACACTCTATTTTGGAGGGATATCACCACCGACTTGTCCAGACTTTCAGTGGTGGTTTCTATGGGGCCAAAACCTCAGTGTTAGTTAGTGGCAGGAATTATGTCTCATTAGAATCACTATTTATTTTGAGGAGTCTCAATGCCAAAATCCAGAAATTTTCTTCTGACTAACCCATAAAAAAAAAAATCTTTGGAACCACCAAAATGATCAGTTCACAAAAGAATAAGTGGTTTGTGAAGCGGCACCTGTCTTGTGGAATGGATTCCTGATCTAAGACCCTATGCAACTTCACAGTAAAACAAAAGTAAACATCTGGGAGTCCTTCAGTCATCCGGATTCACTGTTCACTTGCTCTTAGAGAAAATCCCGGTTCCTACATGAAAAAGTTGACACTGGCAGCGTTGGGACTCAAGGCCAAGCATTCTTACTCCATGCCTTCTTCTCTTTCCCTTACGCCACGACGGGGAAGATGTTTCTTACCTGGTGCTCTGGACCTCAAAGCTGAGCCAGTCAGAAGTATGGTCACTTGGATCAAATCATGGGAACCATCCAACACGAGTGGAACCTACTCCTCACCCTGTAACTAACTCCTCATTGCAATGGCCAGGGCTCTGAGCTCGTGCTACGTTCCAACTGCTGTTCTCAATACCTGCCGTTTACAAATGTGAACAACTCCAATACACAGGCACTACTCTCACCCTCATTTTAAGATGAGGAGACTGAAACAAGGAAATGCAATTTGCGCCAAATCACACCAGCCTGGAAGTGCGAAGTGGATTTCCACTCCAGTACAGAGCTATGCTCTACCTCTGCACAGCATGAGCCTTGCACAGAGGTGCCTGGACAAGAGGGGCGGTGGTGCTGACATCTAGCCCCAGCTCTGCCTGGGGGCTGTGCCTTCCTGGGGAAAGAGCTCAGACAGGGCACCTTTTCCTAAGAACACAACGCCCTGTGTAGGATCTGCTCAGGGAGTGGCCCCAAAGCCAAGCCCTTGACCACAAGTCCACAGTTTTAAACACTAGACTGCTGTCCCTGGAGGTAGTACCCGGCGAAAACACACACTCAGAAGAGCACTGATGGACATGTGAATGAATAATGTATACTGTGAAGTGGGTTCTAAGTCACTGAAGGGAAGTGGGATGTAGAGAGCGGGTGGATTGCACCATGATCTTCTCCAGCTGACTTCCAGGACAGCAGCTCTCCAGGGACAGTGGCTCGTCCTCGTCAGTCACCTGTCACCGGCCTTGTTCAGAAGGAAAACCATACACGAACAGACAGCTTTGTACAGTTGCAAATACATTCACATAGGCAAACACATCCCACCTTAATCGCTAGATACTAATGTACGACGTCTCAACGACAAAAACAAGACGACTTTTGGGGAATCAGGACGCCCCTCCCAACGAGGACATCGCTGCTGTGTATTTGCCCATGTCCCCAAGTTCTACATAAAACACTGCTCAGTTCTCATCTCAGCGCATTAAGTGTTCAGTGGGTTAACCGGAAGGAAATCCCGTCTGGGTCCGGTCGCACCAGCCACCCCGTCACCAGTGAGAACTGGCGGCTTCAGTATCGAACTCAAGTCTTTCCAGGGCTGTTTGTGCTGAGGCCCCATGATTCCCTCTGTTCTCAGGAAACCAGGTTTTCTGGGGAAGGTGTGATTATCTGAATCTGTAACACTTTGGGGCTAATTTCAAAGATGCTGGATGAGTATCAGAGAGTGAACATTACTATTGATACAATCCAACCAACAGCGCATATTTGTAAATTACAACAAAATGCATCAGGGTGGTGCTGTGCCACACAGCTACCAGCGTAAATAACAGCCTGTGACTAACTACTTATCTAAGCATGGACTCCCCACTCTGCCCTGGTCCCATCACTCCCAAGTGTCTTTCTGACGCTGAGGCTGTGTCAGTTTCCACTTACCACCTTGTACCCCCCAAAACTACAATCATTGTGCACAGTCATGAAACGTAACCCCATAACCATTAACTCCATCTCTGTCAAAGCTGGAAAAACAAAAGACCGACTGAGATGACCATGTGTTGCAAAATATTTGGGAAAAGATATTTCTTTGTGCAAGAAAGTGTTTAACATTCTAAAAACTTGACCTTTATGAGACAGGCAATATCCCTTTTCCCTCCATCCCCTCCTTCCTCACTCCCCTTCCAAAATAATTATTTGAGTTTAAAATGCCAGGAGTTGTTAAATATACAGGTGCTAATCCCTCTTTAGTTAGCTGGTGTCAGGACCAGACTTGCCCAGGAAAACAAGAGTCTTTCCAGAGAAACTTCTCTGAGAAATGTGTTTTCTAGATCTTTCGGGTTTGGGGGGACTAAGTTTGATACTTCTTAATGCCTGGACCTTCATTTCCCCTATTAACTTCAGTAAAGAGCTCTACAGCCTCACACTAAACCACACTGAATGCTTATTACGTGTATTTACATACTCATTTCCATAAACCCACTTCCCCACTGCACTTGGCAACCTGGACAACAGTTAAGAATGCTTTCTCTCCGTCTCCTACTTTGTGCCAGAAACAAGGTACACCGAACCTTAAGGTACAGGAAGTCCCAAGGTACGTGGCACTGTTTAACGGTGTGACATAAAACAATGCATTAATCTACTTCCAAAGAGATAAAGAACGGTCAGTTTCACCTACATTTAAGAAACAAATGGCCTACCAATTTACGACCTCACACAGTTACTAAAGCAAACATTTTTCTTCTTTTCTGTTCTCTTCTTTTCCCTTTTCTTTTTTCTTCCTTCCTCCTTCCCTCAATCCTTCCTTTCCTTCCTTACTTTCTTTTTCTTCCTCTTCCTAATGTCTTTCTGCTCCTTGGGGGTGAGGCTGTTTTATTTATACATTATTTTGACTGAGTCTGTGCCGCCACCGGCCTGAGGGCATCTCTTCTGACCCTCACAATAAATGTGTGAGGTGGGTGGGGGGCAGGGGTCTGTCTGCATTTTTACGTGGAAAACTCTCAAGGAAGTTAAGCACTACAGTCACGTACTTAGAAGGCAACATTGATGGGTCTCCTTCCACTCCAGAAAGTCCTTTAAGACAGCATCCCTCAAAAATGTTTCAACTCCTTCATGGCAAATATACTTGACAATGAAAGATATATACAGAATCTCTTTTTATCAAACTCTTTATCTGCCATAAATAATTAAAAAAAAGACATCCTCTTTGACATTTATACTTTATTGGAAGGACATTTCCAAGGCCTTTTCAAAAATGACTATATCCATTTACTAAGCTTTTTAAAAATACTCTCTCCCTTGCCCTGGCTAGTGTGGCTCAGTGGATTGAGCACCAGCCTGAGAACCAAAGCGTTGCTGGTTCGATTCCCTCCATTGTAGGCCAGGTCCTCAATAGGGAGCATGTGAGAGGCAACCACACATTGATGCTTCCCTCCCTCTATGTCTCCCTCCATTCCCTTTTGTCTAAAAATAAATAAATAAAATCTTAAAAAATAAATAAAAATACCCTCTCCCATTTTGTGTAAGCATTATGGATCCTCTAAGACAAAGATCTAGTTGGTGAGTAACGGCAAGGAGAAAACTATCCAGGACTTACTAAAATTCTTGTACTCATCTAAACCTTAAAAAAAGTGGGTTATACAAGGGGGGACCCCAAAAAACTGGAATTTGTTTATTAAAAACTGTGTCTTTATACTTACACGTTTAACCTTCATTCACCTCCAAAGTACTGTCCACTTGCCACAATACACTGTCGTTTTTTCTACTGTTCAGACAGTTTTTGGACTCTGATTTTGATGCCTTTTAGTGCTTCTGCTGCTTTTTGTTTCACCTCTTCCACGTCGGCAAAGTGTTTCCCTTTGAGGACTTTTTATCCAGGAAAACAGAAAAAGGTCGCTTGGTGCGAGCTCATGTGAATAGGGAGGGTGGGGCATGGGGGTCATGCCGTTTCTGGTCTAAAGCTGCTGAACACTCGGCACAGTGTGGGCAGGTGTGCTCCTAAATCACCCATCATGGAATGGGTAAGTGTGTTAAAAGAGTCTTAAAAAAAACAAAAAATTCACTGAAGCCAAACGCAGCCTCTCACAACAACACCAGCTCAGCTGGTCCACTAATACAGATGGGTTCCTAGAACACTCACCTAGCAGGGGCAGTCTCTACTACAAGGGACCCTCCAGAAGATAATTCCGGGGCTTTTTGGGTCCCCCCTCAGAAGCATAGCAGGCAGAGAATACAATAGAAACCTGTAAGTGCCTTTAAAAGCACGCATACTGAAGTTTAGTCTGCTGTCACATCGGATAGTGCATAGTCATTGCGACAAACTGAAATGTCCACACACACACAAAGAAACAAAACACAAGAGTAAGAAGTGTCCTCTGCTGGCCAACAAAGTTTTTACTGGCACAAAGGTTTATTGGGGGGAAGATCATAACTCATTAGAGATATGTCTATCAAGGGCACAACTTAAGGTATTTAAGTTGTGCAAAAGTCAGGGAGTGCTGGCTAGTCAAACACCCTGAAAGCAGAGTCACACAGCCAAGGTGAGCAGGGCTTCTTTAAAAAACAAAAACAAAAACAAAAACCCCAGAAATTCATGAATCTTTTCAAAACCAAACTATCTGATGCCTTCATGAAGGCTCCATGGAATTTGCTGTGAAGATGGGGGTTTTCCGAAGAGAGGAAAACTAGCTTTTATGGGGAGAGAGTGAGGAGGAAGGGGACAGCAGGCTCAGATAAACAGGGGACGGCAGATAAATGGTTGAAGTCAGAGGGCACGGGCACCTCTTCCTGCAGATCACGGGCTGCACTCAGGCAGGACGTCTCCAGGAGACTGGAGCCGGGCCAGCTGGGAAACGGAGCACGGGAAGAACGAGGGGCCTGCCACGCCTGTCCTGAGGGTCAGCGCCCTGACAGTGGCTCTTGCGAAGCGCGCTAGTCTGCACTGATTGGCAAAGCCATCGAGTCAGAACTGCACACTGATCAGGCTGATAGCTGAACTTTAGACCGCCAAAGGGAAGCGGCGACTCACGGGTCTGTGCTCGGACCCCAGTCTTTCCTCCATTTGCCTGTAGGGAAGGCGCTTTAGCCAGGGGGCGCCAGGGGAGCTACCTGTCAGAGCGGGGTGCTCTGCATTACAGAGCACGGGGGCGCCCAGGGCTCCCCGAAAGGGGCCTCTGCCAGGGAGAGAGCAGCCAGGGCAACATCAGGCCTGTGACTGAGGCCAGTCCCTCCATGGTGTCAATCTGCGCCCTCTGCTCCCCAACAACACCTGTAGTTGAGGGCCCCACATCTGGGTACCGGGGTGAAAGTAAGAAGGAAGCACTGGAATTTTTATTCAAAGACAGTGGTATATTCCTGTTGTTTAAACAGTATACAGCAACTGCACATTTTTAACTAGGTGGAAGAATAACAGAATTACCTGGAAATGGTAGATAGTAATCCTGTTGCAAGCAACTACAAATTCCTGAAAATCACTTGGGTGGAGAAGTTGAGACAGGTAAGACCTTAGGGTATTGGCTCTTCATGTGTTTGATTCACACTCTACTTTAAGGAGCTGCTGAGAGCGGTGGGGCATGAATTCCTGAAAATCTCACCCATTTAAGGTCCCAAAATGAAACAATACTGGGTGGGTCAAGAAGTCCGTTCAGTATTCTCCGTAAAATAAAAGGCAGAGTCTTCATTTTCACCAATAACTATTGATTTGGATATTTTGAGTATGCCAGCTGTCTCCCGCTATCGGCTCCAGTGGGTCGAGAGCAGGAGGAGGCTGAACATCTTCCCATGCATAAAGCAGCCAGCCCCACAGCAAAGATTGACTTGGACGAAATGTCAACAGTACCAAGAAACTTCACAAACCACCTATGACATGTTCGGTCAGTCACAGCACCTTCTCCACACACTGCCCAAATGTTTCTTTTTGCATTTCAGTTGCATTCTTACCTTTCTTGAAATAATAAAACATAATACACTCAAAATGTTACTTATCTTCTTCCATCTTCAATCTTAAAATGGCTGTATAGAAATTACCAATTTTGACACGTTTTTTCTAAATGCATGCTGATATAACAGCTGTCACGGTACAGTCTAACAAAATTGCTTCAGTGAAGTCAAGGACAACCAGGCACCAGTAGAGCTACTGTGCAGATAAACCTAAATGAACTTTTTGACCTACTCAATAATTTTGGGGAGCCAAACTATTGTAGTGATCCCGTAAAAAGCATAATAATATTTTATATTCACAAAGATTATTAACTACATTAATATAAATCACTATTATATGTCAAATTCACATTTTCCTTTGGTAGCCGTGACCTTTTGGAGATGGGCCTCCCTCACAGTAACTGTGGATATCTGCATTCTTCATGGAAAGCCCATGCAAACAGGCCTTTCCCTGGTCTGGTCCTGAATCCAAAGGCTCAGGGCCTCTTCACTGCATAACTTGGAGTGGCTCCATATTTGATCCCCAAGGCGGATGCACCAGAAGGCTGGAAGTGGGGAAAGTCTGGAAGTCTCTTTCAGGAAAATCTAGAGTTAGTTTTCAGACTTCCTCCCTGGCACACAAAATCATGTTACTGTAACACATGAGGCGCTGAGACAATGACATCACAACGGCAACATCACAACAGTGGCATCACCACAATGACAACCCAACAATGACATCACCACATGGGAGATGGCACAGTCTTTCTCTGCCCGTTCCCTTCATTTCCCGCTCAAGACTGTACTTCTAAGACTGGGGCTCACTTTGCCTGTTTCCTTAACTTCCCAAAGGATGCGTTCTAATTTCATCTTCCTCTCTTCTTTTTGTCTTGCTTTTTATCTTTCTCTTTCTATAATCCATCACAACTAAGTCCAAACCCAAGCTCTGCCCGTTACCTGCGTGGCCTCTTCAAGTTAGACTCATTACAGTAATAGATATGTAAATGTTACATAATGCCAATACAGTAAAAGAAGAGTAAATGAAAGAACGGTTTCTTCTTTTCATGCTTTAATTAAAGAATCCAAATGTAAATGTATTAAGTCCTGCTTAGTTTTATTAGAGACTACCTTGGTTCCTAGGATAAACAAGATTTTAAAAATTCAATTGTACTACTGAAATGAATTTTTTCCTTATGAGTAAGTACTAGACACACTATAACACCAAATGAGATAACAACTTTATCTCACTAACAAGTTTTTTTTTTTGTTCTGAGTGTAAACAGAGCTCAAGTCCTCGGTGTTCTACTTGACCTTCCCTCTAGCAAATGCTCGCCCGGCAAACCGACAGCACCAGGGCTGAAAGGTCGGGGTGCATTTCACAGGTCTCACTTCTTGGGCTAGTCATTCACCAAGCTTTGTGAACCCAACTTGGACCCAAACAGAAGGCAGAAGAATTGACTCACCCAAATGAACATTTCTCATCCAGATCTTCCATGGAGAGATAAAGCGAGAACCTTAGTGGATCCCACAGAGAGGAAACCTAGCTCTCTTAAAGGATGTGGAAATCAAAACTGAGTTGCCCTTTGAAGCAAACCAGAAACCCGTTGACACTTTCAGAACACCTCAAAAAAACAGCTGGCATATCCTCTGAGCTTTCTAGAACACACACCTGATAGGAAAACAAACAAAGAAACACAAAACAAGGACATGGGGAAAGTGGGCTAATGACGTCTTCATGGTTTTCTGGTTTCTCTACAGTAGCCGCCCCCTACCCCCGCTGCCCCATCTATGGGGGATAAATAGTTCAAGACACCCCGTGGACGCCTAAAATCATGGCTAGAACTGACCCCATATATTCTGTTTATTCCCCATACAGACACACCCATGGTCAAGTTAAATTTATAAATCAGGCACAGTGGGAAATTAACAATAGCTAATAATCATCTAGAACAATGATAACGATATGCTGTGACGAAGTTACATGAATGTCTCTGGGGTCATCAAGGAAAACAAGGGGGACTGGAACACCAGCACTGTGATGCCAGACGGCGGATCCGATCACTGAGGCAGTGGCTAAGTGACTTCAGACGGGAACACACGCAGTGTGGAGATGGGGGACAAAGGGGTGACTCATGTCCCAAGCAGGATAATGCAGGATAACTTGAGATTTCATCACCTTAAGCAGAATGGTACACAATTTAAAACTCATGAATGGTTTATTTCTGGAATTTTCCATTTCATAATTTTGGCTGAGGTTGACCGTGGGTAACTAAAACCGGGAAAGCAAAACTGCACATAAGGGGGGACTACTGTCCTAGACCAATGCTTCTGAATGACACATTGCTAATTGGCTAATTAACCATCTCTCCATAGCTACACATCTCTATCTCTATGCAAATCCACATCTTTACCTGTAAGTAAAGAGAGAAGGGGGCCGCTCCGTGTCTTCTACCCAAGTCCTCTCTCTGGCAGTCCCATTTGCCATGTCAGAGAGTCATTTGTGCAAAAAGAGAGAGGGGTGGCGGGGGAGAGGAGAGAGAAGAAAGAGAGAAGAGGAGGAGGGAGGGACAGAGAGTAGAGAGAGTCCCTGATTTTGATGGTTCGACTTGTGATTTTTTGACTTTACAATGAATGCTGAGAAAGGGATATGCATAATATATTACATGAGATATTCAACACTTTAGTATAAATCAGCCTTTGTGTTAGGTGATTTTGCCCAACTGTGTGCTAAGTGCTCTGGGCACATCTAATGTGGGCTAAACTACGATGTTCAGTGGGTTAAGTGTGTTAAATGCAGTTTCAGCTTAGGGTGTGTTCTACTTCCAATGGGTCACCGGGATGTAACCCGGTGGTAAGTCGAGGAGCACCTGCACTGTGTTTCCTGGCAGAGCTTTCAGAGTGTGCAGATCCGGGAAGGGAGGAAAGAAGGTAGGTATGTAAAAACAATTTACAGTTGCTGATCAAAAATTACCTTCTCCAAAAAGCCTGAATATTTGACTTAACTTTTTCAGCTGCCTACATAGCAGATGGATACTATTTGCTTTAACAGCACCCTTTCAACTATGTGATGTCTCTGTAAACTGCAGACCTCCAGAACGGCTTCCACACTGGTGTGAGCTGGTTAGAGGCGCTGCCTCTTAGCACCTGCAGGAGACCCATCAGCAAGGGGAGGGGCAGGCTGGGGTGTCATCTATGAATGGCTCTCTATGCTTCCTGTATTTTCTATAACTTGCCTCCCAGAATCCTCACAGTAATTGCTAAGAGGTTATTAAACCATCTTGTACATATATTTAGAAACCCAAGCTCAGAAAGGAAGGAACGTCCCAGATCACACCTCTTCGTAACAGATGGGCTGGGATTTGAAGCCGGTGGTCAGATTCCTAAGGGAAGGGCTGAAAAAGACCAGAGCCCGTGAGGGGAGGAGATCACAGGCTGGGGCAAGAGCAGCCCTGGTGGCTTTCCAGTTTGCCTGCGGCACTGTCTGCACTCTGCTGGCTGGGATGCTCGCATGGTGGGTCCCAGACATCAACATGGCACCTACCACAGCTGTTAGCATTTCCAACTACCTAGTCTCAAGTTGCACATGCCTGATTTGTACACGACTACAAAACAGGCTTTTGTGTGCAGGCCTGGGAGCCAGGCACAGTGAGAACCGGATCTCTCCATAAGTGGGTCCTCTCTGTGCACAATGGCAGCGGAGTAGAAAGTGTACAGAGTGGCCCTAGAACAGGAATTTGGCCGAAATCCCTCCAACTTCTACAGGAGGCTTGGAGTGCGTTTTCTCTTCCCTACTTCTTGAGACCAATTTATGAACACCCAGGAGACGTCAAAACCATGTAAAATTCTCCACAAATTACATGCATGCATTCTTACAGCTTCTTTGAAAATTCAGGTAAAGTCTCAGGACAAATGGGGGTGGGTGACTATGAAAAATCCTACTCATTTATAAGAAGGCAAAATCCCTAAATAAAATATTTAACAAGTAGTAGTAATGCACATATAAAAACAATAATATAGCACAGTCAAGGTGATTATTTTATATATGCAAGTTTGGTTAAATACTTGAAAAATCAGTTAGTATAAGTCACCACACTAACAGAATAAAAGAAAAACTCATACAACTTCCTCAGTAGACATAAAGAGCATTAAAAAAAATTCAGCACCTGCACACAATTTGAAACATTTGGTACACCAGGAATAAGAACTCCCTTAAAATGAAAAAACAAAATTATCTCCACAATTATCACCGTAGTTGAACAAATGTCGGAAGTCTTTCTTTTGAGACCTGGGAAGGGACGAGGATATGGAAAAGTCAACACAACTATTCAACACTGTACAATCTGCTGTGGAAACAGACAAAGAAAAATGTTATGAAGATCAGAAAAGGAGAGCTAAAGCCGCCCATGTTCTGGAGATGCTGCGACTGCGTCTGAAGAAAATGCCACAGACTGTACAGATCATTAGAATTCGTTTCACTAGTTAGCTATGTTCTGCATACAGATCAAGATAAAAATAAAAAGATAACTATATTTCTCTAGGTCAGCAAAAAGAAATAGAATATGAAATTTTTAGAAGTAGTGTGAAAAAAATATGAAATACCTAAGAATAAATTTAATAAAAGATGTGTAAGACCTCCACACAGAAAACTACGAAACATCATTGAAAGAAAATTTAAGATCTAAATAAACAGAGGAACATACCACGTTCACGGACCAGAAGTCTCAACATCAAGAAAAACATCAATGTTGCCCAGATTTATTTAGAGACTTCACTCTCCATCAAAATTCCAACAGGTCAAAAGTCTGTTGCTGATGTTGTCTTGTTTTGGTGGAACTTAATAAGCGGATTTGAAAATGCTGTGTTAAATGGAAAAGACAAAGAATATCAAGAAACTCTTAAAGAACAACAACAACAACAACAAAAAAGTAAGAGGCTTCATCTAATGAATGTAAACAGTAAACTATTATCATAAAAGTGCAGTGTGGGTCTGACACAAAAACACATTCTAATAGACAAAAGGAATGGAATAGGGATCCCAAACCAATTCACACACATTTGGGCACTTGATTTATGACCGAAGTTGCCCTATAAAACAGTGATGGATTTACCAATGATCATGATCAGGCAACCGACCATCTTTAAAAGTTTTTTTTTTAAATAAAACTTGATCCCTATCTCACGCAACGTTCAAAAATTAACTCCCAGTGAATCGTAAATGTACATTTGGGTGTTAAAACTGAAAAGCTTCTACAAGATAGAAGAACATCCTCAAAACTTAGAGTAGGAAAAGACTTACCGAACAGGACACAACAAAACACTAACCATAACGGAAATGGACTCAATCAAGGATTTAGACATTAAAGTGAAGAACCTGTTTGTCCTAGAGCAGGCACGAGCAAGCAGCAGAGTGAATATTCTGCCACAATATAATCAGCAGTGAACTTGTACCCAGAGTATATTACCAACACCTACAAACCAGTAAGAAAAAGAAAGACACCCCAACTGAAAAGTGGGCAGGAGACGTGAACTACCATGTCACGAAATACTTCCAATGGCCAGTAGTCGTGGAAAGTGCTCGACCTCACCGATCAGGATAAAGAACATTAACTCCACAATGTGCTATTACTACAAACCCCCAGAATGACTGAAATTACGAAGGCTGCCAACGTTGGCAAGGACACAGAGCAAGGGAAGTTCCCGCATGCTGCCAATGGGAGTATGTTGGTACCAATACTCTGGAAAACAGGTTGATGGAATTTACTGAAGTTCATGTTACCTGTAAGCTAGCCTTCCTCTCCTGCGTGTAGACAAGTAGAAGAAACCCATGCCCACAGGCACCAGGAAACACATACAAGACCAATCACAGCCACTGCACTGTAGTGCCCCGGCCAGACCACCCGAAGGCCCACCAACAGCACCGACACACGGCTGGGGCACAGGTGTGCTCGGACGACAGCTTCCTGTGCAGCACAGAAAAATGAGCAAACCACAGCCGCACACAGCGACATTTGTGAACACCACAAACATGGTGCTGAGAAAGGAATCCACAGTCTGAGATGCCATTCATCCTTGCTCAAAGGCACAGTCAAACCCAAAATATTGTGTCTAGGGGTTAGTTCTTTGGCTGAAAATCTATAAAGAACATCAAGAAAGTATTGACCCCCTCAAAAAAATCAGAAGTTTCTTTTTCACCTTCGGGGGAGGGTGAGTAGTGATTGGAAGAGGGTCGGGGAAGGGGCCTTCTGGGGCCTTGGCAATGCTCTATTGCATTTGGCTTCGATGCGTCACAGTGATAACTCATTGTACATGCGTCTTTATTTTGTGAACTTTTCCATATGAATATGAAAACTCAGAAGGGGTTAAATAATAAATCAAATGCATCTATGATAAAATACATCATTGTGTCCATCAGTACCTGTGTATACTGCCTGGAAAATAGGAAGAGAATAACAATTAAAAAGAAAAAATGGCAAGTGGCCTCACTGTGACCCATCATTTTTGACAGCTTTTGCACTGACCTGTTACCAAGCACTGAGGGTCATGGAACACTCCTGGCCAGCCCACCCCGAGCAGGCTTCCTACTCACCTGTCATCCATTTCACAAGCAGACCACGGTGCCCTGGCCCGGGTGGTGCACATTATAGAAAGGCCCTGAGATCTTCCAGAAAACCTCCAACCATGGGTACCCAACACTTGCTCCTTCCTTCACTCCTCATAGGTTGATCTTTTCTTTGTTCTGCTGTCAACTCAAGTGTTACTTTTTCAGGGAATCTTTCCCTGTCCCCATTCCCACGCCCACCCCTCCCCTGGGGTGACCAACATCGTGGGCCTCTCCTTTTGAGTTAGTGCTGGTCATTCTCCTTCAGGCCCCACCTGCCAGATCCCTCCTCAGAGGCTGATCCCTGGGGACTAGATCACCGGGACACCCTGCCCAGCAGACCTGTGGGGTGTCGCTGATGAGAGGCAGTGGCAGAAGCTGGAGAGAGGGAGAAGAGAAGCCCAGCATGTCCTCCTCCCTCCTATTCTGCTGTGGTCTGTGTTTCTAGAGGTGGCTGCTTCTGCGGAGGTCCAAGCCCATCCTTCCCCGCTCTAGACCACACTGCCCCCAGCTGCATCAGCCCTGCCACTCAGGGTGGTGACAGTGCCCCAGCTGTGCCCTTCACTGGCTCTAGTAACCTTGCCTCTATGAATCTAAGTCATTCCTCCATGTAACTCCCTTCACTTGAACTAGGCTGGATTCTGTTTTCTGCTGAGACCCTGTGGAGTGGCAATTTTATATCAATTTATTTGTATGATTATTTTTATCAACATTTGCCTTCTTCCACTAGGCTGTGAGCTTTGTGACACAGGTCCTTCAGAAAGTGCCAACCAATATTTGTAAAATGATTTAGTGAGTTAGTAAATGCATGAATGAATTTACATTCGAATCAGAGTATAATATACCTAGTAACGAGGAATCCTGAAATGTCCCTGCTGCATTTGACATGGCACCAACCTATCAGAGCAAACATTTTTTCTTTGTGGGTTGAAAATAGCCTTTGTTGGCAGGAATATTTTTACTCATGACAATAATATCAATTATTCCAGCAATAAGTGTAAAAGCCATGATTTCTCAATTCAAAAGACATAACTTTATGTGAAATAAGTCATCAGTGATGAGATTCCACATGTACTGCAGTCAGGTACAGCTCTAAGAGTCAGTAGGAATGCAATAAAAATAAAGATAAAGAAGGCTCTGTGTCTCTGAGTTTTTCATAACCTATGACTAGTAACTCTAGAAAATAATTACTGAGTTGCTATAGGGTACTCCTAAGTTGTTATTAAGTATCAGGAGGATTAACCCCAGGCAGGAAAAGAAGGCACAACTCCCCATGCCTTCCCAGCACCAATGGACTGTAAGCTCCACATTGTTGTCTTAGGGCGAAAGACCATCTGGGCTGATCCAAATATTAGGCTTGCAAATTACATACTATTTGACATAGTTAGACAACTTTTGCAAAACGAACTGGAAAATTCTGCTCCTGGGCTACTCATCAGCATTTCCTGAGCAGTGTCTACAACTCTGCAGATTCTCTTCTTTTATGGGAGGAAAAGTGCAGAAAAATCAGATGGCTTACAGACGTTCTGATGCACTAACCGTGATCTGCCAAACCAGCGTATGCTGTACAATGTGACACTGGAATTTTAATCTTGAGGAAACTAGTTTACAAATTGTAATCACAACCAAATACCTACTGTATCAGGAACCATTCCTTCTAAGGGTATCCTAAAGCAACAATCTACCTCACACACAAGCTCCTGGAGAGCAGCATAGTCTGATAAGGCCAAGGGTCTTCCTTTTCTGGAGTCTCTTTCCTGGTTGAACCTCTCCTGCTTCTTCTGCTAACTTTTTCATTGTATTGTACAAGTATCCAGTTCTGTTCATTCTAACCAACAGGAAGAGCAGCGGTCCTTCCTCTAGCACTGCAGGAGTTCAAGATTAAGTATAACCTATCACCAAGCACACTTGTTCGTTAATGAAGACCTTTCCGATATGGCCGGAACTGGGACGTAGGTCTGATTTTATAATCCTATTTCTGATAATAGGTACTATATTAATCACACCTTGTGAGAGGGTTCAGGAAGAAGTGATTGAGTTAAAAATAGTTAAAATGCAGTCATACTGCTAATTCCTTTTACAACCACATAACTGGCTTTGCTATGTCCAATTTGGTGCAACAACAACAAAAAAATTCCTTTTTCCTTATTCATTCTCTTCGGCGGTAACTGCTATAGGAAATGACCACACCAGTTCCTTACTGATTGCTCCCCTGCAAACAAAAGAGCATTTTATACCCGATCCTGCCATTACCAGCAAAGAGAATGAAGTAAAAATGAACTGCCCTCCACCTTTTTTGCCCATATATAAACCGATATCGTTTTCTAAAGCGGGGAGCGGGGAGGAGGAAGTACCGCATTTAGTTCATAAGGGCTGATACACCCCCACCCCAGACCCACTCATCTCCATTCCCGTCAACACCACCCACTTAGGAGGCACCAGGACACGAAGGGCCCGTAGCCCGACAGGGTCAGAAAACAAGCATCTCTTGCACAGTCTGAAAATCACGACTCCGGATGCCTTCCCAGCACCGAAGTGGAGCGGGTGGCCGAGCCCCGGGGGACCGGGCGGCGACTCGGGTGCCCGCAGGCCAGGGCCTTGGCTGGGGCCCCGCAGCGTTCTGGGCCCCCCACGGTTCCCGCAGGGACCAGCCGCAGGTCCTTACCCGCTAGTCCGCCGCCACCGCCGCCGCCTCCGTCGTCGGCGTGCCCCTTCCTCCGCTGCAGGATGAAGTAGGGGTTAGCCCTCTCGGTGATCCACAGCGCGTTGGCCAGCAGCACCTCCTCCGGATTCACCCACATGTTCCCGGGCGCCGCGGGCGGACGCACAATGGGGCGGCGGGTCGACTCCTGCACACACCGGCGCGCACGGGCGCGCACCCCCGGGCACACGCTCGCCCGCCCGCCCGCTAGGTGCGGTGGAGGAAAGCGACTTCAGCAGCGGGTGGCCCGCAGCGCCCCAGCCACAACAAAGCCCCCGTGGGCGGCGGAGGTGGACGGCGAGGGCGCGGGCACCGTGAGCAGCATCCTCCCCGCGCGCCGCCGCCTCCCGCGAGCCCGCGGCCGCAGACGCCCAGGCCCGCCGCCCGCAGCCCTTCCGTGGCCCAGGGCGGCGGGAGGAGGGGGAAGCAGCCTGGCTCAGTCCCGGGTCCGGCTCAGCGGCGGGCAGGGCTGCGGACCACGCGAACTGCTTCGGCCCCGCGGTGTGGGCCGAGCTGGGCCGGGGCTAGGCTGCTCCCGCAGCGCCCACCGAAGCTCCGGGCAGCCTGGGTCCCGAGCAGCTCAGAGCCCCGGAGCCCACTGAGCCTTAACACTCCGTGTCGGGGCCACTCGCAACCGCTGCGAAGCCCAGCTCCTTGCTGGAAGGACGCTCCGGACACTGCAAATGAATGGCGACAGCGCGGTTCACTTGGAGCGACCCGGGGCGGCACCAGTTTCCTCGGGAGCGGGTCCTCCGTGGGCTCTGAGTGCAGCGACTTGCCGCTGCGGCTGGCTTTGGAGGAGCCTCCTGGGTACCGAGTGGCAAACCCTCAGTCCCACGCCCATCCCAGCTGGGAAGACACTGCCAGCCTCTGTAGCGGGCGGAGTGAGTGTGCCGAGCGTGTTTATGGTGGACGCTCTGTAGGCTAGCGCCACCCCTCTTCCCAGGAAATAAGTGTTTCAAGGTTCCAGACTTGGAGCTAGATACCCGGGTCGGAAGTGTGCGCAGCCAATGGCTGTCCATGTTTTTGTTTCCTGCATCCCTAGGGCAAGTCATGTGCTAAACTTGTCACCGCCTGTAACCCCTCCCCCTCTCCATTCCTTTGTAATTAAAGTGGCCCAGCTAAGTGCATTACATCACTTCTTTGCTTGACCTGTGGGGCATGAGCAATAGCGAAGTTGGAAGCAGCCCAAAAGCTCAGACCAACTGATTCACACTACAGCTGTTCCTCTGTCAGGCATTTGGAGCTTCGAGGACCAGGCATGGCAGAATTCTGGGATTTATCTGCACTTTAATAGGTGGATTTAAAAAAATTAATCATTGAAATCAAAGACACACAAACCAGGCCAGTTTTATCCCTAGACAGCTTTTTGCTTTTCTGTCCTGTACTTCGACTCGCTTGTGGTGATCATAGCTCATCTACCTACGTATCTGATGACCTTTCCAGCTCTTTTTACACCCAGGAGACCCGCAGACAGCTCAGCACAAAGGGGCTCCTCTTCCGAGGTGACAGGAATTCACCGAGCTCTGCTTTGTCATGGAAGTTGGGCAGTCCCAGGGACTTCTCCCTTTCCCAGTGGACAGAGCATTCAAGTGACACTTTCTTGGATGGACTTCTAATGTTTTTACTTATGGAGCTCCCACTTGGATTATTGAATTCCTTCAAATGGACAAGCGAGCGCCTCCAGCCGTGTTGGTGAGGCCGGCTCTACACCTGCTGGGGTCCCACACCCGGGCCTCTCCATGGATGAAAGTCTCCCGTTGCGTTATCGCAGTGACAGATCTTCTGCCTCTTCAGAAAACATTTGAGATGTTGACATTTATGGGGATTTCACCTACTTAACAGACTCAGAAATGTCACCTGTTACCTTCACTCATGGTATGGGGCTTCGGTCACAAAATCACCTGCGAACAATAAACAATATGATTGCAAAAGTGCATATGTAAAAATTGTGTTAATAATATATTTATATAACTTAATAGTTTTGAAGTGCTTCTATAGATGCTCTTTTATTTTATGTAATTAGTGTTGTTTTTTTCCTTTTAAAAAAAGCAACTCTACCGAGTGTCCTCATACTATCTTTTGGAGCATCCTTATTATTTTGCTCACTGTTGTGGCTTGACATTTCTACTCTAGCCCTAAAGTATAAAATTAGATTAGCATCTTCTCTATTGGTGCCAAAATGCTGCTTATTTATAGAATCACTCATTAATTCACTCAACATGTAATTATTGAATGCCTGCTATACTCTGGGAATACAAGTGAACAAAACATACAAAATCTCTCCCTTCATGAAGATTTAAATGTAAAATTAATATTAAAAACCAAAACAAATTTATAAAAACTTGCTTTGAAAACAAGATTGGACACCAAGAAGAAAGAGAAAAATATTTTAAAAATTCTCTGATACTTCCTACTTCATTGAAAGAATTAGCATTCCCTGCAGAAGATCAGGGCTTCCCCCATAAGAACGAATTGTGATAACCTGTAGTAGAAGGGTGTTGCAAAGAATCAGAGAAATCACAAGAAGTTATGGCAGCTTGCTGGTCTTGTACTACTAACTGTTCATTTATTAAAATGTGGCTTTGTTTAAAAAAAAGGAAAGGAAAAGAATCAAATACACCTGAGCTAGAACTAACACAGAGAGAAACTCATTAATCCAATCAGTTTCTCAGTGAAACAAGTATTTTTATCTTGCCATTTATTCTTGTTGGTATTAAACCCAAAGATTGTCTCAGCCACTGAAAGAGGAAAAGCTCTGAACAGACGCCTAGGTGAGACAGGGGTAAAAGCTGTCACAGTCTTTGTGTCTTGCTGAGATCTCCCACTTTCCCCTACCCCCAAATGGAAAACGCTGACTGCCACAGAATTCTAATGGCTCCACCTTGGAGCCATCAGTGGGCTTACTACTTAATGGGCAGATTTGCCTAAAATACCACGAGGGCAGTCAATTCGTCTTTGGCACTTCTCAACCCCATGCCTATCCCGTTCTCGTCTTTTCTGCTTTATCGCCTTCACAGTGCTGTGTTTTCCTTCCTGTCCTCGCCTTTCTCCCAGTAAGTCCTCTGCTTTGCCCTCTGGGGACTTGCCCCACCCTGGAAATACCAGGGATTTGGGAGACTTTATTTCCACCCACACCCCTCACCTCCCACCGCTGTGCCCTCCTTCATGGCCCAGGTCTCTCAGAAGTGAGGGCTAGAACTACAAACCATTAGTCTCAGCAAGCATCCCGTCACCCAGCACTCCCAGGAGTGGCCAGGCCAGTAGGAAATCCAGCTCTAGCTTCCACAGTGAGAATTCACCCAGAATGATAAAATGCTAATACGTCATTGGGAGATGGCAACATCTCCTCCCCTAGCCTTCTAGCTGAAGGTAACATGTTAACATGGACCATTTTCAAAAAA
This sequence comes from Tonatia bakeri, assembly GCA_004024845.1. Taxonomy (NCBI): domain Eukaryota; kingdom Metazoa; phylum Chordata; class Mammalia; order Chiroptera; family Phyllostomidae; genus Tonatia; species Tonatia bakeri. Next base: position 14,300 of record PVIA01000242.1, on the reverse strand, counting down.
TGCCCAGACCTCCCCTGTCTAGCCTGGATGGGAATTTGGAATGTCTAGTGTCCAGTGAGGGAGGAGAAAAATGGCCCTTGGAGGTAGGCGAGAGTAGTATCGGTTCCAAGATCCAAGACTTTGCAGTAGCTTTGATATTTGATACAGAGACCTTCACAGTTGATCTGAGTTACTTGCTAATCCAGCTGGAAAAACTAGCTCAACGAGTCATTACATTGGCTACTCTGCAAGTAATAGAGCTAATTGATGATCCAGAAGCCATGGTTCGATTCCCTCAGCTTTCAGTGGCTGAACAGGCCTGCAGACAGGACCCTGCTTTGGACAGTGTGATTTGAGGGAAAGACCCTTCAACAGAGTCGTGATCTGCATGGTATTGCCTTGCCTGCATTCAGTAGATCACTCTACCTTTCAAATTGTGAGGTGCTCTGGAAACTAGAAATGAATAAACACATCATTTCTCTCCAAGTTGGAGATACTGTGGGCAGGTGACCTCTGTTGAATGCATCTTCATTGCTGAAATGAAGGAAGGGAAGAAGACAGCAATCTCTTCAGGAGGGAAAAAAAATGAAGCTTGGTATTAGCAGAGATTTGTTTTCTGATTAACTGCCTGTGAAAGAGGCCAAGTGTGCATGGGTGGGAACGAGTGATAAGGTAAAAGAGCTTACGCCACAGGGAAGGGTGGGGAGACACTTGTCTGTTTCAAAATCATCCACAGCGAGTTCCCTGATGGCCAAGGCAGCGAGCAGGTCAGGTTAAAACTCCAAGCTTAGCACAGGGCCTCTGAAAGTGCCCAGCTAGGAGGGGCTTATGTGACTGTTTAGAAAATCTTCCAAACTTAAGAAAGACTCAGTGTTGGAAGTTGCTCTTATTGTTTAGGACACTGTTGTGGCCCCAAGTCTTCATTGCGACGTTTTCTCCTTTCTCCACAGGCTATTTCTCACTTTTTTGTTCCAGAACTAAGAGTTCATTTTTATATAATGCTTCCCTGGCCATTTTCACCACTGTGGTCTGGGTGTTGGGGTCCACTCACCAGCTAGACCTGAATCCCAGGCCCATCCTGGAGAGGTGGTGGCAGAGGGGAGGGGTCAGTGGGTGTGGGGTAGCCCCCAAAGGAAAATCAAGGGACCAGTATCAGAGTAAAGTGCAGGGCTGTGGACAAGCCTGCACAGTGTGCTAGATGACCGTTTTTTGAGAATTTGTTTTTTAATGACTGTATCTTCTTGGCTGCCATTTGATGTCATGCAAATATAACATACTTTTTAAAGTTAATGCTACAAAATCTAGTGGTTTGACCCTTCTGATAATTAGAGTCAGAGGTCATTTAATTTACCTAAAAAACAAACAAACAGAAGAACAACAACAACAAAGGAAGTTATTGTAAGACTCACATAGACTGGACCAGGGCAGAGATCTTTAGGAAGCTCTGGGACCAGTCTGTCTGTCTGTCTGTCTGTCTGTCTATCTCTATCTGAATCTCTGCTTCTCTCTACAAATTTCTTTCAGCGACTTTTCTCCGCCAGCCAACCTCCTTTCCTTACAGGCAGTTTCTGTTCCTCAGAATCCAGGCGTATACAGGACTCACAAGAGCCTCTCTGGTTCCATCGTTCTGCAGTGGTTTTCAAGCTGTAGCTCCCACCACAAACAAAATCCTTGATCTGTGTGTCACTGAGCTGTGATTCATCGGAGGGAAACTGTCATGACAGGGAAGTTGGTTGGGTTTTTTTAATCTTTTTGTCCGAGAACCAGGGTGTTGTCTGGCCTATCACTGCCTGTCATTTGGTCAGATCACCAAGACACTGCAGCTGTTGGTGTTTGCCTAGTTTGTGCAACTGATACTTTGCCAATTCTCACTTATGGCTCATTTTTATTACAAAATTAGTCATTCTGAAAGCTGACCTATTACTTAGACTTCAAATACCCTACTAGTTGGGGAACATTTGAAGTCTCTCATTTTTTTTTTTTTTTATACAAGCCAAGAGACATATCAGTAAAGGCCAAAGCTCTTCAATGTGGCGGGTGGTCGTGAGCTCCGACCATCACCAAAGGGCCGAAGGGCCACCTCGGTCCTCTCAGGGACGAACTTGCCCTCCACAGTCATGCTGCTCTTTCGCCAGTGACTCATCTGTCTGTTTTCTCTCTCATTAAAATTACAAAAAAACGAAGGGAAATCATCAGAAGGATTTCTTCAAGAACCACTAGTACGAATACCAAACATGTAAATATGGCCAGAAAGCAGATCGGGGCATCAATTATCACGCTCACAGCGGTGTTTTCTCTGAGTTGCACATGTGTGTGCCTCTAAACCAAATCGGTAGCTTGTTTCTTTTAAATGGAAGGATATAATCTTTTCCTTCTGAGGATAAGCACTAACATGTGTCTTGATCTTTTTTTAAATAAAATACTTTTATTTTCCTCTATATGTTTCTATGAAAGAAGACTGACTTTACAGAGATTCTCTAATTCGAGACTTTGGGGAGAAATTGCATAGTTTTCTTTTCAGAATAAAACAAGTTGGCTCTCTTTTTATTATACTGACAACATTTATCATTAGAAAAATACTATATTCTATCTTAAATCTCAAGTCTTGAAAACATTTTTATGGTGTAGTTGACTAAATGGTGCCAAAGAAAGGGGAATACCAAGACATTACCTCTAACGCAAAATAACTTCTCACCTGTTCTAATTTGTCAACTACATTCAAATCCCGCAGCCTGTAACGCACAGCTGGCCAGAGCTTCCAATCAGACTACATATCCTAGAACAGAACAAGATCTGAAGATATCAAATCTTTGGAAAAATCTTTAGATATGGAACATTGAATGAGAAAATAAATTCATTCACTTCACCAAAGGCAAAATATCGCTTTGGATAACTTAACTCCCAAAGGATAGATGTGAGAGGTGGCTACTGGGGCTATGTTTAACAAAAGGCAAAAAAAAAAGCAAAAAAGCCTCAACCTTTATTTGTTCCCAGAGCTTTAGCATTTTCTCTGTAGGCCTTTGTCACTGAGGTTTCTTTTACAGAATGTATTGCCCTTTGATGACATCTTTTATACAGACCTCAATGGGCGTTTTCATTATAAAATTGTACTGGTGAGAATGAGAACTTTGTTCTTTTTTTTTGGTAACTTGTGATCTCCTTATAGGCTGTGAAAGGCAATCTTCCATGAAAAGGAGTGTGTTAAGTCACACTGATTTCTGTTCTAATGAAAATTAGTTTGCTTTTAACGAGAATGACTCAGTCAGTCAAATTGGAGGCTTAGACATTTTGTCTTTAAATGAAACTCTTTAAAACGGGGAGCCAGTCCTCATTTACCTGAAGAGTGCTTTGGTGGAGGGCAGGCACTGAAAACAAAAGTAAATACCTACTAAATGCATCCTTCTCTATCAAGTGTGGCCTTTGGGTTTTAACACGATGTCTCAGGTAAGAAGCCTTTTGAGAGAAATGAGAATATTATCTCAGATGTGCCCATTGAAGATAACAGAATTCTCGATAAAGATAGCCGACTGGTGTTAAATGAACAGTGCTGTGTTCAAGATTATGATGGATTGGATCCACTCCATGTAACTTTTTTTATGACGGCATTGAGACCCCTGGAAGCTGATGCCAGATCATATATAAACTCCATCAGAACCTGGAGCAAGTAACCATCTACATTATAATGTGTGTGTGTGTGTAAGGGGGTCACATGAACTGTTGGACAAATTTAATCTCCAATTAACATTTTTCCCGACATTCAATTTTTAATCACACAAGAAAATCATGTTGAGTGTAAAAAAATTAGGTAAACACAAAGAAATGTGTCTAAGTCTCCAGGTATATAGTGTGTTTTTGTTTTCAAAGAGAGATGAGTTCACACCACACATGCTTTTTAACTTAGTTTGTTGCATAATGATACTGTGAACACATGCGCAGAGCTTTTCAATGCACATTTATATCATTGCTTATGTTGAGTGTGTGCTACTTAGCTATGTGATGTACCTTAATTGATTTAACTCACCCACCATAATTACTTGCATCTTAAAAATATCATAAACATATCTCCAATGAACATGTTTCACTATATACTTTTGCACAGTAATCTAATTATTTTCTTCATAGAGTCTCCTAAATGTAAAATTTCAGGTCCATCAAGAACGCACCTTTTTAATGCTCTTGGTGTACATTGACAAATTTCTCCTGAGTAAGATCATACCCAATCCTTTCCCGGGCTGCATGGAACAGCACCCATTTCTTCACAACCTCATCTGATGTGTTTGTGTGAGAGCGTCTTCCACCGGATTTTTATTTTGGGTGGAACATAGTTATGTGACTGCATCTTACTGCAATGTTTGTTACATTTTAGGGCTTTCAACAAACATTGTAATACTTTTGAAAATTATTAGAGATTTTACAAGATAAGATAACTTTATCAAGATAAGATAGAGTGCTTGGTACACAGTAAGTATTTTTAAAAGCATTTTAAATTGAGCAGTTCAAATTTAGTAAGTTCAGAGCATTCAGAACTTTCCCCTAGTCAGACTGGTGAGGGGGAAGACTAGACTTGGGACTGGAGGTGGAATTCCTACACATGCTATTATTACTCACACGGGGCTCAGTGTACAAAGGTGTCTGCCTGCCTGCACACCTGTCTGGTTGCTTGCTTTCCAGAAGTCAGACGAGAAAATGCTGCTTTACAGACTGAGAAGTAAGAAAGCAGCTGAAAAGCCAAGAGCTCTTTACTCTAGAATCTGGGTAAATGCTCACTCGTTCATTCATTTATTGCAGCCTTGCTTCAAGGCAGGCCTGGTACTACACACAAGAAACAAGACACAGCTCCTGCCTGTTCACAATCTTGTTTGGATGACAGATGTGCAAACAGGACTAGCTGATCCTTCTGCTCTAGCATTTAAAAGTGAACTCTTCTGACCTGAAGGCACATGATAAGTAGTGATTTGTCTTTCTGCTGAGACCCCAGTGGTAGAGAAAAGTAACTCTCAGCTAGTGAGGGAGCTGAACCAACCACCCAACACCTAAGCCTATATTGGCTATACTTTCTTTATTATTCTATTCTCAAAATTGAGCTTGCAATAGCTTAATATGTCCCTGAGGAAAGCAAATTCAAATTTTCACTATACTGCATTTTATAAGGAAAATAAGCTCTATCATAAGCTTTGAGAATTTAAACATTTGTAGGGCGGGTTTGGCACACCTCCTGTAATTACTATGCACTGTGAAAAGCACATATTTAATATCTTAAGGCTGTTTTCCTAAGGAAAGGGTAGACAAATAGTATAAAGCAAAGATCCCATTTCAGCATGAAAAGCATGCCCTCTGTTTTGTCCAAAAAGACCAGACTCCTAACAAGACTCAGGAATGTAAATATTACTTCCTGAAGAGGAGATGTTTTTGCATCCCTTACCCCAAGCGGATTCAGGGCTAGCCCTAAAATCCAGGGCACAGCTTCTTTCAAGAAACACATTCTTGACTCTAGAGAATAAAAAATGTAATCCAATCAGACTATTCTAGCAGGCTGTGGTGCTGCAAAGCTCCATGGTGCAGCTGGGGGGTGGGAGGTGGGGGGCAGTTGGCAGCCAGGGACAAGGGTGGTGAGATTATGAAGAAGAAACCTAAACCAAGCTTCTAGGTCCTTCTTCTGCTTAAAATAGTTTTCCATGACAAGGGCAGAGATTGCCTTCAGTGGGATACCTGACTTTAAGCCAAGCATATATGAGAATATCATACTTACATAAAGAACAGATAGAAGTATTGCTTGCGCCCTACAAAGAATGCCATTTGACCTGCCATTCCATAGGAGCATAATGTAAATACTTTAAGGCAATAGTGAGCAGTCCATCAATTGAATATTGAGTTTGAGTTGTGCGTGGAAAACCTGGAAAACCTGACATAAATTTTGGAAGTTAGATTTCTCTCCCTTGGTAAGTGTAAGTTGGCGTACAGCAGGCACATTTTTCAGCACATGTAAGATTTTTAGTGCTTGAAAGACAGGCGCATTTGCACACTTGGTTAAAGAATGAGAAAGGGCAGGAACGACTTTGGTAAATTCTACTCTATGATTCAAAGAGTTATATCTGACTTCCCTCTAAAACATCCCGTGAACTTGAATAGCACTGAGTTCAGGCTGACATGGCCTCCTGGCTTTAAAACAAACTCTTTGCCAACAGTCATAGTGTTCAATACGATCTGAAGATTAGACTAATCACATGAAACGTGGCCTGGGTAATCAGGTTGCATGAATCAATCAAATGGTAAACCTGGTTTTCTTTTGAAAAATTAATGCTTAAAAACATAAAATTTTCTTCCTAAAACTGAGTGGTGTCAATTTCATTCCTTTTAATGAAGCTTACAGTGAACATGTTATCCAACCCTATAGTTACCCTGAAAACACGCCAGCAACGTATGGAAGGGCATTTGCTGTGAATGCGATTACTTTTTTCAAACAATTTTTGGGTTTTCGTGTGAACCAGTTGTTTTAACTGATAAACACATTCTTGTTAATCTAACAACAAATTGATTGAACAAATGACTGACTTGATTGATGGTTGTCATTAAGTTGACTGCTTAAAACATTTGGCCAAAAAGACTTCTTGCTTTGGTGTTTGCTTTGGTATTTAGGAGTAACAATGAAAGAAGTCCATTAATTAAACGAACATTTTTAAAAGGGGCCTATTAAATATTGGCTAGATATGAGTACCTTTCTAGCCACCGTGGTGCACTGCTCACCAGCGGGCAACTGGCCAGCCTGACCAACAACTTCAGAGCATTTCAGTGCTTTACTAGCTAGCACACCATGACTGATTTCCCCATTTTTCCTCATTGGTACGGACAGAACAAACAGTTCCTGACTGAGACGACCTCGCCTATCTCGAGCACTCTACACTCTGTATCTGAAGAGATGCTAATCCATGCTAAACTGTGTTAACAGGGTGAAAGGGAACCCTCACCATTCAAGCAACCAGGTACGCTGTAGACTAGCACACAAAGTCCTGGAGGGCCAATCATAGTTAAGAACTCAAGAAATGTTTACTGAGCATGACTGCAGGTGTGAGAGGGAGGGCACAGTCTGTAGCTTTAGTTCCAGTTTAGTAAAGAGTTAAAATAAGCACATGGATGGGAAGAGCAGGAGGCCCCAATGGAGAGGAGAGGACATTTGATTGAAGGGTATAACCTCGGCGTGTTAACTTCAACTCTATGATTTTATTCTCTTGTAGCTAAAATTGGATAATAATACCAAATTTATACCGTTGAAAGATTTCAAAGAAAAAGCATACTTGGAAGAATTTTGTATATAATTGAGACCTACTAAAACTTTCTATTATATATGTTACAAGCACATGTGTAGGTATTATACTATATATACATTATATGTATGCATATGTCTATATATATCTATATATCATATTATATATATATTTAAAGGTAAACAGAATAAGATGGGACTCCAAGGAAGAAAGAATACCAGGTAGGAAGGAGCTGGCAAATTTTCAAAAAGAGGAAGAATATGAATTGGGCTCAGAAAACTAGGTTTCTAAAGGTAAAGGGCAGGGGAGGGAAGATGTTCGAGGCAGGAGGCAAAACAATTGCAGGTAGAAAGTTTGTGCAATGGTCCCAGAAGGGAATTTGCTTGAGTTTTTGATGCTGAGAAACATTGTGTGTTGGTGCAGGAATCATGTGGCTAGAGTTCTTATTTCATGTATCACCATCTTGTTGGAAAATGGTCAAGTGGGAGTCACAGAAAGTACTAGAACATCAGGGAATTAAGGAAAGTGTGATAAGCAGAATATTGGCTTCCCAAAGAGGTCCTTATCCTAATCCCCACAGTCTGAGTATATTACCTTACATGATAAAAAAGACTTTATAGATGTGATTAATTAAAAAATCTTGCAATGAAGAAATTATCCTGGATTACATTGGTGGGCCCAATATAACCATATAAGTTCTTACAAAAACCCAAGAGGGAGGCAGGAATGTCCCAGTTAGAGAGCTAGAGAGGTAGCGAAGGTGCTACCTGCTGATTTTGAAGATGGAAGGAAAGGTCATGAGGCAAGAAAGTCAGGCAGCCTCTAGAAGCTTCGAGAAATAAGGAAACAGCCCTGGCTGGTATAGCTCAGTGGATTGAGTGAGGGCCTTCGAACCAAAGTGTTGCCAGTTTGATCCCCAGGCTGGGCACATGCCTGAGTTGCAGGCCATGTCCCCAGTAGGGGGTGCACGAGAGGCAAGCACACATCAATGTTTCACTCCCTTTCTTTCTCCCTCCCTTTTCCTCTCTCTAAAAATAAATAAATAAAATCTTTTTTAAAAATCCAAAGAAAAAAGAAACAAGGAAACAAATTCTCCCTTAGAACTTCCAGAAGGAATATGGTCACTTTAGTGGCTTGATTCTAGTCCACTAAGAGCCGTGGAAACCTGGCCTCCAGTGTTAACTGGATGACTATTTGTTGTTGTTTTGAGCTACTAAGTTTGTGGTAACTTGCTACAACAGTGGTAGAGAACTAATAAAGAAAATCAGGGGAGGAGCATTGACTTGAGGTTTATGGAGATGAGTAAAGCTGGAAATAAGAAAGATCTCTTGTTGGAAAAATTCTGGTGAAAGGTGATGTTTGAACATTTTTTTCTTTAATTTTTACATTCTCTCATTTTCTCTCTTTAACACACACACACATTCTTTAAAACTATAAAGTTCTCTCACTATGAACTCCAGACCTAAGACACTCATGTTCCCTTTTCAAATGTAAATTTACCAAAATCAAAGAGAATCCAAAAGAAAAAAAAATGTCATTCCATGGAAATACTTGAAAAAGTGGTCCTATTTAAACTGCACAGTCTTTAGACCCTATACTCCCTAGTGCACTGTTTGTATATGAATTCCAAGACATGGGGACCTACCGTGACCTGTTCCTCACTTACCACCAGGGCCAGAAAATTGCTTCTAGATTCCTAGGATGCCCTCATTCCCTTATTCCATTCTAGTTTGAAAATGTATCTAACTTGACCTTGTGGTAATGACTCCAGATCAATCAAATCCCGACTGGAGAGGGCAGTGGCAGCTGACTGGGGATGATGGCCCTCACCTGATGATCGAAGGAAGCCTTTTTTTTGTCGGTGATGTTTCTGTAGAACCCAGTGACTCAGAACCAGTGTAAACTTTGCTGCCTTCAGAAAGGTCCTCTTTGGGGAGGACTTAAGCATCATTTTTCTTCCCTAAGAAAATATAGCAGAGATATACACTAAGTCCAGAACAGTCATTTTTTTGAAGCTGTTGCAGACAGTCGTGGGCAAGCACACACAGGTCTGTTTGTTGATTGTGGAGCCTGTGAACTCACCTTCCTTCCCCTTCCCCTCCTCCTCATTGCATCAACGCTCAAACTCTCTTATTATTATAACTGTCATGGGATAAAATGATGAATGTGGGGTGTTCTTATGTTCCTCCTCTTCCCCAGTTCCTACATAAGAATCCTATCCTGTACAACCCAACTTCTCTGTCCTGGAGAGGACTTCCTTCTGTCTAAGGAAGGGTTTCTTCTGGCTAGACCAGATCAGAAGCCATATACATAATACATTATCGAGGAAGAAAGGAAGAGAGAAGAGGAAAAGGAAGAAGTTGATACTTGGAGGGTGGAGAGAATGTTTTTGTTCCAGAGAGAGGCTTAAGGAAGGTTAAGTTGGAGCCCTGATGGGCGTGGGAAGAGTGACTGAGAGAAGGTTGGGGTTTTAGCAAGTGTTGCTGTGGACAACGTACTTGGATTTCTTTTTGTAAAGAAATTTGCGCTGTAAAGAATGCAATTTAATTTCAATGACTTCTGCCAGTTGAGCTGTGTTTCATAAACAAGGTCAAGACCAGTCACATGGGTTCTGGAGATATAATTCATTACTGGACAATATTCACATGTGTTTCCCACGTGGTGGGGCAGTGCAGTGTCCGTGTATGTGAGGATGAATATGACAGCCTCACTCTCACAGAGGTCGAAGGGTCTGCAGTAGCAATGGAGGTAGTGTATGCAGTGAGTGAAACAGAGTGCTGGGTGCTAGCATCTACCAGATAAGAGGTTTGACACTAGATCCACATTTTAAAAATATAGCAGCAAATGGTGTTGAGGGCTGCTGGGGATGGTAGATGCTGGAAAGATGGTTACAACTCCCGAGATGTTCCCCAACTGACCCAGGGAGGTGGCAAAGGAAAAGGGAAGAGAAAAAGAGTCGTGAAGAATGGAACCCTGTGCTGGTTTCCTCCTGGAAAGATGCAGCTGCTAATTTTTCCCATGGATATATTTCAGGTTTGATTTGCAACCTAGCTAGGCCCTAGAGGGCCAGAGTAACCTCCTCATGATTTTAAAGAAGATGGAGAAAATCAGAGGACAAAGTCAGGTGATTGCCTCCCATCATATGTAGAATACAAGATTTCTTAAGGAGAAAAAACCCAAAAGTGCACCATTATATTACTAAAGACAGGTCAGGTGATTGCCAACTTCCCTCAAAACTGAAACTTGAATGCTCATTCTTCCGACAGATGCTGCCCTTGCACAATTCGGTGTGTGATGCACCCAGCACAGGACTGGGAGGGTGTGAGTAATCCAGGCATTCTCTCCGGCACTGGGCCCATGACACCGCATGACAACGTAGGTATGCATTCCAAACTGGTGGTTTTCAGACAGTGGAGCAAGATGACAGTAGGAAGGAAGGGGAGCCAAATACACAATATATATATATTTTTAAACTGGGTCTTCTATTTGTGTACTTTACTTCTTGTCTTGCATGTAAGTGTAAGGAAGGAAGGAGGAGGTAGAATTTGAATCAGGCTTCTCTCTTCAAAGTTGCTCATTACCTTACTAAATAAGAGTGTGTCTGTGATTTGGTTCATCCCTCACCAAGGAGGAGGAGGTCAGGTTACCTAGCAACAAACATCCCCCAGAGCTTTTACTCGGTACTGGGCAACATGACAGGGTTTTCATTTTTTTGCTTACCCTCATAACGTCCTGTACTAAGGTACTATTATTATTATTTGACGACATGGCAGTAGAGAGAAGTTAAGGGAGAATGATGTAAAGATTAAAATCGTCTGGTTCTAGAGCAATGCTGCTCATGTTTACGCCCCAGCCAGCCCATCTGTTAACCGTGCCAGTTCAGGCAAATTATTTATCCTCTCTCGAGACACGTGTAGCACACCGCGAACAGGGCTTGGCACACAGGAAAAGCTTGGTGAGTGCCAGCTATTGTTGTGATTCAGGGAAATGTCAGGTAGTGCATTTATTGCCTGGTCTTGAGTAACCCGCAGAGAGGACAGATACGTTGTGTTCAGGACCTTGGTGAGGCCGGTCCCTGTACGGCACACTCAGGTACTTACTTGTACGTGAGGACCGCCGGCTGTGCACACACTCTCTGGTCTGGCTCCACCCCTTCTGGTCTGTGTCTCTGTTTCAGTTCCCCTTTGCGGGTAGGGAGACGGGAAGGGGAGGGGTGCCATGCCCTCGTGATGTCTCTGAAGAGCAAATCAGGACCACAATGATGGGTGTCCCAGAGTGCTGGGACTTGCCCAAGTCCAAGGCCACCAGCATCCTGACAAGGGTTGTATCCATATAGGTGGCACACAACAGAAATAAACCTCATTAACTCAAAATTCTGTTTGGGGGGCTCTTGATTCTTGCTGTGGAACTTGATTTCATTATACTTAGAGGGTTGTTTAAGTCAAGATTTGTGAGCAGAGATAGCAAAGACACTAGTTTAGAGAAGATGAAACTCTCTCTTGTAATAAAAAATTCATGAATGATTTATTGATCCCAGCAGAGGGATGAATTGGGTTTGTGCTTAGCTCATTCTCCAACTAGTTCCTAGATATTAAAAATTACCTTTAACTACCAAACCACTGGAGACTCATAAGACAAGACAGCCATTATAAGGGAAATTATCTATTTAAAAAATGGAACATAGAGAAATTCACGAATGCTCCTTTGTAAATTGCTACTCTTTCTGAGACTCTAATTTTGAAGGCGCTGTCAGCCACAGATGCCCAAGACCCCCCTAGCACCAGCCCAGCTTGCCTGCCTGTGACGGGCTGGAGACTGAGGGTCTGAGCGGTAGCCCCAGAAGCAAATAACCACTCAGGCGCCATCGTCAAGCTGGAACTTCCCCGTTTCTGCTTTCCTGCTGCCATTTCTATCTTTTCCTCAGTCCACCCCCTTCTCCAGGTTTGACCTCCAACCTATTACAGTACAGGCGTGGCCTGGCTACCTAGAACAGCCTCCAGATGGAGGCCAGAGGCCGAGTGAGCTTGGGAGCAACACGGCCCCATCATCTGAGTGGTTTATATGTGTTTCCTTTGGGGATGTTTGATGGAGCATCTCCTAAGCAACCCAAGTGGTTCAAAATGCAGCATTTAGTGTTTCCTCTCTGACTATAGTTAGGGCTTCTTTGAGATCACCATGGTAATCTGCTTAGAAGGATAAAAGTGCCTGTTTAAGTCCAACTAGTATAGAGAAGACATATATCCCCCAGGTGTGGAGGGCAGGCTGGCGTCTGTTCCTTCCTGAAGACAACACGGTCCATTTGCAGTGTGGACATAGACAAAAACCTAACGTGAGCTGGTGAGCATGCTCCAATAATGTATGTGGACGTTAAAGAAGGACCATTACCTGACAAGTGAAACCATAAATAACAATGAAGATGACCTTAAGAGTGTTTTCAGACATAAAAAGTTAGCTTTATAAATAAAGCAAAATAAAATTACATAAAATAGGGTGAGATTGTTCCCTAAAGATCAGAAAAAAATATAAATAAAAGATTAAACTAAATGGTTTTGGGACACTGTGGCCAATAGCTCATCCATGTCAGGTACCAGGTGCTAGGGAGGGAGCGGGAGGGCGGCCCTGGAGCTGGCTCCTCTCCCTGCTGCAGTGGCCCTGCGCTGCCTCCCCACTCACCCTCTGTGTTGGGACCGGACGGTCGGAGCGTCACCTTGGCTCCTGTTGACACCATGTCCATTTTAGTGAGGATGAGAGCTGGAATCTGTACCCAGAGTAAAAACAAAAAAAAATCCATTGAGCCTTAAGTTGTGTTACTTCTTAACACAACTGGGTCATACTGGGTCATACTGTGCTTTGACTCTTCAAGGCTCTGAGTTTTTTTCTTCTGACAGGGATGACTTGGAGACGGATGAGGTGCCTGGAATGCTTCCTTCCCAGCCTCCCAGCTCTGTTGCGCACCAGATGCTTCTTCCTCCGGCGCAGCAGCTCCGGGGGGGTCTTCCTCACTTTCCCAGCTGCCTATTCCTTCTTCCAGGCTTTTCCAACCCAGAGTTTGTTTTGAATGGAGGTGTTGCTTCTTCCTTTCCTAGCCATAATCTTGGCTCAGGCCAGCACCGGTGCACCCGTGCATTGGTGTTCAGCGAGTTCTCTTCGCTGTGGGGAGAATGGGCATCAGAGGAACTCAGCTCTCCAGGAGTAGCACCACGAAATACTCGCCCAGGTATCTGGCTGTGGTGGAGGGCCCTGAACCACCTGACATGTCTGAGCTACACACTGTACCCTTGTGTGAAAGAATTACTGTCCCGGCCGTCCTGCGGTATTCATCTCAGCTGCGGATGTTCATTAAACACACGTAATTCACAGAATCTATCCTAATTCTGTGGGGATACAGAGAACATGGCTAACCCTCTAGTGGGGAGAGCCCTGTACCTTTACCCCAGTGGGTTTCTATTGAGAAAGTAGGCTCAGTTTGTGGATTCACAGTCTGGCAGAAAGGATCAAAGGGGACAGGTAACTTACAAAGATGCTAACAGAGTTCCTGTTGTGATTCCGGGCAGAGACTGGAGTTTTGTCATATGAAAAGGACTACATGGCTCAAAGGGCTAGTTTTGGTTTCCTGTCTGTGCCTTCAAATTCCAAGTTAATAACATCCTCCAGCAAACAGATCTCACAGGATCTTGCATATTCTATGTCCCAGGCCTGATTACCCCAGGGGTCCACTGTCTCCGGTCTGAGCTGCCCCTTTGGCTATTTGCTTAGCCCTGAGAAGGGCAGGAGACAGAGGCAGCCAAGAGACTAGGATTTCTTACATCTAAGTACAAAGACTCAGGCTAAGAGGGGGCAGGGGTTGATGTTGGTCACCACTTCCTTTCCACAGCCCCTTCATTTCCACAGCCTCGTGAGTCTCATCCCAGAGGCCTTTATGTGGTCAGCACCTGTCTTAGGTCCATTCTCCATCTTAGAGAATTGTTACCCGTCATTGGTTAACTGATCAAGCATTAAAGGCCAGGCACAGAACAGGTAGCGTTCATGCCAGGGGAATAAGTTTTGTCTCCTTAGTGG